>CM065596.1:5594075-5754075 GCA_033119425.1 Bufotes viridis
AAGATACCAGAGGAGAGAGAGAGGCTGAAGATTGTGGTTTGGTGAGTGGCGACAGCCGGAGAGACAGACGGGAGGAGGTGTGAGGGAACAGGGTCAGTCATGCGATGACTGGATGAGAAGAAGGAAAGAGCCTGGAGACGACTGCTTCTGTGACTGGGTTGAATGTGGAGTGAGGCAGGAGAGATGCAGTAGGGAAGGGGATGACACTTAGAGGTTGGGAGCTGATTTTGTCGGATAGGTTCAATTTTCTCTTTGAACTAGGTGGCTTGATCTTCAGCACGGAGGTCTGTACTAGGCACCTGCACTTTTGGACTTTGGAGGAAGTAAAGTGCCAAGGAGTTGTTTTAGATTATTGGATAGTGCGGAGATCAGGGTTGTGAAATTGGTTTGAAGGGCAGTTATAAGTTGTCAGCATAAATTTGTAACGGAAGAAATCTTGTGGTGTAGGAGTTTTTGCGTTTGGGAGTCCTGGAGCATCACTGGAGGAAGCGAGTTTGAGGTGTAAGCCAGGGTTGATTTTGTCTGTTTGGAGGTTCTGCGTGTAGGGGGCGCTACTTCATCCAGGGCACTTCTGCAGGTTTCACTATAGTGAAGAGATTGGGGACAGTGATGACTGTAGACAGTCTAAGTTTCTTGGTGCTACCGGCACGTAGATTTCTGAGTGTGTGATAAGTAGGAGTGGATTGGGATGGATGAGGATTTGTGACAGTGAAAAAGAGAAGGTTAGTTTTCGCGGACTCGCGCGTGACTTTGTTGAGTAACTTTGGTACTTAATTTTTAAAGTGGAAAACTACTTTAAAACTGAACTCTGCTTCGGTTCCAAGTTGTACCTCAGAACCCAAGCAGAGTTCGGTTTGAAGTTTTAAAGTGGTTTTCTACTTTAAAAATTAAGTACCGAAGTTATTCAACGAAGTCACGCGCAACTTTGCAAATAACTAAATTTGGCTCATCGGAGCCCATACATTCTAATGCTGTACAAAGATGGATCTCCTTACAGTATTATTCCGAAGTTTTGAATGAAGCGGCTTCGGATATAGCATATGCTCATCACTATTCACAAGCTTTACATCCGATCCATTGAGAGAACATCTGTAGGACTAAGGAGCGTTTCACACTAGCGTTGACTCCATGCCGGAGAAGTCTGGATCTGGCTCTGCCGGACGTTAATTCACACCCGCTAGTCCCATCCACTATAATGGGGACTGACAGAGATCTGGCCTCAACCAGGCCGAGAAGCAGCCGGGCGGAAACTGCTGCACACAGCGCTATTTGTCTGGCCGATTCTCTGTATATTTGCCGGGTCTCCACCGGTTTCCATTACGGATCTCTCTGCGAGAATGATCGAGCAGGCTTTTCCCTGCCGGATCTCTTTACCAATGATGTCACACTTGCAGGAAACAGTATAGACTGATGATTAAGCAGACCAGGGAAACAGAGGAGGAAAGATGGAAGCTGCACCATTAGACTGGGGAAAGCTGGGTGGAGCAGTTTTGTTCAATGCAGAAAATGCATTTAAATTTGAGCAACATGGCGGCCACAGCATGTAAAAGGGCACAAGAAACAAAAATATAAAACTGTGTGTGATTCTCAACTCCTACATGACCTTTTTCCCTATATCTGAACCCAAATGGTATAAAAAGTATAAAAAGGTCTTCTTTGGGTGTCCCGTTTGTATGCCCTAGCTACACTCTCGATCCTCAAACATCCTCTGGCAGTAAAGGAACATAGGGTACTCTCACACTTGCGGCAGTGTGATCCGGCAAGCAGTTCTGTTGCCTGAACTGCCTGCCTGATCAGGCAAACTGTATTCAAACGCATGTCATTTTTTCTGACTGATCAGGCATTTTTCAGACTGATCAGTCAGAAAAATGCATTGCAATACCGGATCCGTATTTCCGTCTCCATCTTCTCTGCTTTGTCTCAGACTTGAGTCCAACCCCGGCCTGACACTTGGAGATGTCACCACGATAAACCTAACCAAGGTGAGCGGAGGCGTTTCCTGCAATGTCATCCCTACTGAGATGTCTGCCACCTTTGACCTCCGGATACCACCCACCGTGGACCTTAAGGTAAAGCCACATCCAGATCTCCGATCTTCTCCTCTATGTCTTGTGTCCACCAACCGTGGTTCCTCTGTCCTTGCAGGATTTTGAGTTGCAGATAGAAAGATGGTGTCGGGCGGCTGGAGACCAAATCACCTTCGAGTATCATCAAGTAAGAGGCTCCAGATGCAGGGAGTGACCCCAATGTGGTGACCGTCTGCTGCTTCATATATGTTCATGTCTTCTAGAAATGTATGAACCAGAAGATGACGACCCCCGAAGACTCCAATCCCTGGTGGAAAGCGTTCAGCGATCCCTGTAAAAAACTGTGAGTGGTGGGGGGAGCGGCTCCTGAAACATCTGGTAATCCATTCTACGCCACAGTCCCACAGACTCGTGTTATGTCCCCAGATTACAGAAACCATAAACTGGTTCAACTGGTCGGGAAGTCCATGAACTGGAGAATCAGCCGAGTAACAATGTCTTTTTATTCTTTAGAGGTTTGAAGCTGAAACCTGAAATCTTCCCGGCTGCCACAGACAGTCGTTATATCAGAACGGTGAGTAGATCTATTACTGCCACCAGATGTCACCGCTGATCTCTAGTGATAGGCGGCATTCTCAGTGATGTCACCGCTGATCTCTAGTGATGGATAGGCGGCATTCTCAGTGATGTCACCGCTGATCTCTAGTGATGGATAGGCGGCATTCTCAGTGATGTCACCGCTGATCTCTAGTGATGGATAGGCGGCATTCTCAGTGATGTCACCGCTGATCTCCAGTGATGGATAGGCTGCATTCTCAGTGATGTCACCGCTGATCTCTAGTGAATGGATAGGCGGCATTCTCAGTGATGTCACCGCTGATCTCTAGTGATGGACAGGCTGCATTCTCAGTGATGTCACCGCTGATCTCTAGTGATGGATAGGCTGCATTCTCAGTGATGTCACCGCTGATCTCTAGTGATGGATAGGCTGCATTCTCAGTGATGTCACCGCTGATCTCTAGTGATGGATAGGCTGCATTCTCAGTGATGTCACCGCTGATCTCTAGTGATGGATAGGCGGCATTCTCAGTGATGTCATCGCTGATCTCTAGTGATGGATAGGCTGCATTCTCACTGATGTCACCGCCGATCTCTAGTGATGGATAGGCGGCATTCTCAGTGATGTCACCGCTGATCTCTAGTGATGGATAGGCTGCATTCTCAGTGATGTCACCGCTGATCTCTAGTGATGGATAGGCGGCATTCTCAGTGATGTCACCGCTGATCTCTAGTGATGGATAGGTGGCATTCTCAGTGATGTCACCGCTGATCTCTAGTGATGGATAGGCTGCATTCTCAGTGATGTCACCGCTAATCTCTATTGATGGATAGGCTGCATTCTCAGTGATGTCACCGCTGATCTCTAGTGAGAGATAGGCTGCGTTCTTAGTGATGTCACCGCTGATCTCTAGTGATGGATAGGCGGCATTCTCAGTGATGTCACCGCTGATCTCTAGTGATGGATAGGCTGCATTCTCAGTGATGTCACCGCTGATCTCCAGTGATGGATAGGCTGCATTCTCAGTGATGTCACCGCTGATCTCTAGTGATGGATAGGCGGCATTCTCAGTGATGTCACCGCTGATCTCTAGTGATGGATAGGTGCATTCTCAGTGATGTCACCGCTGATCTCTAGTGATGGATAGGTGCATTCTCAGTGATGTCACCGCTGATCTCTAGTGATGGATAGGCTGCATTCTCAAGGATGTCACCGCTGATCTCTAGTGATGGATAGGCTGCATTCTCAGGGATGTCAACGCTGATCTCTAGTGTACGGATAGGCTGCATTCTCAGTGATGTCACCGCTGATCTCTAGTGAATGGATAGGCTGCATTCTCAGTGATGTCACCGCTGATCTCTAGTGATGGATAGGCTGCATTCTCAGTGATGTCACCGCTGATCTCTAGTGATGGATAGGCTGCATTCTCAGTGATGTCACCGCTGATCTCTAGTGATGGATAGGCTGCATTCTCAGTGATGTCACTGCTGATCTCTAGTGATGGATAGGCTGCATTCTCAGTGATGTCACCGCTGATCTCTAGTGATAGATAGGCTGCATTCTCAGTGATGTCACCGCTGATCTCTAGTGATGGATAGGCGGCATTCTCAGTGATGTCACCGCTGATCTCTAGTGATGGATAGGCGGCATTCTCAGTGATGTCACCGCTGATCTCTAGTGATGGATAGGCTGCATTCTCAGTGATGTCACCGCTGATCTCTAGTGATAGATAGGCTGCATTCTCAGTGATGTCACCGCTGATCTCTAGTGATGGATAGGCGGCATTCTCAGTGATGTCACCGCTGATCTCTAGTGATGGATAGGCGGCATTCTCAGTGATGTCACCGCTGATCTCTAGTGATGGATAGGCTGCATTCTCAGTGATGTCACCGCTGATCTCTAGTGATGGATAGGGGGCATTCTCAGTGATGTCACCGCTGATCTCTAGTGATGGATAGGCGACATTCTCAGTGATGTCACCGCTGATCTCTAGTGATGGATAGGCGGCATTCTCAGTGATGTCACCGCTGATCTCCAGTGATGGATAGGCTGCATTCTCAGTGATGTCACCGCTGATCTCTAGTGATGGATAGGCTGCATTCTCAGTGATGTCACCGCTGATCTCTAGTGATGGATAGGCTGCATTCTCAGTGATGTCACCGCTGATCTCTAGTGATGGATAGGCGGCATTCTCAGTGATGTCACCGCTGATCTCTAGTGATGGATAGGCTGCACACTAATTGGAGCTTCTCCCCCCACAGGCCGGATTTGATGCCCTCGGCTTCTCCCCCATAAACAACACCCCAATTTTGCTCCATGATCACAATGAGTATCTGAATGAGGACGTTTTCCTCCGTGGGATCCAGGTTTACACTCGGATCATCGGCTCACTGGCCAGCGCCCCCCCGTTACCTGGAGAACAATGACCCCAGAGCCGCAGGTACAGGAGACCAATGTGTCCAGCAGAATGTCCTCTGTTCTCAGGGAATGACCTCTGACCTCCGCAACTGAAGCTTTAACCTCTGGAGAATGAGATCTGATCGAGAATAATCCTCAGGAAATCTCCCAAAATCTGAAAACCTCAATCATCACTTCCTTATCACACCTGACACAGACCGCTCTCCGGATATTCCCAAAATCTGGAGAATCCGGAATGGATCGAAAATCTACAGCAAATAAAACTCCGCCCATTCTGGTTATATTGTATCTATCTGTTCATTTACTTCCTGGGGGCAGAAAGATGGGAGAAAGCCCCATGTAAAGAGGAGTCCTCCCAGAATGCAAATCCCCGGAGCAAACCCTGCGCAGACACTGAACAAGCAGGAATGCTGGGAGACTGCAGCTCTGATAGTAACAGAACAGTGAGTGCTGCTCTGGAGTGTAATACAGGATGTAACTCAGGATCAGTACAGGATAAGTAATGTATGTACACAGTGACTGCACCAGCAGAATAGTGAGTGCAGCTCTGGAGTATAATACAGGATGTAACTCAGGATCAGTACAGGATAAGTAATGTATGTACACAGTAACTGTACCAGCAGAATAGTGAGTGCAGCTCTGGAGTATAATACAGGATGTAACTCAGGATCAGTACAGGATGAGTAATGTATGTACACAGTGACTGCACCAGCAGAATAGTGAGTGCAGTTCTGCAGTGTAATACAGGATGTAACTCAGGATCAGTACAGGATAAGAAATGTATGTACATAGTGACTGCACCAGCAGAATAGTGAGTGCAGCTCTGGAGTATAATACAGGATGTAACTCGGGATCAGTACAGGATAAGTAATGTATGTACACAGTGACTGCACCAGCAGAATAGTGAGTGCAGCTCTGGAGTATAATACAGGATGTAACTCAGGATCAGTACAGGATAAGTAATGTATGTACACAGTGACTGCACCAGCAGAATAGTGAGTGCAGCTCTGGAGTATAATACAGGATGTAACTGAGGATCAGTACAGGATAAGTAATGTATGTACACAGTGACTGCACCAGCAGAATAGTGAGTGCTGCTCTGGAGTATAATACAGGATGTAACTCAGGATCAGTACAGGATAAGTAATGTATGTACACAGTGACTGCACCAGCAGAATAGTGAGTGCAGCTCTGGAGTATAATACAGGATGTAACTCAGGATCAGTACAGGATAAGTAATGTAATGTACACAGTGACTGCACCAGCAGAATAGTGAGTGCAGCTCTGGAGTATAATACAGGATGTAACTCAGGATCAGTACAGGATAAGAAATGTATGTACATAGTGACTGCACCAGCAGAATAGTGAGTGCAGCTCTGGAGTATAATACAGGATGTAACTCAGGATCAGTACAGGATCAGTAATGTATGTACACAGTGACTGCACCAGCAGAATAGTGAGTGCAGCTCTGGAGTATAATACAGGATGTAACTCAGGATCAGTGCAGGATAAGTAATGTATGTACACAGTGACTGCACCAGCAGAATAGTGAGTGCAGCTCTGCAGTATAATACAGGATGTAACTCAGGATCAGTACGGGATAAGTAATGTATGTACACAGTGACTGCACCAGCAGAATAGTGAGTGCAGCTCTGGAGGATAATACAGGATCAGTACAGGATAAGTACAGGATAAGTAATGTATGTACACAGTGACTGCACCAGCAGAATAGTGAGTGCAGCTCTGGAGTATAATATAGGATGTAACTCAGGATCAGTACAGGATAAGTAATGTATGTACACAGTAACTGCACCAGTAGAAAAGTGAGTGCAGCTCTGGAGTATAATACAGGATGTAACTCAGGATCAGTACAGGATAAGTAATGTATGTACACAGTGACTGCACCAGCAGAATAGTGAGTACAGCTCTGGAGGATAATACAGGATCAGTACAGGATAAGTAATGTATGTACACAGTGACTGCACAAGCAGAATAGTGAGTGCAGCTCTGGAGGATAATACAGGATGTAACTCAGGATCAGTACAGGATAAGTAATGTATGTACTCAGTGACTGCATCAGCAGAATAGTGAGTGCAGCTCTGGAGTATGATACAGGATGTAACTCAGGATCAGTACAGGATAAGTAATGTATGTACACAGTGACTGCACCAGCAGAATAGTGAGTGCAGCTCTGGAGTATAATACAGGATGTAACTCAGGATCAGTACAGGATAAGTAATGTATGTACTCAGTGACTGCACCAGCAGAATAGTGAGTGCAGCTCTGAAGTATAATACAGGATGTAACTCAGGATCAGTACAGGATAAGTAATGTATGTACACAGAGACTGCACCAGCAGAATAGTGAGTGCAGCTCTGGAGTATAATACAGGATGTAACTCAGGATCAGTACAGGATAAGTAATGTAATGTATGTACACAGTGACTCCACCAGCAGAATAGTGAGTGCAGCTCTGGAGTATAATACAGGATGTAACTCAGGATCAGTATACGATAAATAATGTATGTACACAGTGACTGCACCAGCAGAATAGTGAGTGCAGCTCTGGAGTATAATACAGGATGTAACTCAGGATCAGTACAGGATAAGTAATGTATGTACACAGTGACTGCACCAGCAGAATAGTGAGTGCAGCTCTGGAGTATAATACAGGATGTAACTCCAGGATCAGTACAGGATAAGTAATGTATGTACACAGTGACTGCATCAGCAGAATAGTGAGTGCAGCTCTGGAGTATGATACAGGATGTAACTCAGGATCAGTACAGGATAAGTAATGTATGTACACAGTGACTGCATCAGCAGAATAGTGAGTGCAGCTCTGGAGTATGATACAGGATGTAACTCAGGATCAGTACAGGATAAGTAATGTATGTACACAGTGACTGCACCACAAGAATAGTGAGTGCAGCTCTGGAGTATAATACAGGATGTAACTCAGGATCAGTACAGGATAAGTAATGTATGTACACAGTGACTGCACCAGCAGAATAGTGATTGCAGCTCTGGAGATAATACAGGATGTAACTCAGGATCAGTACAGGATAAGTAATGTATGTACTCAGTGACTGCACCAGCAGAATAGTAAGTGCAGCTCTGGAGTATAATACAGGATGTAAATCAGGATCAGTACAGGATAAGTAATGTATGTACACAGTGACTGCACCAGCAGAATAGTGAGTGCAGCTCTGGAGTATAATACAGGATGTAACTCAGGATCAGTACAGGATAAGTAATGTATGTACACAGTGACTGCATCAGCAGAATAGTGAGTGCAGCTCTGGAGTATAATACAGGATGTAACTCAGGATCAGTACAGGATAAGTAATGTATGTACACAGTGACTGCATCAGCAGAATAGTGAGTGCAGCTCTGGAGTATGATACAGGATGTAACTCAGGATCAGTACAGGATAAGTAATGTATGTACACAGTGACTGCACCAGCAGAATAGTGAGTGCAGCTCTGGAGTATAATACAGGATATAACTCAGAATCAGTACAGAATATATCATTATAGATATTTTTCGGGTGTTTATTTGATGCCGCCATTAACAACCTCCTTGTGATCGCCCTGATGACCCCGGGTCACGGTTTCTGCACTATGTACCTGGTAATTAGTAACCTGTCATCTTAAGATGTGCAGAGAAGAATGTGAAGGGTTTCTTCAGTTTAGCGGTGATGTGCGGAGCGCAGTCAGTTAATGATTATATGAGACATTGGCGCTGCTCGCGCTGCTGCCGGTCACTGTGTGGCTCCGAGGTCGCACTATAACTGACACCAGTTAACGTTTAATACCGATTATCCAAGCAAGACGTCTGATCCTCCCTCCATCTCTGATCCTCCCTGCAAGAAGGTAAAACTGTGTGACTACCCCTGTGGAGCGTAATGGCTCCCGTAATGCCCAACGGCCCCTGGTATCGCCCATACGGCACAGGTAGGTGAGTGGTAGGGCCTCGGGCTACTTGAGAGACCTTGGCGTGGTGTCCGAGCTTAAGACATGTCCTCCTAGTAGGATGTGTCGAACTAACCTCAATCTTAACATCCGTGTGAGGGTTTAGCATTGCCGCAGAGTGCACCTGCCTTCGCTATGGTCATGCTTATGATTGTTCTCCACATCCACATTTTAGTATGTAGGATGGTTATTGTGGTACTTGTAGTCCGTTGCTGGCATCTTCCATTGTATGCATTTTTTGCTGGTGATTGCCATTAGCAACGGACTACAAGTGCAGGATATGCTCCCCTATATACAGGCACAACTGCATATGGGTTCAGCATATCCTGCTTGTTAAACGCCACGTTTTCTAATGAAACACAATTGCCGACAAAACTGACTAAACTTGATTTTGAAATCGCGCGAGTTTCACTGAACGCATCCTGAGAGAATCCGTAACGCTCCACTCGCCATTAAAAGCCACATCATTGTATTTGAAAACTCAACTTTTATTTAAGTTTTCAAAATAAGAGACCCCCCCTGATCAAAAATAAGAGACCCCCGCAGATCAAAAATAAAAGAGACCCCCGCAGATCAGCTGTCTGAGAAAAGACCCCCGCTGATCAAAAATAAGAGACCCCCGCTGATCAGCTGTCTAAGAAGAGACCCCCTCTGATCAAAAATAAGAGACCCCCGCTGATCAGCTGTCTAAGAAGAGACCCCCTCTGATCAAAAATAAGAGACCCCCGCCGATCAGCTGTCTGAGAAGAGACCCCCTCTGATCAAAAATAAGAGACGCCCACCGATCAGTTGTATGAGAAGAGACCCCCGCCGATCAGTTGTCGGAGAAGAGACCCCCACTGATCAAAAATAAAAGAGACCCCCACCGATCAGTTGTCTGAGAAGAGACCCCCACCGATCAGTTGTTGGAGAAGAGACGCCCACCGATCAGTTGTCTGAGAAGAGACGCCCACCGATCAGTTGTCTGAGAAGAGACCCCCACTGATCAAAAATAAAAGAGACCCCCACCAATCAGTTGTCTGAGAAGAGACCCACGCCGATCAGATGTCTGAGAAGAGACCCCCACCGATCAGTTGTCTGAGAAGAGACCCCCACCGATCAGTTGTCTGAGAAGAGACCCCCACTAATCAAAAATAAAAGAGACCCCCACCAATCAGTTGTCTGAGAATAGACCCCTGCTGATCAAAAATATAAGAGACCCCCACATATCAGCTGTCTGAAAAGAGACCCCCACCGATCAGTTGTCGGAGAAGAGACCCCAGCCGATCAGTTGTCTGAGAAGAGACCCCTGCTGATCAAAAATAAAAGAGACCCCCACTGATCAGTTGTCTGAGAAGTGACCCCCGCTGATCAAAAATATCAGAGACCCCCGCCGATCAGTTGTCTGAGAAGAGACCCCCGCTGATCAAAAATAAGAGACCCCCGCCAATCAGCCGTTGGAGAAGAGAGTGCGTTCCTGTGGGCACCGCGACCTTCTCCGTACTCACCACAAAGGAGAGGGTTATATATGGGGGGGTTAGGGTTGGGGCGAGGGGGCATCATTTTTTATATACGGAGGGCTCTGCAGAGGTTGGGTTTTTAATTAAAATGAAATGCAAGTTTTTAACGGTCATTAAAAATGAGTAAATAGCCAGAAATGGACAAAAAACCTGTCCGTTTTGACGTTTTTTTTCCCCCCATCGTGCGCTCACTGCTCATCAGCGTCTTCTGCGGGGATCAAACCTTCAGGAGAACCACGCGGGGCCCTCATCAGACGTGATCCGGCCTGAGCACCCGTTGTTGCCGATATTTCTGCCGCTGCCCCGTTATTCTGAATGTAGTCCATGTGCTCTCCGCCTGCCTGTGACTACACTGCCGGGGACTGGCGGCCATACTTGCCAGCCCTCCCAGGAAGTCCGAGAGCCGCTGAGATCGACCTCTGTGTGTCTGTGGCGCCAGGGCTCGGTGCCCGATACAGCCCGGGGCACAGACACACAGACAAGGGGGCAGGGCCTGCTGATTAGGGGCGTGTTTAGCTCCCCAACTATTTGGCGGTCCAGGTACCCTACGTTTGTCACTCTAGTGCAGTGTTTCTCAACTCCAGTCCTCAGGGCCCACCTACAGGTCATGATTTGAGAATATCCCACAGAATGAGTACCTGAGGTGAGTCCTGATGCACTGACACTAATTATATCACCTACTAAATACTAAGGAAATCCTGAAAACATGACCCGCAGGTGGGCCCTGAGGACTGGAATTGAGGAACACTGCTCTAGTGTGACTGAGGCGATGCTGAAATGTGACGGTTTCGGATGCGGTTTACTCCATTCTGTGGCTCTTAAGATGCAAAACTGCCACTCCCATCACCAGCGCGTGCGGTTCAGTGTTGTGGCCATACAACAGCCAGGGAGTGACGATTAATTGTAAATTCTCATTACCTCATTATATTTTCCATTAATTTGCAGCGCGTGCATCATCTCCTCCATTATTATTGGGGATCATCTGATTCTGAAATATAAAATGTGAATTGTTACTGAGCTGAAAATAGATTAGCATCAAAATCTCAGAGCTGCCAGGCAGGATAAAGCTCAGGGGAAAGGAGGGTTTGCCCTCAGCCAACATGGCCGCCGCTGGACTTCCTGCAGTCACGTGACCCGCAGAGCAGCCGCTAGAGCGAACACGGGCACCCAGACTTCACTCTCAGCCTGTCAGCAGAACCATCGTCCGGCAGCCATTTTCCTGAAGGTATAACCAGCTGTGACAGAACTATAACGGACGGGATGGCCGCGAAGGATCACGGGAAGTAACGGCTCTGATTCTGCAGCGGGAGGGCGGTGAAATGACGTCACTGTGGTGTGTTTACTCCCTACACTTCCGGCGCGCTGATTGACGTCAGAGCCGCGGAGGCATGGAGGAGACAACATGAATAAAGGCTGGTTAGAGCTGGAGAGCGATCCAGGTACCGAGGGCCACAGCATACAATGACTGACGTCACCACCTGTTTATAACCAGTTACTGACGTCACCGGACCTATATAACCAGTTACTGACGTCACCAGACGTATATAACCATTTACTGACATAACGGGATGTATATAATCATTTACTCATGTCACCGGACGTATAGAAGCCTTTACTGACGTCACCGGACGTATAGAAGCCTTTACTGACGTCACCGGACGTATAGAAGCCTTTACTGACGTCACCGGACGTATAGAACCCTTTACTGACGTCACCGGACGTATAGAACCCTTTACTGATGTCACCGGACGTATAGAAGCCTTTACTGACGTCACCGACGTATAGAAGCCTTTACTGATGTCACCGGACGTATAGAACTCTTTACTGACGTCACCGGACGTATAGAAGCCTTTACTGACGTCACCGACGTATAGAACCCTTTACTGACGTCACCGGACGTATAGAAGCCTTTACTGACGTCACCGACGTATAGAACCCTTTACTGACGTCACCGGACGTATAGAACCCTTTACTGACGTCACCGACGCATAGAACCCTTTACTGACGTCACCGGACGTATAGAACCCTTTACTGACGTCACCGGACGCATAGAACCCTTTACTGACGTCACCGGACGTATAGAACTCTTTACTGACGTCACCGGACGTATAGAACTCTTTACTGACGTCACCGGACGTATAGAACTCTTTACTGACGTCACCGGACGCATAGAACCCTTTACTGACGTCACCGGACGCATAGAACCCTTTACTGACGTCACCGGACGCATAGAACCCTTTACTGACGTCACCGGACGCATAGAACCCTTTACTGACGTCACCGGACGTATAGAACTCTTTACTGACGTCACCGACGCATAGAACTCTTTACTGACGTCACCGGACGTATAGAACTCTTTACTGACGTCACCGGACGTGTAGAACCCTTTACTGACGTCACCGGACGTGTAGAACCCTTTACTGACGTCACCGGACGCGTAGAACCCTTTACTGACGTCACCGGACGCGTAGAACCCTTTACTGACGCCACCGGACGATAGAACCCTTTACTGACGCCACCGGACGATAGAACTCTTTACTGACGCCACCGACGATAGAACTCTTTACTGACGCCACCGGACGTATAGAACTCTTTACTGACGCCACCGGACGGTAGAACCCTTTACTGACGCCACCGGACGTGTAGAACCCTTTACTGACGTCACCGGACGCGTAGAACCCTTTACTGACGTCACCGGACGCGTAGAACCCTTTACTGACGCCACCGGACGCGTAGAACCCTTTACTGACGTCACCGGACGTGTAGAACCCTTTACTGACGTCACCGGACGCGTAGAACCCTTTACTGACGTCACCGGACGCGTAGAACCCTTTACTGACGTCGCCGGACGCGTAGAACCCTTTACTGACATCGCCGGACGCGTAGAACCCTTTACTGACGTCGCCGGACGCATAGAACCCTTTACTGATGTCACCGGACATATAGAACCCTTTACTGACGTCACCGGACGCATAGAACCCTTTACTGACGTCGCCGGACGCATAGAACCATTTACTGACGTCACCGGACGTATAGAACCCTTTACTGACGTCGCCGGACGTATAGAACCCTTTACTGACGTCACCGGACGTATAGAACCCTTTACTGACGTCACCGGACGTATAGAACCCTTTACTGATGTCGCCGGACGTATAGAACCCTTTACTGATGTCGCCGGACGTATAGAACTCTTTACTGACGTCACCGGACGTATATAACCATTTACTGACATCAGCGGACGCATAGAAGCCTTTACTGACATCGCCGGACGTATAGAACCCTTTACTGACGTCACCGGACGTATATAACCCTTTACTGACGTCGCCGGACGTATAGAACCCTTTACTGACGTCGCCGGACGTATAGAACCCTTTACTGACGTCACCGGACGTATAGAACCCTTTACTGACGTCACCGGACGTATAGAACCCTTTACTGACGTCACCGGACGTATATAACCATTTACTGACATACGGGGGTGTATATAAATGTGGCTCCCCCTTTTTCTGTATTTCAGGGCTCTTTACGTTGCTGGTGGAGGATTTCGGTGAGTATTTCTATGTTTATCGCCATCATTTCTGCTCCTCCCTGCAGGCGGCTGGATTGTGCGCTGCATGTGACATGCTGCGTGCTGCTGCATAGGGCACAGTCTTCCTCCTCTCCTGGGCGTTTCTGCTCCATCTGTTTCTCCAGCCTCCTGACCTCAGTAAGGACTTCGCTGTGTAGCCACGGCTTCTGACAGATGTAATAAAGGGGGGGTTGGCGGGTTTGTGAGGGAGGACTTCACTTGTCTGCTACTGTATGTTTCCCCCAGGTGTGAAGGGTGTGCAGGTGGAGGAGATCTATGACCTGCAGAGCAAGTGCCCCGGGTATGCTCTCCACATTCCTGTTTTGTGTGACCCCCTGACTTGTGTCCACTCTCCGCTGACGGTTATTATCCCCCCACAGGCCGGTTTACGGCTTTATCTTCTTATTTAAATGGATCGAGGAGCGGCGCTCGCGCAGGAAAGTGTCCACCCTGCTGGATGAGACATCAGTCATTGAGGATGAGGTGGTCAATAACATGTTCTTCGCTCATCAGGTGAGTAGTGAGACCCTGGCGTCCACCATCTTGGGTGTCTTCTTCTCATCCACGTCTCCTTCTCTCACAGCTGATCCCCAATTCCTGCGCCACGCACGCCCTCCTGAGCGTCCTGCTGAACTGCAGCGGAGTTCACCTGGGGCCGACGCTGAGCCGCATCAAGGACTTTACCAAGGGGTTCAGCCCAGAGGTAACAGTACTGTCAGTGCATGCTGGGAGTTGTAGTCTCACAGGTGGCACACCTTCACCATACTAGATGTCAGTGGGCAGTTACAGGTCCATGCATAGATCTCCCACTCCTGTGGTGTTAGATAGGATGCTGGGAGTTATAGTTGTACTAGGGCTGCAGCAAACGATTATTTTAGCAATTGAGCAATTTTTACGAATAATCAAGTAATCTAATAAGAAAAAATTATAATAGACCCTGTTTTTCTTTATAAAAATTCATCAGACCCTCTGCCATCTGTCCCCAACACCCTTCGTTTCCCCCTGTGCGATCAGCGCAAGTGCATCAGTTCCCCCCAGTGCCTCGAGCTCCACTCGCCCAGTTCCTCCAGCTCCACTCGCCCAGTGCCTCCAGCTCCACTCGCCCAGTTCCTCCAGCTCCACTCGCCCAGTGCCTCCAGCTCCACTCGCCCAGTTCCTCCAGCTCCACTCGCCCAGTTCCTCCAGCTCCACTCGCCCAGTGTCTCGAGCTCCACTCGCCCAGTGTCTCGAGCTCCACTCGCCCAGTGCCTCGAGCTCCACTCGCCCAGTTCCTCCAGCTCCACTCGCCCAGTTCCTCCAGCTCCACTCGCCCAGTGCCTCCAGCTCCACTCGCCCAGTGCCTCCAGCTCCACTCGCCCAGTGCCTCCAGCTCCACTCGCCCAGTGCCTCCAGCTCCACTCGCCCAGTGCCTCCAGCTCCACTCGCCCAGTGCCTCCAGCTCCACTCGCCCAGTGCCTCCAGCTCCACTCGCCCAGTGCCTCCAGCTCCACTCGCCCAGTGCCTCCAGCTCCACTCGCCCAGTGCCTCCAGCTCCACTCCGCCCAGTGCCTCCAGCTCCACTCGCCCAGTGCCTCCAGCTCCACTCGCCCAGTGCCTCCAGCTCCACTCGCCCAGTGCCTCCAGCTCCACTCGCCCAGTGCCTCCAGCTCCACTCGCCCAGTGCCTCCAGCTCCACTCGCCCAGTGCCTCCAGCTCCACTCGCCCAGTGCCTCCAGCTCCACTCGCCCAGTGCCTCCAGCTCCACTCGCCCAGTGCCTCCAGCTCCACTCGCCCAGTGCCTCCAGCTCCACTCGCCCAGTGCCTCCAGCTCCACTCGCCCAGTTCCTCCAGCTCCACTCGCCCAGTTCCTCCAGCTCCACTCGCCCAGTTCCTCCAGCTCCACTCGCCCAGTTCCTCCAGCTCCACTCGCCCAGTTCCTCCAGCTCCACTCGCCCAGTTCCTCCAGCTCCACTCGCCCAGTGCCTCGAGCTCCACTCGCCCAGTTCCTCCAGCTCCACTCGCCCAGTGCCTCGAGCTCCACTCGCCCAGTGCCTCCAGCTCCACTCGACCGCGTCTTCTTCCCAGCATGCACTGGGAGGGACCTGACGTCACACACAGCGTCGGGCAGCGCGCTGACGATGTGTACATGCAAGGCCCTGGTCAGTGCAGCGCGGTGCGGACAGGAGGCCACGGAGCGGTGAGAGAGAGGCTTCACTTCCCCTACGCTCCGTGGTCACGTGATTTAAACGAATCCTCGATGCTTCGAGGATTTTTTGTGCATCGATGACATCGAGTAATGGTTGCAGCCCTTTTTACATTTGTCTGAGTACAAAGTTACAGAGTTAATGTGCTGCCCCCAAAAGAGTCCTTCTGTCAAGTTCTTGCATATAAAATCAGTGAAAGCCGGGTGACAACCGGTAGCACATCTGTCACAGCTCTCATAGGGGTTGTCAGCGTGTGAAGTCTACCCGGTAATACAGAAGATGTGACCTGCAGCGTCGGCCATAGTGAGTCGCGTATAGAACTCCTCTGTGTAATGTGCGCGGTCTCTGTATACTTACCTCCTCCTCTTCCTCCCTCAGAGTAAAGGTTACGCCATTGGGAACGCCCCGGAACTGGCGAAAGCTCACAATAGCCATGCCAGGTAAGAGCCCCAGAGATGTCAGTGTCGTCACCCTACAGAAGTCCCTTAAAGGGAGTGTCTCATACTCTCCACCCCTGTCCATACAGAGGGGGAGGGTCTCTTTTTGGGACGCCCGATCCATGAGCCAGACTCGTGCTGCCGGTGTGTTACATAGAGACCATTCATCTGAATGTCCGCCATGTACATTTGTGCAGCGGCCGTGTCCAGCTCAGAGATTGCCTACACTATACATTGCACCAAACCATCAGCTGTGTGACTGTCTAGCTCTGATGCTGGTGACAAGAATGTTGTTATTCAGTGACAGCAAGCAAAGACTTTGAGATGGTTAATTGCAAAAAGTCTGAGAATCTGCAGCCTCCTCTGTTGTCACAACTGACATTAACCCTCTCTTTACCTCACGCAGGCCGGAGCCGCGTCACCTGCCGGAGAAGCAGAACGGCATCAGCGCCGTGCGCACCATGGAGGCGTTTCACTTTGTCAGTTACGTTCCCATTAAGGGGCGCCTGTTTGAGCTGGATGGCCTGAAGGTTTACCCCATAGATCACGGTGAGGCCGTTATAGGGGGAGGGGCTATAGCAGGGCTCTGACTGTTATTTCCGTTCAAATACAGCAAGCAGAGATCTTGAAAGTGGTGAAGAAATAAGACACACAGCCAGTAAAAACTAGCAGAAGATTTAACCCCTTGGATACCCGAGGTTTTTTCGGCCTTGTTTGTGGGACAAGTTGTACTTTCTAACGCCTCCATTTACTGTGGCTTACAATGTAGTGGGAAGCGGGAAAAAATGCGAATGGGGTGGAATTGGGAAAAAAAACGCAAAACCTCCACCGTTTTATGGGTTTTATCCCTATGGCTTTCTCTATGCAGAAGAACCGATCTGATAATTATATTTTTTATTACATATATATATATATTTTTTTTTTGTTTTTCGTACCTCCTCTAGGAGGCGCCACTATTTTTTATGGCTTATACTGTATTCTCATAGAACTAAAGTATAAGCGCTAATTGCTGTTATTCTATGTTGACCTGCCACCTGCTGGCCAACATAGGACCTGCAGCTGTAATACGCTGGGCCTCTCCAGAGAGACTCCGCGTATTAGAATTTATGACCAGCTTCCCCGATTGCCGCATTGGGAAGCCAGTCTTAAGCTTCCGGGTTTTTCACCATTTAGATGCTGTGGTCGCACTTGACCATGTCATCCAAAGGCTTAAATGCCTGCGATCGGCCTTATTCCCGGTCGCAGACATGGCCGGCTGTTTGATACGGCAGAAATCCGTCGGCTATGGCACCCGCTGTATGCACGATTGGGCACCATGTGTAAAGGCATTAGACTGAACCGAGTCTCCAAGGGGTGGTTTAGTGATCATCTATATTATCCCCCCCCCAATCGGCCGAGGTCATGTTGTCAATATTGTTGTCAGGTCCTTGGGCGGAGGACGAGGAGTGGACAGACAAGGCTCGCAGGGTTATCATGGAGCGGATCGGACTGGCCACGGCAGGGTAAGCTGATTGGCCGGTGATGGTCAGGTGACATCATCGGTAGGTTTCGTCCTGTGAATCCTTGATCTTTCCTGCACAGGGAGCCGTATCACGACATCCGCTTTAACCTGATGGCGGTGGTGCCTGACCGGAGGCTGAAGTACGAGAGCAGGCTCAATATCCTAAAGATGAACAGGCAGACCGTGCTGGAGGCTTTACAGCAGGTGCGGGGGATGGGATGAGGCCCCTCCAGGCTCATAATAACCTGTATTATTATGACCTGTCACATTATAATCTCCTGTGTCTGTAGCTGATCCGGGTGACGCAGCCGGAGCTGATCCAGGGCCAGAAACCCTCCGAGAGTCAGAATAACGAGGAGTCAAAGGCAAATCCAGCCAAGGCCGCAGCCGGCCAGGAGGCAACGAACACGGGCAATGCCTCGGGGGATCCCACAGGTACGCGACGCCCGGCGCGGTTCAGTCTGAGGTATCTTGGTTTTTCAGGGTCAGACATCCTGATCAGTCTTCGAAATGCTTTCAGGTTACCATGGCCACTTCAGTAGCGACCTGGCTGCCATGGTAAGTACTCCGCAGCAGTGTACTTACCTGCACTGCGGTCGCCGGGCGCTCCTTCATAGCGTCACAGGTCCCTGCGGTGCATAGATCAGTGCGCTGCCCGGACCTGTGACGTCATGAAGAAGCGCCCGGGGGCTGCAGCGCAGGTAAGTAAACTGCTGCGGAGTACTTACCATGGCAGCCAGGACTTCAGTAGCATCCTGGCTGCCATGGTAACCGATCGGAACTGCTGCTGCGCATGCGCAGAGCTAAACATCGGATCCGTAGTTGCACCGAAACGACGTTTAGCTTAATTCCGGATCCAGATTATTATACTTCAATGGGCATTAATTCTGGATCATTAATTCTGCATGCTGTGGGTTTTTCTCCGGCCAAAAAACGTTCAGATACTGAACTGAAGACATCCTGATGCATCCTGAACGGATTTCTCTCCATTTAGAATGCATTAGGATAATCCTGATCAGGAGTTTTCCGGCGTAGAGACCCGACGACGGAACTCTAGGACGGAAAGATAAAACGCTAGTGTGAAAGGGCCCTTAGGCAAATAAACCAAAGAAATACGATTGGTCTGTTTGGACCTAGCAATAACCTCCTCCTACCGGCATCTTGGCGACCGTGCTGTATATATAGAATGGCGCAGGTTTAAGGACCTGGGCCGCTATCCATATATACACATACGTGTACAGCAGCCGCCCTTACACCAGTGTAACATGTAGATAAAGGAAGTTCTCCACCTGAACTCATTGTCAGTCTGGTTGCTAGGGCTAGATTGTCAGATAGTGAATCCATAGCAACCGGTCTGTTGTTTTAAGTGGAGAACCCCTTTAATTGGTGCCATGTATATTCTGATTTCATTGAGCCTGTCACGCCTGTAGATGTGAGCGGAGATGCAGCAGGATCTGTCCAGCGACCTTCCGCGACTAATACATACAGCAAGATTAACGCCGTCCCTCATAATGGGGGCACCGCCACCTCACAAGCCCCCCGGCTCCCCGCTTTCCTGGATAACCACAACTACGCCAAGTCCCCAATGCAGGTCAGTGCTGAGGGTTTGTTTGTACGTCTAGGTTACCCTGCGTCGTCGGAGTAGATAGTAGTGAATGAGGAGACTAACGCACATTGTCTGCACACCGCAGGAGGAAGAAGATCTGGCGGCAGGCGTAGGGCGATCACGAGGAATCCCACCGCCCTCCCCGGACTCAGATGAAGAGGAGGATGAAGAAACAGAGACTTCTGCAAGACCCGCGACCCTTTCAGGGTGGGTAAAGTTACTTATTCCTTTCGTCGCCTGGTGTCGTGGGCCTTAAACTGGGAAGTCACAGAGTTGAGTTGCCCTTTATGCGAATGAGACCCTTTTGTTTGTACAAGACCCCCAGGATTCTCTCACTTTTTGAGTCTTTCGGGTCCTTCTGAGGGGTGCGGGTTAATTGGGACAAAACCCATCTTCTGGTTTTAGATGTACAAGCGAGAGATGTGATGCCCCCTCCTCCGCTGCGCTGGGTAGACCACACGGATTATTTAGGTACGAGTGTGTAGGCAAGTAGGTTAGAAACACGGCCCAAAAATTAAGTCTCTTCCCCCAGGGGGCGGAATAATTCTGCTCAGGCCTCATACACACGACCGTTGTTTGTTTCCGCGTCCGTTCCGTCCGCAAATTTTGCGTCCGTCAAAAAAACGGACTTTTTTTTTTTTTTTTTTGGTGGATCCTTTTTTTTGGGCAGAACCATTATAATAATGCCTATCCTTGTCTGCAAACGTGAAAAAAATAGGACATGCGCTATTTTTTTGATGGAATGTAAACACGGACCACGGATGCGGAACAAAAACGGTTGACCATCCACATTTTTTGACGGACCCATTGAAATGAATGGGGAAGCATCCTATCCATGAAAAAAAACGGAACGGACGCCTGCATGAGGCCTAAAGATGAGACTCCCCAGATTCCTGTACCGTTTTCGTGGCTTCCACCTTGATTCCCCGCAGTTTTTTTTTTGTCTAAATGACTGTCGATAGCGGTCGGCCTGTCTGTTGGTACAGATTATACGTAGGTAACCTTCTATACCCGACATTGTCGCGGTGCCCGCATGCGCATTGTTTGGTTATTTTCTCCGGGCTGAAGGGGGAAAAAGGTTGAAGAAACAGTGGTTTTGCTTTTCCTCTTCTCCTACCGTCTGTGACTGTGATTTAGACACGGCTGTACAGATCCTATGTGCCGTACTTATTCCTTCCTCCTTAGAGGGGTTGTCCTATCTGGAACATTGATGGCATAGCGATCTACCATCAATGTCAGATAGATGTCCTATCACCAGAACAGGGCCCCTCGAAGGGAAGGGGAGCGCACACCATCGACAGCTGTGTGACTTCTGAAAATAGCTGACGTTTCCGTTCTCCGGGACTGTCAGAAATGGCGCGCTCGCCTGTCTTTGGAATTCCCATAGCGCTGAACAGATGGTGACGACCTTTTTGTAGATAGTAGCAGGAACCATAGGTGGGGTCCACACCTGTCTGATATTGATGGCTTATCCGAACGATCCGATGGTAATGCCCCTTAAAGGTAAAGTCGGCCATATCCCACCTGAGTATATGAGGGGCCGGGATCTACAGGGGACAGGAAGGAAATGGAGGATTACACTCGGTGACTGAGATCTGCTGTTGTCACCCGATGCATACAGGGTCTGTTGCTAGGCAACAGCCCTGGCATTTTTCAGCCGGTGGAACCTGCCGAGTGCTATGTATTTCCCCAGCAGTGGCCAGCCATTATAAACCATTCTGCTCATCTCCTGCAGGTTCAAGAGGAGAAGCCCCGAGTCTCTGCCACCACCTCCGGGTCCGGAGCTTCCCGCTAATGTCTTGGTAGAGAAGTTAAAGGAGACTCAGAAACAACTGTGTTCCCCGCTCTCCATAAAAACTGTGGCCCCTGCAGTTCCTCATTCTCAGCCGTCTCCAACCCCCAGCAATGAGAGCACGGACACCGCGTCGGAAATTGGCAGCGCTTTCAACTCCCCCCTGCGCTCCCCTCTGAGATCCGCTAACCCCACGCGACCCTCCAGTCCCGTCACCTCCCACCTCTCTAAGGTCTTGTTTGGAGAGGAGGATCCTCTTCTGCGACTGGACTCTGTTCGATACAACCGAGCAGTGCGGGAGCTGGGGCCACTGGTGGGCACTGGGATTCTACACCTCAGCCGAGACGGGCACCTGTGTACACTCAGCCGGATGGGTGGGTATGAATGGGAGTTCCACAGAAAACCCCCGATATGGTGGGAGGGCCCCTGAAGGCGTTATCACAGAGAGTGGTGGCATCGCTGGTATATGCCGTCACTTTCAATGAGGGGCCTGACTGTCGGGTCTGAGAGGGCCGCAGTTCTGCTTCCCGTCAAAGATTTCCCCAGATCACAGGATGAGCTTGGAAAAATCATAGGACCGTAGGGGTCCCAGAGGTCGGACCCCCACTGATCACATAGTGATGGCATATGTTAGCGATGCGATCATAGTGAACCCTTTAATGATGTACCACACTGAGAGGTGACGATTGGTTCCTTATATTCATTATTCTCAGATTCTGGAAAGATTTCCCCCAAAACCAGCAAACTGGAGGAAGGAAGAGAAAACTCGGAGGCCGATGGATCCCGCTGCAGAGCCCCAGATGCACCAGTAGGGGACAGGTTTTCTCCAAAGGTGAGGACTCCTGTCCATGATGGCGGAGAAATCACTTCTTTAGAGTTGGTTTCACTTTTGGCAAATTTGCCAAAGAATAACTATATTCTGTGGCCTGGACGGAGATCAACGTGACTCGTGTTGTCTTCCAGGAACTCCTGGCTCTGCTGAAGTGCGTGGAAGCGGAAATCTCCACGTCCGAGGCTTGTCTTAAAGAAGAGCTGGAGAAGCGCAAAAAATTCAAGGTACTGTCAGCTCCATCTTGCTTTCCTGCGCCCTCTCCCCATTTCGTTCACCAGTCTCCTTCTCTTCTTCTAGATTGACGACCAGAGAAGGACACATAACTATGACGAGTTTATCTGTGCCTTCATATCTATGTTGGCTCAGGAAGGTAAGTGTCCATCTGGGGGTGGGTTAGGAGGATGCGCTCAGAGACCCGTCCTAACACCTCCCGTCCCTTCTCAGGAATGCTGGCCAGCTTGGTGGAGCAGAACATTTCGGTGAGGAGACGGCAGGGGGTCAGCATCGGTCGCCTGCATAAGCAGAGGAAGCCGGACCGCCGCAAACGCTCCCGTCCTTACAAAGCCAAGCGCCAGTGATTCCGTGGTAGATAGTGTTACCTCCGCAGAATCATCTATGGGATCCCCTGTACTCGCCCCCCCTGTATATAAACTGTTTTTATACCTCATATGTAGAGCCATGTTCTATATCGCCCCCCCGCCCACCTCATACTTTGTTGACCCCCCCCCCAATGTCACGTTATTTAGGGTCCATTCAGACATCCGTAGTGTTTTGCGGTCTGCAAATTGCGGACCGCAAAACACTGACGCCACACATCGCCGGCACTTAATAGAGGATCCCTGTTCTTGTCCGCAGCTGCGGACAAGAATTGGACATGCTCTATATTTTTGCGGAGCTGCAGACCGGGAATGCACGGACGTGTGAATGGACCCTTAGTGTCAGAAATCTTGTCGCATGACCGTTCCCTTCCGGAGACCTGGCTGGTGTCGCACTGCGGGCAGGTCCCACGCTGGCTGGTTCCGTAGAACCCGAATGACCACACATCACACTAAGTCCTAGAGGTGACCGTATGTTAGAGACTTTTTTTTATTGTCATGTAATAAAATAAAAAATAGGCCAAAAAATGTATTAAAACAAATGTGTGGATGTGCTGAGCGTGCATGGAGGAGCACGGGAGTCCGGGGGGCGCACCGCCTAGGGGGGGGACATTACACCGTGGTGCAGAATGTACGGAAATGTGTGTTACCGGTGACGGCAGTGATGCATCATGGGAGAGCTTAAAGGGGTTTTCTGGGATTTTACTATTGGTGACCTTTCATTAATGGGACGATTGATGTCAACTAAGAAATATGATAACTTTTCCAAAATTCCTATCTCCACGTCAAACCCTCCCTATATTATTAGCACATACAGATATTACTAACATGAAAAAAATGTTCACTAAATTTCTGTGGCAAAGCAAAATACCAAAAAATGTACTACAAAAACTAATGGTATAAAAAGAGGAATAAACTTCCCGAATATTCAAAACCACAATATTGCCTGTTTGAGTCGCCGCCTCCTCCTAGACCAGCGTTATTCCAGTCCTTAGAGGCGCACTCAGGGCCGGCGCTTCCATAGAGGCAAGGGGGGCAATTGCCCCCGGGCCCCCAAGTGCTTAGGGGGCCCCAAGCAGCGCCGGCCCGCAACTAACTTACTACAATTGGATATGGGGCGGGCCGCGCCGCGGCTGCTCTGAGCGCCTCTCTGCCTCTTTAAGAGAGCAGTGGCTGCTGGGGCTCAGGGCGTGCCGCCGCACAGGCACGTCTTCGCGGTCTTGACGTCGCCAGAGCCCCGCCCCTAGAACCAGAAGAAGAAGGAGCGAGCGCAGTGCGCACTGCCCTTGCTCACCGTGGCTGCCGCCTGCTGACTTCTACTCCTCTGTGGCTCTCAGAGTCTCTGCTCTGCCCACCAGTGACCATACACAGGGAAGGGAAGGAACAAGGGGTGCATATCTGTTCTAGGTAAATTGTGGGGTGTGGAAATGTGCATTGTAGACTGACTAGTCTGTGCTGGAGTCCTGGAGAAATGAACCATTTGGGGGAGCATGGGGAGATGTGCATCTGTACTGGAGGAGAAATGAGCCATGGGGGAGATGTGCAGATGTGCTGGAGAAATGAGCCATGGGGCGGGGGAGGGGGGAGAAGAGATGTGCTGCTGACACTGGCCCATACATGAGGAGAAATGTGCCATTCGGGGGAGGGGGGGTATGGGGCGTTGTATTTATGTATGCTGGCATAAGGGGGGGGGGAATAATGTGACGCGAAGGGGGTGATTGATGACGTGACATGGAGGGGGGCCCCTTAATGTTTTTCGCCCCCGGGCCCCATTTCACCTAGAACCGGCCCTGGGCGCACTGGGAACATTCGCAAACTACCGTATCTCTTCTCTAAACACATGCCGCTATGGCGCCATAAGGGATTCACTCCTGGAAAAACACCCGATTATTTAAAGAATGGAAAGAAAAGGGAATCCACACAGAGGGTCAAGAAATCGGACAGGAGAGGGCTCGCACAAGAAGAAATAATAACCTAAAAAATTACAAGTTCCGCACCTGCGCACAAATGTCCTTTTCTACAATCGAGATGAAATAAATTAGGTAAAAAAGCCACAGAAACGTTTTTTTTTTTTATTGAAAATGCCCAAAAATTAGCGATCACTGCTCCATATACTGTGAAGGAGATTGCTGCATGTAAATGTCTCCTCCACTGATGAGCAGACAATTGTCAGGAAGGAACGCGTTCTTGCCGACAATCATCTGCTCCATCGAGCCGTGTAAAGGGGGTTCTGTACCTTCTTATTGCCATCAGCATCGGACCAGCAGGGATCCAGCACTCGGACCCCTGACGATCAGCTGTGTGAGAAGGTAGTGGGGTTCACAGTAGCATTGCGGCCTTGTGTCCCGAATATTATCACTGGACTGGGTTCACCTCAGCCCCATTGACATCAGTGGTCTGCGGCAAATAGTGAGAATGCCGCAGCGCTGCCTTCTCAAACAGCAGGGTCAAGATACAGTGGATATAAAAAGTCTACACACCCCTGTTAAAATGTCAGGTTTCTGTGCTGTAAAAAATGAAACAAAGATAAATCATTTTAGAACTTTTTCCACCTTTAATGTGACCTATAAACTGTACAACTCAATTGAAAAACAAACTGAAATCTTCTAGGTGGAGGAAAGAAAACAACAAAAAAAACTAAAATAATGTGGTTGCATAAGTGTGCACACCCTCCTATAACTGGGGATGTCGCTGTGTTCAGAGTCCGCCATCATTTACAGCCTCTGATTAACCCCAAATAAAGCTCCGCTGCTCTCGTTGGTCTTTCCTGAGATTTTCTTAGTCGCCTCCCACAGCAGAAGCCACGGTCCACAGAGAGCGTCCAAAGCATCAGAGGATCTCACTGTTAGAGGTATCAGTCAGGAGAAGGGGACAGAAGAATCTCCAAGGCATTAGATCTACCATGGAACACAGTGGAGACCATCATCATTAAGGGGAGGAAATATGGCCCAACAGGGACATCACCGAGAACTGGACGTCCCTCCAAAACTGATGAAAAGACGAGAAGAAAACTGGTCCGGGAGGCGACCAAGAGGCCGACAGCGACATTACAGGAGCGGCAGGAACATCCGGCGAGTACTGGCCGTGTGGTCCACGTGACAACACCCTCCGTATTCTTCATATGTCCGGGCTATGGGGGAGAGCGGCGAGACGAAGGCCTCTTCTTACCAAGAAACATCCAGGCCCCGGCTACTGCAGAAACCCATCTGAGGTCTCCCAGAAGCCTGAGGGGAAAGGGGTTATGGAAACCACCCTGCCCATCCCCAGAAGAGCCCCCTCCCCACAGTGAGGCATGGCGGGGGCAGCATCAGGCTGCGGGGCTGGTCTTCTTCACCTGGAACTGGGGCCTTAGATAAGAGGGAATTATGGACAGTCCCAAATACCATCAATATTGGCCCAAAACCTTCCGCCTTCTGCTAGAAAGCTGAACATGAAGAGGAACTACATCTCTCAGCAGGACAACGACCCAAAGCATCATCCAAATCAGAAAAGCAATGGCTTCACCAGAAGAAGATTAAAGGAATGGCCCAAGCCCCAGCCCAGACCTGAATCCGATTGAAAGTCTGTGGGGTGATCTGAAGAGGGCCGCGCACAGGAGACGCCCTCGCAATCTGACAGATGTGGAGTCACAATGTGCCGTGCTGATAGACTCCTGCCCAAAAAGACTGAGCGCTGGAATAACATCAAAAGGGGCTTCAACAAAGTATTAGTTAAAGGGTGTGCACACTTATGCAACCATATTATTTTATTTCAATATTATTTCTTCTCTCTACCTAAAAGATTTCAGTTTGTTTTTCAATTGAGTTGTACAGTTTATAGGTCACATCAAAGGTGGGAAAAGTTCTGAAATGATTTATCTTTGTCTCAATTTTTTATAGCACAGAAACCTAACAGGGGTGTGTAGACTTTTTATATCCACTGTAAGCCATTGCCAAGTGATGCATTTTACCTGCACTGATACATTGTAACAAACCCATCAACTGTGTAAACAGGACTAAGTTCTGAAGGTAGATATCTTAAGAATGACGAGGAATTGAAATACAGAGGTGAATTTATTATGTTTTTTCCTCTTGTTACTTTTGCCAATGGAAAGGTGCAGAGTGTTGAATGGAGGAGGCTGAGCAACATGTCTGGTGCAGGGACTGGCGGCGATCACTGCTGTGTCTGGTGCAGGGACTGACGGCGATCACTGCTGTGTCTGGTGGCGGTCACTGCTGTGTATGGTGCAGGGACTGGCGGCGATCACTGCTGTGTCTGGTGCAGGGACTGGCGGCGATCACTGGTTGTATCTGGTGCAGGGACTGGCGGCGGTAACTGCTGTGTCTGGTGCAGGGACTGGCGGCGATCACTGCTGTGTCTGGTGCAGGGACTGGTGGCGATCACTGGTTGTATCTGGTGCAGGGACTAGCGGCGGTCACTGCTGTGTCTGGTGCAGGGACTGGCGGCGATCACTGCTGTGTCTGGTGCAGGGACTGGCGGCGATCACTGGTTGTATCTGGTGCAGGGACTGGTGGGGTGACCTGTGACCGCACATGAGCATTGTCCTTGGATTGTCATCAGTAATCCAGGGCACAGATTAGAGCCACTCCGCGCTTTATCCAGTGTGACTGGGCCTTGCTGCTGGGAAGCTCCACAGCAATGACGTAATTAGTGGAATGTCCGGTGGTGGAGAGAGTTCCTGAGAAGAGGAAGAGTCCATGATGACACCATAATCAGAGAAAGCCTATCATCTCTATCAGTTCCTGTTCTCTTACCTGCCCTTGTCAGTGTCTTGTAAATGGGGCACAGATACGTCCCCGATACGGGCGGCTTGCGTTCAGCAACAGGGAGGAGCCAGATGACAGCCATCTCCGTGTAGAGTTCTTTGGGTCTCGACTCTGACAACTGCATAGTAGTCTTGTCCCAGCAAGCTCCCTCCAGATACAATCCATGTATATAACATCCCTCCGAGGGGCGCTCTTTCAGATCTGTCACCGTCTCACTGAGGACCTGGGCAAGAACAAAAGTGACATTACCACAGAACGGACGCTGCATCGGCTGAGATCGCTGGGATTCTCGGCCCGGGAGATATGCAGCATTAGGTGTTGAGCTCACCTTAAAATCAAAGGAGATTGTGTCTATAGAAATAACGTGTTTTCTTGCAAAATTTTGCAAAGTTCCCGTTAAGAACGCCTGAGGGAAAAACAGTCCACTGATCCAGAAGACAGAAGGGATCCCGTCCGTGATCCACTTCTGAAGGAAGTTGATTCTCTGTAGAAGATCTATGACCCAGGAGGCCAGAGGCTTCAGGGACGGATAAGCCTGAAAAGAGAGAGAATTCAGCTGCACTGCCGAGTCTGACCCGGGCGGCTGTAAATTTGGGCAGGACGCTCACCTTGGCTCTCCACAGTTCTGGCACAGAGTTGTTATATAGACTGTTGGCCATGAGCTCCAGCTGAGAGGACATGACGACCTGGCCTTTCATTGCCTTTAGCAGATCTCTCAGGGTCTGGAAGAGGACGCCGAGGAGTCGGTTATACCTGAGGGGACAAGGACTAATGTAGTAACGACAAAACCCGATGCAGCACATCCGGCAGATGCCCGATCCTTACCGTATAACTTCTTGTGCCAGCACGGTGTTCATGGACTCCTGGTACATGACCGGATACTTTGCCATCACATCCTGCACTGAGATGAGCTGTGGAATCTTCTTCAAGATCCCTTCTGCAATTTCTTCCACCATCTATAGAAACGTACACCATTATTAACCGTCCGGCCGATACAGTCACCTAGGAGACGTAGGATATGACGGCACTCGCCTCGTCACGACTCCCTCCTGTACTCTGTGTGCGCGGCTGCAGGGTCACGAGAGATCCTAACAGGGCGAAGCTTTCATTCTGAGCAAAAGTGATGTTTGCGTTTTCATGGAGTCCGAACAATTCTGTCAAATCATTGAGAGGAAGAGATCGAATGTACTGCAGGTAACCCTGAGCGAGGACGACAAAGAGGAGAAACATGGTGACCACCCAAAGTGCAGAATGCTATTGCAGTGCGGTCAGTGTCATGTTGATTGCAGTGATTAACTCCAGAACTGACCCTTAAAAGCAATGTACACCTTTGGTGGCATTTTTTAAATGTTTGCATTGTACTCGTTTTGAGCTAAAAATCATTTTTTCAATTGGTCTTTATTAAAAATATTGAGCCGTTTTCCCCGCACAGCTTTGAGTTTATCTAGTAGCAGGATCTGAATTTTCTCTCTGCTCAGCCAGGCAGATCAGATTATCTCTGATTTCTGACCTTCTTTTATTGATAAGAATTTGGCTAAAGATCAAGAAGATTGTTGGGAAGGAAGCGTTCCCTCTGAACAATCTGCTGATTGCTAGTGGAGGAGACCGGTGCATTTACATGCAGTGATCTCCTCCAGAGTATGGGGAGAAGTGACCGCTAGCGCTCTTCCCCATAGAGACTCGTTGTTTCCCAGCAGTAGATCGTTTATACACAGCACCATCTGCCACCGGGAAACGTGGATTTTATTTTTTGCTGCACAAACAATCCAATCACCCGATGAACAAGCGTTTTGTTCGTTCATCGGGTAATTGGCGGTGCATTTACACCGCCAGATCATTGCTGAAGAGCGTTACTATGAACGCTCGTTAGTGATGATCTGTTCAATTCTCGGTCCTTGTAAAGGGCCCTTTAAATAAGTGTGTATGACCTTTTAGTAATTTACAGATAAGGACACAAAGTGACAGTACCATTCACACAGCTAGAAAAACAGTTACCCCTTTGTGACAGAAGGGCTCAATATTTTTAATAAAGACCAATAGAAAAAATTATTTTTAGCCCAAAATGAGTAAAATGCAATCATTAAAAAAAAAAATATTGTCCCCCAAGGTGTACATAGCCTTTAAAGGGGGACTCCAGGACCACAAGAGGTCCAGTGGTCTATGTGTGTGGCAGGCCATAGCCAGCACTGGATGTTTGTAAATTAGAAAGCCTCCATATTTCCTGCATTGCTGGCTGTATACTGCAGCAGAGCCGAGAGGTACGTACAAATCTCACATGGCTGCATTATCAATACAACTAGTGATAGAGGGACAGCATAGGAAGGATCGCTCACATTTAGGTCGTAGGCCGGACTAATCTGCTGATACACTCCAGACTCGGAGAACTTGTAACCTTCTTCTAGAACTGGAGGCTGGTAAAAGTCCTGCAGGATGTTCAGGAGGCAGCGTCTATCCCAGTCATCTGTGACGCGGCCACCATAATTAATCTCCCCAGCCGTGTAACGCAGGACCTGGAGCGAGAGCACAACGTTAATATCTCTGCACACTCTTGTCTCCTTTGGGTGCAAACGTCCTGTTCCATCTCATGGACTCGCCTTATAGGGGACGTCCGTATATTCCTCCAGGAACATTCGCAGCTGTGAAATGCAAATTCTGAGATCTCCGTCTGTGAATTCGTAAGGAATGTTGAACCCTAACGGTCCAAACTTTCGCCTTTCCAGTATGCTCCCATGGAAAAGGCAGAGAGACAGCAGCAAAGACTTTAATTCCGGAGCCTAGGGGGTGAAACAAGAGCGAAGTGCAAAAAATGAGGAAGAAGGGAAAGTAAAGGAATAGCTCTTGTACTGCTTACGCAGGATGCAAATCATTCAGAGAACTCAGGAGTCCCTGTCCAGTCCATCACTCCTGACCCAAAAATGCATCCCCATACACATTGTGTTGCAGATCCTGCTAGGACTGCCCTGATCAGCCGGGGGGACCTTCACCTTATGATTTAAAATTCTTTCTATATATTTGGAATAATCAGAGGAGTACACAGAAGTCGGAGACTTACCTTCCTGCTTTCATTAAGCTGTGCATCACTCAGGCTCAGGTAAGTGCGCAAGAGGTTTGCCTTCACACCCCTCGGAGGCTCAATGGTGAGTTTAGAGCCATTTTGCAGAATGGATACTGGGAAATGATTACTGGGCATGCTGGTGAGCCAAAGCCTAAAGTCCCGGTGAACCTAACCAAACAGCCAAGTTATAATACGAGTCAGTGAAATGGTGCACCACTAAACGTAAAAGACTAGAATGCGCTCTAGTACCTACCTTATCTGGGTCTATGCTCTCTATTAGTCTTTCCAATGAGGGCATCCAGCTTGGGGCAAGATGGCAATTTTGGAAGAACACCCACTTTCCGCGCTCCATGGCATTACGCATCATGGCTTCAGCCCGAGGACCCTGGAGACACAAAAATGCGAAATCTCGAGGGATGCAAAGGATAAAACAAACTGCCCGGAGCACGAGAGCTACAGGAATGTAGAATGGTGGATGGAGGGTAGTTAGTGAGGTACATACCTGTCCCTGACCCAAAGATATAGCCGTTAACTTCTTGGAAAACCTCATCTCCTCAGCAAATTTGTAGAGATCCGCGGCTGGGTCGGTGCCGGGCGATAAGATGAAGATCAACGGAGTTACAGGTGAAGACTCGCGGTATACGGCTCCCAAGTCTGCGGTCTAGGTCCAAGAATTAACATTACAATTCCTGTGTCTATAAAAAATGTCTCCGATCCAGCACAGATAATCACCAACACAGGGACTGCCTGCGTCTACTTACCTGAGGTTCGATGAACCTTTGTCCCAGGTGCTGGCAGACGTAGTCCTGCATGGCGTTGGTGACTTTGTCCCCTCTTAGACATCGTAGAATCAGCAGCTTTTGGAAGGAATCTAATTTCTGGTCCAATTCACCAGGAAGCTGCTCCCTAAAATAAACAGAACGCAGGTCATTGGGCCTCCTGTCCTGTCACTGCTGGCATGATTTATGGGCATTCGCCAGCTCAGTGGTTGCATATAGTCATGGGCTCACCGCTGAGGCTCGGAGCTGTCGCAGATCCGTCTGTATTCCTCCTGGTGTTGAATGATTTCCTCTTTGATGCTACTGAAGTTGCTCAGCATGCTCAAGGCCTGGACATCTCTCCACGCTCGCTCAGTCAGCCATTCAGCACAGGGGTTGTCCGCCAGTGTGGGGGCCGTGCCGCCGGATAGCAGGAAGCGCCATTCTTCCTGTATACATTATAAGACAGCGACTCAGTGCACTTATACATGGTAATGAAGATGGCAGCATTATTGGAGTACCCATTACAGACAACTCCTGTATCTGCCTCATGTGCCGACCTAATAGGAAGACCGCTCTGGAGGATCACTAGGTAACCAGTGATTTTTAAGGTGTGCCCTGCAATGCTTTACTGCCGCTGGACCACCCAAGGGCTGCTGGATTTAGTTTAAAGTTCTCCAACAACCATTGAGGCGTGAGGCGCAGGTGAGGTTACTTTTGGTGCCCCTGACAGCCCTCAGGTTGCTCCAGGTTCCAACTCCAGAGCTGCTTTATGCCGTGGTGACATTTAGTATCCGGCGCTCACCATATTGATGAGACCTTTGTCCATGAGAATCCGCACGCACAGCAGGAATGAGAACATCAGTTTATGCTTTTCGAAGAGACTCCGACAGACGTTGCAGTAGAGACTGAAGGTGAAGTACGTGTTGATGTTGTCGATTCTTTTCTCAACAGTTTCTGGAAGAGCAAATCAATAATTATGAAGTCGCTCCACCCATTAATAGCATGCACATGAAGCCACATGTGATACAACATGGCAACCCAGAAAAGGCAGAGAAGCCTGCCCAGGGATCAGCAACCTCCGGCACTCAGATGTTCTGAAACTACAACTCCCAGAATGCTCCATTCACTTCTGTGGGAGTTGTAAGAACAGCCGAGCATGTTTGCATGCTGGGAGTTGTAGTTTCACAGCAGCTGGAGTGCCGAAGATTGCTGATCCCTGCTGTAGATTATAAGGATCAGGCCACAGTCTTATGGCTGACCATCGTCTTAGAGAAGATGCCATCCTATTTCCATGACATGCTTCACCATCCAGTATATACAGGACAATTACTGGACACTATAGGATAAAATGGCGGCTTCTCTAAGAAGTTAGTCAGGGATCTCTAAAGTTGTCCATTGATACAGGACTGCTGCCGGAAACAACCATCGTGAGGCCCATGAAAGTGAAGGACAATAGAAATAAAATCAAGAAGAGGTTAAAGATGGAGTCTGGTGGTGATAACTACGATTAATGGGAGTGCAATGAGAGCCAGAGATTTCCAGGCCTTACCTGCTCTCTCAGAATTGGCAATGGCAGCAGAGAAGATGCCCAGGAACCACTCCAGTGAGTACTGGTACATGGGGTCTACGTTGGACAGATCCGAGACACAGAAGAACAGAATCTGTGTCCTTACAGCCACAGGGACGTACTGCCGACGGGTGATATCTATATCTCTTTCTGTCTGCTCGGCAACTTGGACTTTTGCCTTGAGAGAAAAAAGAAATATACAGAAAAAGTTTCCAAGCTAAGACCGAGTCCATGGCTGGCGAATGAGCCCTACATCTCTGCCGTTCACTCACCTTGATCTCTCCAGCTTTCACCTTTGAGGCCTCCAGCACTTTGATCAAATCCACGTCATCCACTGGATTTCCTTGTGAGGAGCTGAGGCGCATGAGAATCTGGTCCTCGATTTCCTTCAGCTCCTGACGCATTTTAGCATTGGATAGAATTAACTGGTTCTTAGCTTCTTCCAAATCTGGACGTTCTTCAGCCACAACTTGTCCGAGGAGTTGATCCTCCAGGCCACTGTATGGAAATGGGAAGACTTAGACTCCGCAAAGAACACATTCAACGGCCAAAGACCATGAAAGCACCCAATATATCTATAGGAATCTTATAGTCCAGAAGTTAGGAAAAGCTGAGAACCCGAATGGGTAGAGAAACCACATGCAGCACGTTTAATACACGGGCAGTCGTCTTCACATGTCCAGCCCCATGGTAAACCGTAAATGCCATTACCTGGGAGAAAGAGTGAAGTTGATAAGCGTGACTTTGGTGCAGATTTCTGGTTGATAATGAGGGTTTGGCAGCTTGGTTGTGATGTACATCCTGAAATCATCGTGATAGGGAATGACTGCATCACCCAAGCGTAGCACAGTGCTACCCTGCTGCTTGTACGTCTGTGATATGGAGAGAGTAGAGGTAGGGATCAGAGGAAGACGGTCTAATAAAGAACTGATGAAGTTGCCGATCCCGCACATTGCTTACCTGCTTGAGCAGCACAGGTTCCAGTGCAGGATCCAGCTCCTCTCCTACGTTCTCCAGCAAAAACGGCTTCCCAAAGCGGATAGCGTTTTCTAAACTGCGTAAAAAGTCCCGGTCGCTGAGCTTCACCACGTCCAAGCTGTTGTCCTTCTCCTGTCCAAGACGACATTGTACACAAGAGAATGAGATCCAGAACAAACCCTAAGTTTCCTCGAAACGTTCGTCCATCTTGTCTTGCACATGTCAACTCACCAGGTTTTTGATCCACCTGTTGGCTTGGCCTTGCGGGTCAATGAAATGAGACCAACGCTGTGAATACTGAGTTATGACTCCGTTCTCCACAGACAGCGTGTCGTTGGGAAGTCCTGCAATCTGGAAGGAGAGGTGAAGGAGGAGCAGGCTTCAGTGAAGGGTTAACATGCTTCCACCCCATACCATTCTAATGCAGAGCTGTCGGATGGTTTAGAGGTTTTTTGGAGTTGTGTTGTGCTGTCTGTTACCAATGAAGCGCCATTTTCTAGAGCTCTCACCTGCCAGGAGCGGATCTTCACGGGGTCTCCCAATGTCCCTATGAGGGATGGCTCTTGTGTGCATGGTACTTGCAGATCCTTCAGCTTCTTGGTCCACTGCTCAAACAGGGAGGTCCGGTATGGTCCCTGAGGAGACAGCAGACATATAATCAATGACGTGCAATACATTGTACATAACATCCATTCTATACCAGATTCTCACCGTGAATGGTCCTAAATAAGCCAAGAAGCCAGCACAGAGCAGCAGATCTCCTGTGACGTTGACTAGCAGGTTCTCCAGGTTTACGACTGTATCTTGCCAGCGCTGACGCTCATCAGCCAAGCCAGTGATCAACTACAAGAGAAACCATCAAGTGAATGAGTATTAGCCAGAGAAGACATTATAGGAAGTCAGTGGCTCCCTGAATAATGCAGCTTTAAGTCGGTATTGGTCTCTTTACCTTATCAGCGCGGATCAGTTTCTGTTCACATTGGTCACATTTCTGTTCCAGCTCTTCCTTCTTAGACACGCAGTCCCGATACTTTGCTTGTAAAGTTGCAATTCCCTCTTCTACTTCGTTCAGTCGAGCTTTGGCTTTATCGAGGATTTTCTGGGTCACTGCCAAATCTTCCTGAGCTTCTTTCAGCGCTTGCTGCAGAAAACAGAGTAATGTATGGGGTAAGGCGGCTTATTACCATGAAGGTGGTGTGTTGGGTTTGACCCGGTCTCACTGAGGTTACAGTTGGAAGAACTGTTCACCATTTTGTACCAGCTTGTACGGCGGAGAATCCTTCCAATGCTGGAGATTTAATCTTCACTGATGGAAAGGATTTGTGACGGTAAGAGCAGGCACTCATTCAGATATATGGCCCTGTCAGTTTTATAGACATAGGATGATGGAAATCTAGAGGAATCCATATACTTACTCTTTTGGGTTCCACGGCTTTTGCCACAAAGTGATACTTATGCATGGCCCGAACCCACTGACAGATGGAGGTACAAGCCTTTGACACCCTGGCAATGGCTGCCGTCTGAAATTCCTCATTATCAATGTAGGGCTGTATGGCTTTTATAACAGCATCTGGAATATTATCCTGATAACAGGAGGAAGAGCAGCTCGTGAGATCATGAATCCTTAACTTTTTCTTTTTTTAATGCTTGTCCGACTCCTACCTTGTCAAATTTGAATAACCCCTCCAGGAACTTGCCCGGGTCTTGCAGCAGACCCTTCCCCGGCTCCCAGTAGTCGTCTATTTTACTTCCAGGTTTTTCTCCAGCCACTTTCTTTGGTTTGATGCCTTTCATTATGCAGACAGCTTCAATCACAAGTTTTACACCAACTGGGGGACGCTGCATGGCCCTGACCTGAGGAAGGAACCGCATACAGACATATTTTACTGCTCTGTGCACGGTGACTCTTCGTAATGTAATACATTAATTTCCCATTGATGCTGGAGACAGACAAGTTCTCCGTACGATCCGCTTCACCCACCTCGGTGACATCATTCTTATTAAGAGACTTTAGACTGGCGAGAGCCGCGTCCAGAGCCGGCAGCGCCTCATCCAGGTCCTTCTGCGCATCGTCTGCAATTTCCTGAGCTTTGCTCGCCTTCTCTGTGGCCTTAGTTTCTTCTACCTGCACAGAGGCCCTTGTGGCTTCAGCTACTACTGTGTCCTCCTGAAAAACGACAGAAAGTTCCCGAGTTTAGTGAGCTGGTAGCAAAAAAATCTGAAATTACTGCACAGACATGGAAGACCTTTTACACCCGAGAAACACAAGACAACTGCTCTTGGTTAATGTATTGATTTACCTCAATTTTCTGCATAGTGGTGACCGTGTCTTGTGCCGCCTCCTCCAGTAATGGGCGCATAATCTCTAATTCCTCTTGCATCTTGGCAACATCCTCGGCGGTGTGAAGGAGCTGCGAAAGTACAACACAAATGCGGTAAAATGGAAGATGAATGACACTGAATGGGCCCTGATTGTAGGAGTCTTCCGTTCTCCATGATTAACATAGCATCTAACATGTATGAATACACCCAGGTGGAGATATCGAGGGCGTCCAAAGATCACGATCACTTGATATTCCACCAAAGATTTCCAACATTTCTACATGAAAACAGAAATCATTAGGAAAAGTCCACACATGTTGGATTTGCCTTTAGATTTCCTAAGAATCTAAAAAAAAAAAACAAATTGATTTAAAATCCACCCTTTGCGGTTTTGCAGCAGATCTGTGGGTAATCTGCAGCAAAATAACACTGACATGCTGCAGACTTTGGGGTCACTTTCTGCAGCTAGTGGATGAAACGTCTTCATGTGCGCAAATCAGGTGAAATGCGTCCGATCAAACCAACAAAGCAAATTATGATAAAAGAATAGAAAATAAGATAAATTAATCACAAAAGATGAAGAATGAAGATTCAGGAGGGGGGTGAAGACCTATGTGAATATGGCTCCTTACCTTGTCTAGCCCACTCTTCATCCTCTCCTTGGCCGTCTTGATATCCATCAGTTTTTTACCGATAAGACTGGAATATATGCCCAGCAGCTCCAGGTAACTCTTGGGTGTGATGTAATTATGTCGTGAGAGCTCGGCCAAGTATTGCTTGGACTTGACAGCGACCGACTGATGCATCTCCACACACATCTGGATCTGTATCAGGACAATGCACAGAATTATCAGGCATCTACTTTAGTTTCATCGCAGCTTCAGGACACTAAGGGGGTAGAGAACGTCAAGTGTCTCCGACTTACCATGCCTTGGACGACTGATTCTCGAGACTCGAGCTCCGGGATCTCCATTAGGAAAGAAGCGGCTACTGACTGTAAGGCTTCCGCTGGCCACTCGTCAAACCAGTCGATGGTGCAACAAGTCACCAAGGATGGGAACTGCCGCAACCTGGAGCGGAACACCTCACCTATCGGACTGTAAAAGAGGGATGAAGAGGAGATGTCCACCAATCCTCTTGTTCATTTACTGGTGTAAATGTCAGGGAGACGTACCTCATGCACAGCACTGTGTGAATGTTGCCCCTCACTCGTCTTGTGTAGGCCGCCATTAAGTTGGCTTTTGTTGGCGGCTGCCCCATGTCTTGCACCACTGGTTTCATGACTGAGACAATCTGATCCTGCTCCTCAGGTCCATACAAGTTGGGGACGTCTCCTGAATTGAGGATGTTGTTAATGTCTTCAAGGAATGACTCGTTCTTAATCTTAAAGAGAAATGGTTATTGGAAGAAGAAATGGTTGAAAATCTGGAGAACAGAGTAAAAAAAATCTCTTGATGACATCTCTCTATATACTGGTAGAAAAGATGGTGGCAACCAACCTGGGTGTCACTGAAAAGAAAAGTGATGGGAGTATTCTGCAGCCCGGCTTTCAGCAAAATTCCCTTTATGTCTTCTCTCCATTCTGGGATTCCATAGTTTTTTGATAATTCGATCTGGAAACATTCATATTCTGCCCTGGAAAGATAAGCGACAAAAGTAAATCTACAAGAATGAACCAGGAGATGATAACTAAGACGGCGTTCTGTGCGTGTCCTTACATGTGGCTGGCTAGTCTGGTTAGGGACTGTCTTCCACTTCCTCCAACACCTAAGAGCAGGGCGTTGCCAAGCGGTTGGCGCAGGACCCGACTGATGCGGCAAATATGTTGAATGGCGTCTAGGAAAAGGACCAGCTTCATCTTTGCTGTGTTGATCTGATTATAATCTTCCATGTAATCCGTCATGACACGAAGGAGCTGATGGAAAACACAGAACTGATTACCTCGGAACGAGGACTTAGAACAAAGACAAGCCCGGTTTTGATGGTTTTCTGGATTTTTATACCTTTTCTCGGTCTTCAAGGAGCTGATATGATTTGGCATCTGATCCAGAGGTCACAAAATCACCGTACAGTACGGGCTGCTGTGGTATCACCTCCTCGAAGGAGGCTCCGAATTCCAGCATCTGTCCCTTCATAAGGTCATCAAACCATTTCCGGTCTTCATCGTTCACCAGCCGGTCCTGGAAAATCCGGCACGATTCATGGTACCAAAGCTTCAGGAGACAAATCTTGTCCTGTGAAAGGGAATAGTGACAGTAGCATCAATGAGAACTGCTCCAGCAGTACATACCATAGGGAGTGAATCCCCCAAAAAGACAGAAGACCTCGTAGCATTGACCTCTGCATGGTACCTCTTGGCATGCTCACCTCGATCTTAGCTGGTTCAGCCATCAATATTCCTTGGAAAACCTTGGACAGGTCTCGGAGGTTGAACGTGTAGTGAGACTTTGCTGGGGTGGGGAGCAGCTGTGATGTGATGGTCTTGTACATTTTGATTGTAGCCTCCACCAGCTGCTCTGTGAGGGGCTGAATCGCCGGGGCCCCTGCTGCAAGGAAGGCAAGACAACTGATGATGATGATGCAGATTCACCTTCGATAAACACGTGTGGAGCCACAGTCCACCGACGGGACGGTGCACAAGCATCTAGTCTGTAAAGGAGGTAACGTCTGCCTGACACAGCCCGGATAGACATACAAGTGCTTGGTCACTGATTTACTCTGCAGGCAGTGATCAGGTACAACCCTGCACTGTGAGAGCGATGGAAGAAGAGGAATCTCTAAATGTGATAAACTGCAAGGAACAGCTGAGGAAAGAGGGATCAATATCTTCTGTAGTGGGACCAGGTGGTTGGAGGAGACCGAACAGGGCGCTCCTGGAGAGGTGATCTGTATGCATTGTCCTTCTTTTGTATGGAGACGTTTCCGTGTCTCCTCCATGTGGCGGCTGTGTCCGCTGGGTGGGCGGGCTCCTTGGAGGAGACACGTATTGATATCAGTGCGACTGCTGTACCGTTGTCAGGCTGTCACGATTTCAGCTGAAGTTGGAGTATGGGGCCAGTGCTTTAGGCAGAGAGGACTGCGCAGTGCAGGATTTGATATGGAGCTAATGCGACTCGAAATGTTTATTCTTTATTAATAATGCATATTGTGGAGCCTCTGCTTCTCCCCCCCCCAATTTAAAGCCCCCAATTTAACATAAGGAGGGGCGGGATGTAGACAGGAAAACTGGTAAGAAGTTTCTATATGGCTGGATGGGTACTTTGTGATACCTCCATAACAATCCTGCTGTGTACTCTCCATATGCATGAGGTACTGGCCCCATGGCTGCAGGCCGGTGACGCCAGTGTGAGCCCAGTGCGGTAAAGCAGCAAGCAAGGAGCAATGCAAACCCCAGGCACTGCCATAACATGCAGAACACCATGCAAAAGATACAAAGGAAAAGAAATGAGAGTGCGTACAGATCACCCCACAGCGTTACGAAGGGAAGTGCAACATGCGTGCTCTGGTCCGGAGAGCTAACACCCCTGACACTGGCAGCCTCAGGCAGGAGGATTACACAGTCCTGCCTATATGGAGCACAGGTAAATTTTCATTCTTCCAGATCTCCACCAGTGAAGGATACAAGCACTAATACTTGCTGACTTCATTCAAGCAAAATTCCATTCATCCAGGATGATGTGATATTCCGAACCATCGGACATAGTGTCCATCAGGATCCCGTCCTCCTACTCCTCCGTCCTTGTCACTTACCCATCCAGCTTCCCAGAATGGAGGAGAAGATCCTTTTCTTGCTGCTGTCGCCCATCTCCGTAAAGCACAAGTAGTTGAAGTGACGTGTGAGACGAGGTGACACCGGATTCCTGCCGCCTCCGGGGGGTCCCATGGCGCACAGAAAATTAATGTCCACTAATTTCTTGAAGACTCCTGCAAAGATTGGAAAGGTCATGAGCCACTGCTGGGTTTTATTTTTTTATTCAGGATCCCTGGGCCCCAAGGTTTTGCCGTGCATCAAGGCTAAATGACTACAGTTTGGGGTCTGTTTTGGGAGGGGGTCCTCTCCTTGTTTTTCCTGTTCCTGTGGGTGACGTACATGATCGGTCCTTACCTATCTGCTTGCGGTCATACCATCCTCCATGGTCCATCCACTGTCTCAAGAGCTCGATAGGTGGCTGTGCTCCGTATGTCTCCAGGGTCGGCATGTTCATGTCATCAATGAAGAAGATAAAATAGCGTCCCAGGGGTGGTCCGAACACCCCCTTCCTCCTGTAATGACAGATAGCTGGAGCTAATAGTTGCAAGTAGATGAATCCCACTAATGTCTGCGTATTTGGCCCCCCTCCTGATAATCGCCCCCCCTCCTCCGGAAATGTTTCTTGCCTTTTGTCTAGTTTGCTGTCGATCAGGTCCTGAGTTTGATTGGCCGAGGTTCTTGCAGAGAACATAAGGAAGTGGCTGATGTATTCCTGCGGCATGTTCTTCAGCAGCTTGTCAGAGATGGTGAGGGTCTTCCCTGTACCTGTCGGACCCACACACAGAACCTGCAGACAGAATGCTTGATGAGTTCAGATATGATGACTGCTGCTCGGTCACTGCTGTCATCATGGACTCCTATGGACTCACCGGCTTTTTATTGGTCAGCAGCATCCCCAGGAGATGGGACATTCGTACGGTGTCCAGGGTGGGCACGATGATGTCGGCATAGCTGGTGTCAGGAGCTATGGAGAAAGGAGCGGAGGACTCCATCCAGTTCACCCAGCGCACCTCGAGGAGAAGAATATATGTCAGCATGTGGAATAACAGGTGGCGGTGCTGGCGTCCTTACACAGGACGACGCATGGCTCACACGTCTCACCTTCCTCCGCGTGTCCTCATCGTCATCCTCCGCAACGTTGCTTATGCCAGCATCATCCAGCACATAGTCATAGACCAGGCCTTCTTCTGGGAAGAGTACCGTCACCTGAGGATTGTGCAGAGAGGTTTAGTCAGCCACACAATACAGGTGGGGCGGGATGTAGTGCAGTGGAGAATATGAGATCGCTCTGCTTCAAGTGCCTAAAAACTTGTTTTTCCAAGAGGTGGAGGATCCCTGAGCCTCCGAGCTGTAATTACCAATCGTTGTCACAGCATGCTAGGAGTTGTAGTTACTCAGAAGTAGTTTTCATCAGCAGATGCCGCTTAAACACAAGAGTCGATAACATGGCTGCAGCTCACGATAACTTGTTTTACCTTCTCAGAAATCATTTTTTCCCTCAAAAATGTGTTGAATAGCACACGGCCATCAGAGTCGCCGGTGATTCCCACGCTCCAGATCAGGGAGAATAGGAACCAGCTTTCCACCAGATCCCCGATCAGATCCAGCTTTTCTTGGGGGATTTTCTTCCGTCCCTGGAAAATCAGAACGAACGTCCTTATGTGATAAAAGTGGCGTCAAACAACCCCGGCCAAGTGTGCATGTGTTATGACTGAGAAGAGGGGAGAAAGCTGCGGCCAGACCTCCTCTGCCCCCTCCAGGACCAGCTGTCACTTTTAAGGGGTCCTCTCACTTCAGTAAGTTATCATGTAGAGAAAGTGAATACAAGGCACTTACTAATGTATTGTATTCCCATGTTGCCTCCTTTGCTGGCTGGATTCATTTTTCCATCGCATTATACACGGCTCGTTTCCATGGTTACGACCACCCTGCAGTCCATCAGTGGTGGTCGTGCTTGCACACTATAGGATAAAGCACCGGTCTATGTGCGCTCCTATGGTCCCGACCACCAGAGAGGCCGATGCTTTTCCCTATAGTGTACAAGCACGACCACCACTGATGGATTGCAGGGTGGTCGTAACCATGGAAACGAGCCGTGTATAATGTGATGGAAAAATGAATCCAGCCAGCAAAGGAGGCAACATGGAGAATCCCAATACATTAGGAAGAGCCTTGTGTTAACTTTCTCTACATGATAAATGCCACATACTGAAGTGAGAGGACCCCTTTAAGCTTCTCTGTTCCCTTTAGAACATCCTGCCCCCAGACCTCTCTGTCCTTCCATGAACCCTTTGGCCCCTCCGGGGGTGGCTTATGTCCTGAACATAAAAGGATCCAAGAGCCCAACCGCTATCACGTCATGTCGCTTACACAGTGGCCGACACCACTGAAATGAACAGGTTCAGCTAATCGATATCTGCTGTGTGTGGCCAGGTATGATGCACCGATGCAGAGAAACACCCTCCTATCAGATAACTTCACAAATGGCAGAACTATGAATGCAGCTCTGGGTACGACTGGAGTATAATACAGGCTGTAACTCAGAATCAGCACAAGATAAGTAAAGCAGAGGATTTACAGAGTTACCGAACATGACATGGAGACCGAATATTGAGGGGTTTTACCTCTCTCGGAATAAAAGGTTCAATGAAACACTCGAGCAGCTTAAGGAGACTCGTCACCAGGTTACTGGAGGTGGAGGCGATGACTTCCTTCACTGTACGATGCACAAACTGGATGGAATCCTGAAGAGAAGAGATGGGGTATGAGTGTGGTTCAGGTTACAAGGCGGGTGCAAGATCGTTAGTAACGACAATGTGGATGCTTTACACTGCAGTTCTGCTCCACCACGTACAGCTAGGATCAATGACTCAAGTATGGTTGCAAAGTTTACGGAGGTCTGAGGTAGTCTGAAAAGTAAAATCTATCTCCCTTCTCCATGCTTTACACTGCAGCTCTTTTTATTCAGATTATGGAGTTACTTACAGCCAAGAAAAGGAAGACCGTTAGTCTTGAAGATGTCTCGGCCGCATTGACAACACCAATGACTTTTACCTGCAGGAACCGTGAGAACAAAGACTCCAACTGCTCCACATAGGGTTTCATGACGGGGGGAATATGACGAAGCCAGCATTGGGTGAATGGGCTGAGTCCAAGAATACTGGGTTCCAGGTACACCATGCCACAGCGGGAAACTGTAGCCGGAGAAGCCACGGCCAAATCCTGGACCTCAAACATCATGGTCATGGCCTAAAGGAGAAGAGGACATTTTAGTGGGCTGTAGATACGAGGGGCCGAGTTAGGGCTGGAGCCTGATGGATCCATGAAGGTTAAAGTGGGAGAGATCAGTGGTCCGCAGTCACCTCTGTGAGCTTTATGATCTCCCCCGAGCTCAGACACAGCTTCTTATTGTCATCCAGCACCGTGTTCATATTCTCAATCCAAACGGCGTCTACGGGGCCATCGAACATGTACCACTTCTTGTCTGGATCTGAAGACGAGGCACCTCCTCGGATGAGCGACGAGAGGATCCCGTCCGTCCTACAAAGTGAGTACAGAATCAGCAGTAATGGGACATCTCAATGGAGACCTCCGGAAGGAGCCTCAGTATTCAGGATGCAATGCTTTACCATTCATGGGTGAGAAGATCAAACTCCCCGTACAGCTGACCCATGGTGATGGACTTGGGATTTAAGACATAGTAGTGAACGTTCTCGTAGGTTCCTCCACTGACAGAGGGAAGACCCTTCAGGGATGACATGGCCGCTGCGAGGACCTTATAGCACTGAGGAGACAGAAGGGACAATCATACTCCCTGCCATCGTCATATATGGTCAGCACTAAACTACCCGGGCTACGAAAACTGTCACAAACCTCCGACTTTCCGGAACCGGTAGGTCCCACGAGCATCAGGCCATGTCGTACCACGGTGGTCTCATAGAGCTGGATGCATTTGGTCACAAATCCTGATATAAGAACAGAACATGACATGATATTAAGTGATACGGCCTCCAAGGAGTAGCCGCTGGTCAGCCACTCATATCATAGACTGATAACGGGGAGCAGTAGATCGAGATCCAATGTTCTCTTCAGACGTGGATCTACAGGACCTTAGTAAGTTTGAAGGACCAACACACAAAGGTGAAATCATCTTCCAGATTTCCTCTTACCGTCCACATCCTTGAGGTTTCTCTGGGAGCAGGTGTTACGAATTGCCTCCTCCAGGCTTCCATAATCAATAGGTTCCTCCTCAATCCTTGGGAAAAGGTCTGACACGATCCCACTGAAGAGCTTCAGATCGTCCTGAAGGAACTTGGGCACGTTGACATCTCGGATAGCTCTGAGGCAGATTAGTTCCTGCACAGATCCCAGAAGAAGAATGTGATTTTCATGGCAGAACAGAATTCCCAGTCACGGTCCTGCGCTGTTTATGGCAGTCTGTACGCCGTGGAGTGCTGCCTGACATTACAAGGATCGCACCACACACCGGCTGCCATTAACAGCGCCTGCACCCATCCAGCTTTTCAAATTCCCAGCAACTTTTCTAAGAGAAGCAGATCTGATCTGAGAGGCAGACAAAAGAATGGCGTCACCTCATTCATGGTCGGATTCTCCCTCTTCAAGTTTCCGGCAGCAGAAATGACGGTTTTTACGGCTCTCATTCCAAAGTCATAGTGATCCTGCAAAGCAATAGTCCAGTGGTCATCACGGATGGAGCCCAAGGGCGGCACAGGTGCGCTTCAATAAAGCATACAATGAGAACGGCCTGGTAGTCTTTAAGCTTGAATGTCTCACTACTTCAAGATCTCTGCTTGCTGTCAGTGAACAGAAACATTGTTTGCCTTCTCAGAGCTTAGGGTTTGCTACACTTGTATCCAGTCTAGACAATCCTGTGAGCATAACCCATCAGCAGCACAAATTTCCAAGGCTTTTCTACAACAAATGTATGGTCACTCCTACACTAAATAATTCCCTGTATCTATAGGGCTATCTGAGGTGAGACCAAATGAGGTATGCAGGCTAGAGGGGGTCTAATATTCTAACCCTACGGGGGGCTCACTATATCCTGACCCTAAAGCCAGCTGGATAGTGGAATCCCTGTATGGCTGTAGTCGGAGCACCCGCCCCGAAAAGGGCGACCCCCAGCCTCTGGAACCTCGGCTCTGTCTAACTTTCCCTCCGCTTAAACTGTAAGTTCTGATAGCCCTAATAGTGGTAATCGTTATCCGACGCGTTTCGCCACTATAAGGTGGCTCTTCAGGGATATAGGATAGTCAAGGGGGCGCCTGGTGCAGTGGCAGCGCTTCCCCCTGATCTGATTTCTGGCAGTGGCCACTGCACCAGGCGCCCCCTTGACTATCCTATATCCCTGAAGAGCCACCTTATAGTGGCGAAACGCGTCGGATAACGATTACCACTATTAGGGCTATCAGAACTTACAGTTTAAGCGGAGGGAAAGTTAGACAGAGCCGAGGTTCCAGAGGCTGGGGGTCGCCCTTTTCGGGGCGGGTGCTCCGACTACAGCCATACAGGGATTCCACTATCCAGCTGGCTTTAGGGTCAGGATATAGTGAGCCCCCCGTAGGGTTAGAATATTAGACCCCCTCTAGCCTGCATACCTCATTTGGTCTCACCTCAGATAGCCCTATAGATACAGGGAATTATTTAGTGTAGGAGTGACCATACATTTTTTATAGGTCTCTAATAAAAGTTAAATTTTACTCTATAAGGCACACTCTTATTAATGTATTTATAGTTCAAGCTGAGAAGTGTATCTGGTAGATCTTCAACAATATCTGCAGATCTCCTTTTGTTACTTTTGCTTTTCTACAACGTATCAGCACAAGGAGTCCAGAGGACTGTCTAGACCTGTTTTAATTCAATGGAGGCAAGCAGAGATCTGGAAAATGGAATTTCTAACATAAGGTGTAGTAGAAAGTTTCAGATGTTTTGGTCCCGAGCCCATAGGTCACCTGGGAACTCAGCTGCTCGGACGAAAGCTTGAAAGTTGTCGTTATTTTCTTTGCTAAAATCTTGGCATTGTTAAATCCGAAAGAATATAAGGAGATCTCCGCAATCATGGCGTAATCTGGCACCATCATCGCCACGGGACGGAAGAGCGCCTGAAAGGACAAACACGGAATGAAATAAAGCGGTAAGTGCATCATCAGTACTGGGGATACTGGTCCGAGCGCTGCGTCACCTTCAGGTTATCCGGTAATTCTGTGCGGCCGGCGTATCCAGGATTCATGGTAATGAAAACCGCGCAGGTCGACACAAGCGGGATCTCCACGCCCTCAAACATGAAGCGGTCCACCTGATCAACAGAGGAGAGTCTGATCGGAACGGACTGACAACCAGAGGGCGGCCCTATTAGGCTCACACTATGACGGTGGTCTAAATCCTGACTAGGGACGTCAACTGTCCGAACCCCGGAGACCTGCAAACGTACATGCCCGGGGGGGTGGGAAGGGGGGCGAGGGGGCCTCCAATGCATCTAATGGAACTACTGCCAGGTAGTGGCACACCGGGCTCTGACACCGGCAGGCACCAGGATGTATGCAGAGAACCTGGGAGTGGGTCGGATTAAATTAAAGGGTCTGATTAATTTTAGGGGTCTGCCCTGGGATTTCAGTTAATTTTCAGGGTCTGAATAGGTCTGTTTAGGAGACTGAACTAATTTTAGGAGTGAGTCTGTAAATCTCTTCTGGGTATGAATTCATTTTAGTGGTCTGGTTTTTCAGCTAACCTATAATAAACTAATATTCTACAACACCTTTGGGACCTTCACCTTTGACTTGAAGGTTTCTACATCAACATAGAAAGGGGTTCTTTAGGGTAAGAGCAGTGAGACTATGGACTCTTTACTGTAAGAGCAGTGAGACTATGGACTCTTTACTGTAAGAGCAGTGAGACTATGGACTCTATACTGTAAGAGCAGTGAGACTATGGACTCTATACTGTAAGAGCAGTGAGACCATGGACTCTTTACTGTAAGAGCAGTGAGACTATGGACTCTTTACTGTAAGAGCAGTGAGACTATGGACTCTTTACGGTAAGAGCAGTGAGACTATGGACTCTATACTGTAAGAGCAGTGAGACTATGGACTCTTTATGGTAAGAGCGGTGAGACTATGGAATCTTTACTGTAAGAGCAGTGAGACTATGGACTCTTTACTATAAGAGCAGTGAGACTATGGAATCTTTACTGTAAGAGCAGTGAGACTATGGACTCTATACTGTAAGAGCAGTGAGACTATGGACTCTATACTGTAAGAGCAGTGAGACTATGGAATCTTTACTGTAAGAGCAGTGAGACTATGGACTCTTTACTGTAAGAGCAGTGAGACTATGGACTCTATACTGTAAGAGCAGTGAGACTATGGACTCTTTACTATAAGAGCAGTGAGACTATGGACTCTATACTGTAAGAGCAGTGAGACTATGGATTACTTACTGTAAAAGCAGTGAGACTATGGACTCTTTACTGTAAGAGCTGTGAGACTATGGACTCTTTACTGTAAGAGCAGTGAGACTATGGAGTCTTTACTGTAAGAGCAGTGAGACTATGGCCTCTTTACTGTAAGAGCAGTGAGACTATGGACTCTTTACGGTAAGAGCAGTGAGACTATGGAACTCTCTGCCTGAGGAGATGGTGAGTACAAAAAAGGAATTCAGGAGGGGCCTGGATGTATTTCTGGAGTGTAATAATATTACTGGTTACAGCTACTAGAGAGGGGTCGTTGATCCAGGGAGTTATTCTGATGCCTGATTGGAGTCGGGAAGGAATTTGTTTCCCTAAAGTGAGGAAAATTTGCTTCTACCGCAAGCAGTTTTTGCCTTCCTCTGGATTAACTTGCAGGCTAACAGACAGAACTGGATGGACAGAGGGCTTTCAGCCTTACAAAGTATATTACCATGTTAGGGTACTTTCACACTAGCGGCAAAGAATTCTGGCAGCCTGTCGGATCCATGCTACCGCTAGTGCACGAGTGCCCGAGAACTACTGCTCCGGCCCCATTGACTATAATGGGGGTGGGCCAGAGATCCGGCGGCAGCATGGCAAACATGCCGAGGGGCGGCCGGAATAAAACTACGACATGTCGTAGTTTTATTCCGGCCGCCTCTTGGCATGTTTGCCGTGCTGCCGCCGGAACTCCGGCCCACCCCCATTATAGTAAATGGGGCCAGAGAGGTAGTCCGGGGGCACGCGTGCACTAGCGGTAGCACGGATCCGACAGGCTGTTCACCCGCCAGAGTTCCTTGCCGCTAGTGTGAAACTAGCCTTACCCGACCACTGCCCTGTTAAACCTTGAGTAGTCGAGTACTCCTGAAATAGACCTTAGCTGCTTTCTTACACGCTGCTGCTGAGCTTTCTGGATTGTGGTGATCTGCTGGGCCACCACAGACAGCACCTCAATGTCAATCCGATTGAATTCGTCAAAGCAAGCCCAGGCTCCGGAGCTGTGCAGACAGACAGATTGACAACATTGGCATACAGGGGGCAAAACCAGTAAAATAAGACCATCCTGTCTTGCTGTGAAACATGAATATCTCATCTTCAGCACCCACCTGGCTAATCCTTTGAAGAACTTGCCCATGGCCATGAAGTCCAGCTGGTCGGAGCAGTTAAACACAACAGTCTGGATTGCGAGAGCTTTCCCCAGGTCTTTTGTGGTCTCTGTCTTCCCTGTTCCAGCAGGTCCAGCAGGAGCACCCCCAAACTTTAAATGGAGGGCCCCAGTGAGTGTCAAATAGCACCTACAAAGACAAAGAGACCTCTGCTTACAGTCCTGCCTTCCATAGTAGTATTTCCCTTGTATCACTAGGTAAACGTACCTGTCCGTCAGCGGCGTTATCACCAGGCGTCCGGTATTTCCCAGGTATTCATAGCCATATAGGAACTCAGCATTGACCGCTCTAACATACAGGTCATCGCGGCTCCAGTAATACCTGCAAGTTAACGGAAAGACTGTGAACATTTCCTGTGGAGTCAACAGAACGCAAAATCTCTTGCCCAAAGCAATCTTTCAGGAAAAAAAATATAAAAAAAAACGCTTATTTTTTATATCAGTGACCGTACCGGAGCTGGGATATCCACTCAAAGTCATTGACGCTGTTGACATTTTCCTCAATCAGGCGAGCGGCGACATCTTTGGCGTGGACCTCAATCACGATGAGGGCGGAGAGGATGGATCGTTGCATTCGAGATAGTTTACCTCGGACCAAAGCGACAAGGTCACTGAGCTGCAGGAAGAGACAAACATTAATGGCCATTCTGTAGGCATCTGTTTGAGGGTTCGGCGACTGGGTCACAGAAGATATGAGCACACGGGAAACAGGTCTTAACCCTGGAGAGATGGCACGACTGCGCTGGGAAATACGGTGTTTCAGTCATAGACCGTCTTCATCCACAGAATATTGGAAGCTCCTACAAAACACATCCGTGTGTGAGAACCAGGAACCCACTGACCTGAGCCTCCAGCTGTGGAAAGAGCCTGGTGGACAGATCTCCAGCCTCCAAGGCCTCGGACACTTCTTTAGTCCAAAATGTCTGACATCCGGCTATGGTGACCTGACCCGGCCAGTTCATCACCCACTCTGAACGAGGAGTCTGGAAATAAGAGGCTAGGAATAAGCCAAAGTCAGGAAGACAAGGAAGACAACAGGACTCCTATGAATCTTACCTCCGGATAGACCTTTATAGATCTCTCTATGTAATCTCGCACACTGGCCTTCATGACCTTCTCCACCTCCAGTAACCAGTCCTCCACATTGCCCGTAGGGTAGATGGGTTTGCACAGCTGCACCTCCTCGCCCTCAGCGGAGTACATGTGAGTGATCTGCAGATCAGGCTGGAACAACAGCTGGAGGGGAGAAGCAACGATGTAAGAGGACCTTCCCTACATGTATCGTACCAGTGCCCTAACATTATTGAAATAGGGGTGTAAATCTATCTCTCAGAGATCCCTGAAGGGGCTAAGGTGAGGAAGGTACTTGATGTCAGACAGATTATTAACAGACGTCCAATGCGCTAACAATGAATAAGTAACCGCTCCGATCCACAATCTCACCCGTGCAATATTCTCAAAGCACTTGCGTAAGTGCGGCTGCACGGCGGTGGGATCCTTGGTTTGGGAGAGGATTTCCAGGAGTTCATCATCAGAAAGGAAGTAGAACCTGAAAAAGGCAAATATTTCAGCTTTAAAGGGGTATTCTGGTTGTTTGAAGCTATCCCCTACCCACCTATTAGATCAGTGGGAGTCCTACCGTTGGGGCCCACCAATAAACAGAATGGGAATCCTGTACCCCACCACAGTGAACAGATTGGGCAGTCGGGCATGCACGCTGCCACTCTATTTATTTCCAAGGGGGTTACAGAGATAGCTGAGTACAGCACTCAACTGTGTCTGGAACTCCCACAGAAATGAATGGAACAGTAGTGTGCATGCCCGACTAGCCGATCCGTTCATTTTGGGGGCTAAATGGGATACGAGGTCCCCATTCTGATGATCGGTGGGGGCCCGAGCTCAGGATAATGCTCAGGCACTCAGTATAAAGGTCAGATCCTCTGTATAATGTCAAGGTTCTTAGTATAATGCTCAGCCGCTTAGTATAATGCTCAGGTGCTCAGTATAATGCTCATGTTCTCAGTACAATGCTCAGGTGCTCAGTATAATGCTCAGGTGCTCAGTATAATGCTAAGGTGCTCAGTACAATGCTCAGGTGCTCAGTACAATGCTCAGGTGCTCAGTACAATGCTCAGGTGCTCAGTATAATGCTCAGGTGCTCAGTACAATGCTCAGCTGCTCAGTATAATGCTCAGGTGCTCAGTATAATGCTCATGTTCTCAGTACAATGCTCAGCCACTCAGTATAATGCTCAGGTGCTCAGTACAATGCTCAGGTGCTCAGTACAATGCTCAGGTGCTCAGTACAATGCTCAGGTGCTCAGTATAATGCTCAGGTGCTCAGTACAATGCTCAGGTGCTCAGTACAATGCTCAGGTGCTCAGTACAATGCTCAGGTGCTCAGTACAATGCTCAGCCACTCAGTATAATGCTCAGGTGCTCAGTATAATGCTCATGTTCTCAGTACAATGCTCAGCCACTCAGTATAATGCTCATGTTCTCAGTACAATGCTCAGCCACTCAGTATAATGCTCAGGTGCTCAGTATAACGCTCAGTATAATGCTTAGTCACTCAGTATAAGGGTCCATTCACACGTCCGCAATTCCGTTCCGCATTTTGGGGAACAGAATTGCGGACCCATTAGTTTCAATGGGGACAGACGATGTCCCGGCTGGGTCATCCGCAATCGAGTTCCCGAAAAAAATAGAACATGTCCTATTCTTGTCCGCAATTGCAGATAAGAAAAGGCATTTTCTATGAGAGTGCCGGCGATGTGCGGTCCGCAAATTGCGGAACGCACATTGCCGATGTCTTTGTTTTGCGTATCCGCGGATCCACAAAACACACACGGACGTGTGAATTGATCCTAATGCTCAGGTGCTCAGTTTAATGCTCAGGCGCTCACCACAAAGCTCATGTTTTCTCACCTGGGAAATGCTCCTCTCTTAGTCTCCAGATATTCACTGAGCCCCTTTTGCACCAGTTCCAGCAGTTTGTTGCATTCTCTAAGACTTTCCAGGAGACGAGGATCTGGGCACAAGGAAATGACCTGGAGAAAAATAGTGAGTTAGACCCTCATGTGCCCGAGTACAGGGCTGAGCTCATGGATGTAATGATCTCCATGTATAAATGATCATTGTGGAAAAAAATGTCTTGTGCTTTACACAATGTAGTTCTGGTGGAGAGGGAGGTGTCCATGTGATTTCCTACAGAGCTGTTGCCCGTATATACTTCCGCACTATCATAGCCCATGTATCCTATGATGCACCCCCTTTCAGTCCTATCCCCCCTCCAGTCCTATCCCCCCCTCCAGTCCTATCCCCCCTCCAGTCCTATCCCCCCTCCAGTCCTATCCCCCCTCCAGTCCTATCCCCCCTCCAGTCCTATCCCCCCTCCAGTCCTATCCCCCCTCCAGTCCTATCCCCCCTCCAGTCCTATCCCCCCCCTCCAGTCCTATCCCCCCCTCCAGTCCTATCCCCCCTCCAGTCCTTTCCCCCCTCCAGTCCTATCCCCTCTCCAGTCCTAACCCCCTTCCAGTCCTATCCCGCCTCCAGTACTATCCCCCTCCAGTCCTATCCCCCTCCAGTCCTATCCCCTCCAGTCCTATCCCCCTCCAGTCCTATCCCCCTCCAGTCCTATCCCCCTCCAGTCCTTTCCCCCTCCAGTCCTATCCCTCTCCAGTCCTAACCCCCTTCCAGTCCTATCCCCCTCCAGTCCTATCCCCCTCCAGTCCTATCCCCCTCCAGTCCTATCCCCCCTCCAGTCCTATTCCCCCTCCAGTCCTGCTCTCACCTGTTTATTCTCTTCTGCATTGCGCATGATTTTCCTCCAGGTCCTCTCCATGGTCTGGTAGCGTTTACTTTCCACCGGCAGTTGTCTGTTAATGTCATCAGAGCTGAAGATGGGTTCCAGGTAGAGCCAGGAGCGCTGGCAGGTCAGCCATTCCTCCAACACATCCTAAGGGAGGCAGACAGCAGTTATTTATCCCGATAGTTCAGCATTTCAAGCTCTTGGACTCCATAAAGGGTCTATGAAGCCACCTGAAGATCAGGGTGAAAACTGGAGACTTCACCATAACCCTCAGGAGCCACAAAGTGGAGCTGGATATACAGATGTATGTATAGGTGCCTTATCATTTGCAATATCTGAAAGTCCTAATAATGCCAGACTACTGGAATTTTCCTGTAGAAATAACAAGGAGCCCACAGATTGCCACTGCTTTACTTTTAGCCTGAACCTTGCACAGGCTCAGTGATGTCATCAGTCACGGTGAAGCCTCCCATTACATCACCTGCGTCAGTCGGAGTTTGCTCTCCCAGGTGCTGATCCGATCTTCGAAAGGCTTCTTGTAGGGAGAGAAGGACATGCTTTGGGTCATGACAATGTGGTCATCTAACAACTGAGAGGCTTCTTCGGGGCTCTTCAGGATAAACGTCCCTGTCTCTTTATAGGGCAGGACATTGAACAGTACAGAAGACCACTCTCCCTCCATCTTGTCCAGAGCCTGAAAAAAAATGTCATGTTAAATAAAGTTCAATCTATATAAAGAGAGAGAGAGCGAAACCGTCTCAGCGAGATCACCTGCTCAATGGAGAACTCCTTCCCTGCGATCTCGGCCACCTTGGCGATGCTTTCGATGTGGTCTTGGAGCTTCATCTCCAGGCAGCGAGTGAAGGTGAGGTTGGACTTGGGTTTGACGTTTATCTTTATCTGTTCAGATAAAATCTCCCAGTGCCGGTTCCTCATCCCGGGGTTTCTCAGACCTTGTATTAATGGGATATAGGGCTTAAACTTTTCGATTCGTCCTTTGATGTCCTGGGCCACCTCCTGGCAGGCTGCGGATGGAAGGTGGAATTACATAAGACTGCTATGGAGGGTACTGCGGCTCCATGGGTGAGCATAAGGGGCCAGACACGTGATCCCACCTGGAATGTCTCGGAAATGTTTTACACACTTGTGCATGTTTTTATAAGACTCCATTACATTCTTTTCCAACTGCTCCGAATCGATGGTGGAAAGAGGGTCGTTCATCCAGCTCTCGTACCAGCGCATCCAGTCGGAGACAGTGGTCCACAGGTCTCGGAAGGGCTGGAATTCTTTCACCAGTCTTACCAGCTTGTCATACTGTCAGATGTGGAAAAAAAAAGCCTGGTCACCAGATCAGCGTGGTAGTCACCGCTATGTGGACGGGGCTCCCTGTCACCTCATAAGATGATGATACGTCAGATACTTACATTGGTGACTGGGAGGCTAAAGAGCCTCTCCCTGTTGTTGTAGAGCTGAGCCAGCTGCTGAGACTCCTTAAGCTGCTTGTGAACCCGTCGGACCTCGTTTGCGATCTCATGAGCGCGGTTTATATCATCGTAGGTGGAGAATCCAGCAACAACCATCTTAGGATAAAGATTATTGTGAAGGAAATATCAGCAATAGAAAAGATGCGCGAGCAGACCGGCCCAATCTAACCCACTGGACACAACGTGTGAATCAACGTATCGCTCCATCAGATCAACCACTAATAGCAAATCAGTTCACAAAGTCTTCATAGGCGGCAGATTACCCATCATCTCAAGAACCAGAGACCAGGAGCATCCAGGCTGTACTGACCTGCAAGGTGTCCAGTCTCTCCAAGAAATTGTTCTGGTCCATAACCTGGATTTTACGGAATCTCTCCTCATCTTCCAGGTGTTGCTCCCGTAAGGTTTCCATACTTGTCAATATCTTTTGGGGCCAGGCAACGACGAAATACCTAAGCATGGAACAATAGGGGGTGCGAGTAAGATCCCATCATTTTGAGCAGGACTTAGACATAGCATGGACTTGAGCACTCACTTGGCACTGAAGTCCTCCTGGGACAAGCTGTAGAAGAACGCATCGATGACCTCGTAATCCCCGAGCACTTTTGCTATTTGCTCCTGATATAAAGAGACGCCATGACACATACATAAGTCACTGTATAGTAGAGAAAGGGAATTCCGGGGGTCACAGTCTGTGCTCCATATCTAAGTAATAAATGATGAGGGCAGGGAGGAAAGGCTCTGTGCTGGTGTGGCGATTCGGCAGGATTTTTCCAGCCAGGTCTAATGCACATGGAGTCTCTAAATGATGAGCAATGTCATGCAAAAATGGAGCTGGTGAAACATGAGGGGTCTCACCTCCAGAGATTTAATCTGCTCGGGTACCCCCTTCATCCACTCCCGCAGATCAGTCAACTCCTCCACACTATTTGGCTTCTCGTACAGTTTGCGACTGATGGCTCGGAACTGCTCTGAAATCTGGAAAGGCAATGAGGAGACAGGATAAGAGGCCGGAATAACCTGAAACACATTTCTCTACTACCGCGTCACCCAAAATGCAATACAGCAAAGCTTCCCCCGTACAGGAACGGAACCGGCAAGGGGTGCAAACAGAAAAGAGTCCACACCACCTGAGAGCTATCAGGAATCAGCAGAAGTGTGCATGTGAGAGTGGAGCTAGTGGGATGGACGCTACCTCCTCCAACCTCCTTGTGCACGTTCTTGGCGAATAACTCCAGCAGGGCGGTGGACAGAGCCTTTCTTTTCCGGGACAGATTCTGCTTCACCCCCTCTATGTTGATCTGGAAGGGGCCGACTATGATCGAGTTGGGAAGAGCGTTGTCCAGGCGTTCCTTCTCTAGCAGATGCTCCTCGGCTGCTCGTCTCACCTCTGGTGCTGTGGGGTTCTTTGCTCGGAAGGCTCTGCAGAGAAACCCACACTATGGTTACACCCGGGGGGCAAAAATGGTGCCGTTTGTGTGTGATGTGCACCAAGCGACTCCCATGTGTATAGAGCAAGCAGGACAAATCAGAAAGTCCTGTATACTGCGCGACTGACTCAGTGAAGGCTTTTATCGAAAAACTGCCCTGTCTCCACACGTCATTAAAGTAAGTGCCCCCCTCTTATCAGCCCCTGACTGCACTCACTTCATGTAAGTCTCCACGTCCGTGTTGTTGAGTTCCAGGTACTTCTCGTACTGTTTTGCGTAGGCTTTCAGTGGTATCAAAGCTTTACATATGGCCGTGCGGATGTTATTACGCAGCTCCTCCACCGCGGGTTCATGCAGACCAACAGACTCCAGCAGCGGAGTGCCACTAATGAAGAGGTCCTCCAGCACAAACTGAGCATGTGCAAAACAAAAAGGGCAAAGCAACAGAGGCTCAGACGCAGATCTAACAGTCCAGGAGTGTTCAGTGTATTATATCAGTGATACCAGTAACAGGGGGCGGGGCTGTGACTACTATACACCCTCCCCCGCTCCATCGGGACAGATGCAGAGTAGCACTCACCTTCTCCAGTTGGGGGACGCTGTGAGTTGCCAGGATCCCTTTATCAAACAAAGCCACGAGCGCACTCTCAAAGTTCTCCAGCGGAGTGCTGAAGTGAGCCCCGGAGCCGTCCAGCACCAAGTCCAGCAGGAATATCGGATTTCTCCGAGGTCTTCAATGGAGAATGAGACAGAAACATCAAATCCACCTGATAGATCAGAAGATATAACACACAGAGGAGATCCCCTGCCGAACCGCTGACCGATCCAGCGAGGATGGGAACGTAATCCAGAGCATAATACATACTGCAGCTCAGAAACAGTGACATGAGGGAAGAAGAAGTACCCCCAACTTACTCTGAGCTCAGCTAAGCTGCCTGTTCACAAGTATTACTGACTGTTTCCAATAGCTAGCAGAATAGTGAGTGCAGCTCTGGAGTATAATACAGGATGTAACTCAGGATGAGTACAGGATAAGTAATGTATGTACACAGTGACTGCACCAGCAGAATAGTGAGTGCAGCTCTGGAGTATAATACAGGATGTAACTCAGGATCAGTACAGGATAAGTAATGTATGTACACAGTGACTCCACCAGCAGAATAGTGAGCGCAGCTCTGGAGTATAATACAGAATGCAACTCAGGATCAGTACAGGATAAGTAATGTATGTACACAGTGACTGTACCAGCAGAATAGTGAGTGCAGCTCTGGAGTATAATACAGGATGTAACTCAGGATCAGTACAGGATAAGTAATGTATGTACACAGTGACTGCTCCAGCAGAATAGTGAGTGCAGCTCTGGAGTATAATACAGGATGTAACTCAGGATCAGCACAGGATAGGTAATGTATGTACACAGTGACTGCTCCAGCAGAATAGTGAGTGCAGCTCTGGAGTATAATACAGGATGTAACTCAGGATCGGTACAGGATAAGTAATAGATGTACTCAGTGACTGCACCAGCAGAATAGTGAGTGCAGCTCTGGAGTATAATACAGGATGTAACTCAGGATCAGTACAGGATAAGTAATGTATGTACACAGTGACTCCACCAGCAGAATAGAGAGTGCAGCTCTGGAGTATAATACAGGATGTAACTCAGGATCAGTACAGGATAAGTAATAGATGTACACAGTGACTGCACCAGCAGAATAGTGAGTGCAGCTCTGGAGTATAATACAGGATGTAACTCAGGATTAGTACAGGGTAAGTAATGTAATGTATGTACACAGTGACTCCACCAGCAGAATAGTGAATGCAGCTCTGGAGTATAATACAGGATGTAACTCAGGATCAGTACAGGATAAGTAATGTATGTACACAGTGACTGCACCAGCAGAATAGTGAGTGCAGCTCTGGAGTATAATACAGGATGTAACTCAGGATCAGTACAGGATAAGTAATGGATGTACACAGTGACTGCACCAGCAGAATAGTGAGTGCAGCTCTGGAGTATAATACAGGATGTAACTCGGGATCAGTACAGGATAAGTAATGTGTGTACACACAGTGACTGCACCAGCAGAATAGTGAGTGCAGCTCTGGAGTATAATACAGGATGTAACTCAGGATCAGTACAGGATAAGTAATGTATGTACACAGTGACTGCACCAGCAGAATAGTGAGTGCAGCTCTGAGGTATAATACAGGATGTAATTCAGGATCAGTACAGGATAAGTAATGTATGTACACAGTGACTGCAGCAGCAGAATAGTGAGTGCAGCTCTGGAGTATAAAACAGGATAAGTAATGTATGTACACAGTGACTGCACCAGCAGAATAGTGAGTGCAGCTCTGGAGTATAATACAGGATGTAACTCAGGATCAGTACAGGATAAGTAATGTATGTACACAGTGACTGCACCAGCAGAATAGTGAGTGCAGCTCTGGAGTATAATACAGGATGTAACTCAGGATGAGTACAGGATAAGTAAGGTATGTATACAGTGACTGCACCAGCAGAATAGTGAGTGCAGCTCTGGAGTATAATACAGGATGTAACTCAGGATCAGTACAGGATAAGTAATGTATGTACACAGTGACTGCACCAGCAGAATAGTGAGTGCAGCTCTGGGGAATAATACAGGATGTAACTCAGGATCAGTACAGGATAAGTAATGTATGTACACAGTGACTGCACCAGCAGAATAGTGAGTGCAGCTCTGGAGTATAATACAGGATGTAACTCAGGATCAGTACAGGATAAGTAATGTATGTACACAGTGACTGCAGCAGCAGAATAGTGAGTGCAGCTCTGGAGTATAAAACAGGATAAGTAATGTATGTAGACAGTGACTGCACCAGCAGAATAGTGAGTGCAGCTCTGGAGTATAATACAGGATGTAACTCAGGATCAGTACAGGATAAGTAATGTATGTACACAGTGACTGCACCAGCAGAATAGTGAGTGCAGCTCTGGAGTATAATACAGGATGTAACTCAGGATCAGTACAGGATAAGTAATGTATGTACACAGTGACTGCACCAGCAGAATAGTGAGTGCAGCTCTGGAGTATAATACAGGATGTAACTCAGGATCAGTACAGGATAAGTAATGTATGTACACAGTGACTGCACCAGCAGAATAGTGAGTGCAGCTCTGGAGTATAATACAGGATGTAACTCAGGATCAGTACAGGATAAGTAATGTATGTACACAGTGACTGCACCAGCAGAATAGTGAGTTCAGCTCTGCAGTATAATACAGGATGTAACTCAGGATCAGTACAGGGTAAGTAATGTATGTACACAGTGACTGCACCAGCAGAACAGTGAATGCAGCTCTGGAGGACAATGTAAGACTAGTAATGCAAAGTATATACAGTGGCAATTTCTGGGTGGAACTTGTAGGACGGGTGGATAGAAAGGAAACTCTAGCTGCGGCACATGGCTTCTTACTTGTATGGGCTGTTGATGAGGTCACTGCCCCAGTCCAGCTCCTCAGGACACGATAAGACGCTGTAACACGCATCCAGTATGAACTGGGTGAAGCTGACGATGGAGTCTTGTACCAGGAAGCGCAGAGAGTCCTGCAGGTTGAACTTGATGAGTTCCATGAGCTGTCGGAGTTTGGACATGCGGTATACCTCCCAGTTACACTCGCTGAGGTCGTACCAGCCTTTCCCTACGTCCCTCAGGCTGCTGCGGACGGCGTTCTTCAGGGTGCTCACCCAGCTGTCCTTCAGGAACAACTGGACCTAGAGAAAGATGAGTGGAAGATCCTGAGATCGGTCTCGTGGACAGGCGCTCACATCTCCAGGCGCCCCCTGCTGGATCTGCCATACATTATAGGCCCAGACGCCCCTCTATGATATCACCGCCATCACCTATAACTCAAGGGTCTTAAAGGGCCGGGTCAGTCTTCTGTAAGTAATGTTTATTTACTGTATAATGAAACATTCCGCAACTTTCCAACTCACTTTTGATTGCAGCTTTCACAATCTCTGCTTATTGTCAGTGAATGTATACTTGTATTGTTTGAACTCAGAGGCTGAAATCCTATGTGTACCGGCTGCTGGGCTCGTCAGGATAGAGCGGTCTGGTACACTGTAACGAGCCCTGTACCTGTGTAAGCTGCACATTATCAGGGCGGATTTCCGGCTTCTGAGAGTAAAGAATGAACGTACCATTCACTGACAGCAAGTAGCAGTATTGTAGATGGTGAGGAGTAGAAATCTGCAGAACTTGTCTTCTATTTACACCACTTCCAGTCTGAATTCAGAGCAGTGCATTGTGGGTGACTACAAGTGACGGCCATTAGCACTGGGAATGCAGCTCTGGAGAACAAGTCGTGATGTCGCTTTGTGAGCGCCACTTGTCCCTTGTCACAAGGAATATGTATGGAAGGTTTCCTGTTACCTGAGAGAAGGCCTGTGACTGCGTCTGCTCAAACTCCTCCAGACGGACGCACTTGGCCAGGGTGGAATGAAACAGAGACATGGCGGACGCCTTGTTGCATTCAGTCCGCACTTTGCAGAGGGAGGTGATGACCTCTGACCTGGTCAGCAGGGTGGTGAACGTGAACGACGCCCGCTTCTTGGCGAACGGATAATCGGGAACATCAATGAATCCTACGATGAACAAGAGACGAGGATGAGACGTAAAAACCTGAGCCCAAAACCCAGACACACCAACTGCGGCAGATTCACTAAGGGACCTGCGACTCTTAGACGCGAAAAGCGTCGCAAATACCCTCTGCTGTCTGCCTGGGAGACAATGCTTTGTTGCATGGCCGGCTTTGCGCCATGTACGCCGGTTGGGCGTGATAGGGGCGGGGACTCCATCTCCGGCAAATATATTTACATTTGCATCTGGCGTAGTTTTTACTGCAGGCGCACGGACTGCCACAGATGCTCCAAGACAGATCTTACGGAAGCGCAGAGAGGAACACTAAGACCGGTGTAACAAGTCAGTCTTAGTAAATGTGCCCCGCTGTGTCTCACAGCTGAGGGTTTGCTACAATTGTATCCAGACACATGATCAAGTCAAATCCCTCTTCCGTCCTGACAGTTTGTTACAATGTATCAGTGCAGGAAACATGTAAGGGTCTGATGCCCAGGATCTCCTGGACTGGATACAATAGTAACAAAGCCCTAAAGAAAAATTAGATCTGTACAAGAAAGTTTTCATTCGCTGACAGTATGCAGAGCTCTTGATACTGGTGAAGAAGCGAAACACGATCAGGGAGGTGTGGAAGTTTACATTTAATGCCCTACAGTTCTGCACCTTTGCTCAGGATCCTGTCCTCGGCGCTGTCTGGGAGAGTAACATAAGGAAACCTCTGGGGTTTGGAGGAGACGAGTTGGTCAAATACGAGCTTGTTCATGGTGCGTTCATAGTCCAGGCCGATCTCCATTTCCAGATGTGTCAGCTGCTGATGCATGCTGGGAGAAAAAGACAAATGAAACGGTAAATTTCAGCAAAAATGGTGCAGCCGAGCGGAGCCCGACCTCCCATCACTGCTCCCTCAGTCGTGGTCACCCAGCTTTACTAGTGTCCTGAGCGGCAGCAGAAGTGCAGGGTGCGTCACTCCATTACTATGGAAAGGCTGGGTGACAACCCCTGCAGGAACAGAAATAGGAGCCTCTGTGGTTGTCACCCAGCTTTACTAGTGTCCTGAGCGGCAGCAGAGGTGCAGGGTGCGTCACTCCATTACTATGGAAAGGCTGGGTGACAACCCCTGCAGGAACAGAAATAGGAGCCTCTGTGGTTGTCACCCAGCTTTACTAGGGTCCTGAGCGGCAGCAGAGGTGCAGGGTGCGTCACTCCATTACTATGGAAAGGCTGGGTGACAACCCCTGCAGGAACTGAAATAGGAGCCTCCATGGTTGTCACCCAGCTTTACTAGTGCCCTGAGCGGCAGCAGAGGTGCAGGGTGCGTCACTCCATTACTATGGAAAGGCTGGGTGACAACCCCTGCAGGAACAGAAATAGGAGCCTCTGTGGTTGTCACCCAGCTTTACTAGGGTCCTGAGCGGCAGCAGAGGTGCAGGGTGTGTCACTCCATTACTATGGAAAGGCTGGGTGACAACCCCTGCAGGAACAGAAATAGGAGCCTCTGTGGTTGTCACCCAGCTTTACTAGTGTCCTGAGCGGCAGCAGAAGTGCAGGGTTCGTCACTCCATTACAATGGAAAGGCTGGGTGACAACCTCTGCAGGAATGGAAATAGGAGCCTCTGTGGTTGTCACCCAGCTTTACTAGTGCCCTGAGCGGCAGCAGAAGTGCAGGGTGCGTCACTCCATTACTATGGAAAGGCTGGGTGACAACCCCTGCAAGAACAGAAATAGGAGCCTCTGTGGTTGTCACCCAGCTTTACTAGTGCCCTGAGCGGCAGCAGAAGTGCAGGGTGTGTCACTCCATTACTATGGAAAGGCTGGGTGACAACCCCTGCAGGAACGGAAATAGGAGCCTCTGTGGTTGTCACCCAGCTTTACTAGTGTCCTGAGCGGCAGCAGAGGTGCAGGGTGCGTCACTTCATTACTATGGAAATTCTGGGTGACAACCCCTGCAGGAACAGAAATAGGAGCCTCTGTGGTTGTCACCAGCTTTACTAGTGCCCTGAGCGGCAGCAGAGGTGCAGGGTGCGTCACTCCATTACTATGACAAGGCTGGGTGACAACCCCTGCAGGAACAGAAATAGGAGCCTCTGTGGTTGTCACCCAGCTTTACTAGTGTCCTGAGCGGCAGCAGAGGTGCAGGGTGCGTCACTCCATTACTATGGAAAGGCTGGGTGACAACCCCTGCAGGAACAGAAATAGGAGCCTCTGTGGTTGTCACCAGCTTCCTGAATAATAGCTATATGTAATATTTGATCAAAATGTTTGATATCAGGGGGGGTTGACACTTCTGGGGGTGTATGATCCTATGGATGCACCCCGCCATGCTGATCCTGATTTCATGCAGTGCGCCTCTGCTTCACTCCCATCCCTGCGCCCAGGGGCAGCCGGACTATCAGGGGCTGGACTCTCCTGGGGTCCGGGGCTCCTGTAAGGTACACGGGGCCACGCTTGCTGCGTGCAGATGACATACGTACTGGTCGCCCTTCCTCAGGCGTGCTGTGCTCAGCAGCCGCTGCTTCATCCTGCTGAGGCACTCCGCTGTGATCTGGCGGCTCCCTGCTGCCGGCATACAGTCCACATACAGGTTGTACAGGAGCAGAGCTTCCGTCTTCTTCCGCAGCCGGTCGGCCGCAACAATCCTCTGCACGAAAACACGTGGATTCTCGGCGCAAAACAGCAGCCTGATCCGCGGAACCCAGTACTGGAAGGAGGCCGGCGAGGATGCCCCTGCAAATAAGTAAAGAAATAATCCAAAAACTGCCGATTCTGTAAATGAGGCCTCTGCAATGTGCTGTACTATGGATTTACAAGATCTCTGCTTGCTGCCAATGAATCTGGACATGCCATTTTACATTTAGAGATTGAAGACCTGTCCTAATCTAATGCTCATCACAGCTGAGGGATTGCTACAGTGTATCAGTGCCGGTGAACTGTGTCCGTCTGGAATCCAGAGGATTTTCTAGACTGGGTACAACTGTAACACATCCTCAGCTGTGAGAAGCATTAGGTTAGGATGGGTTTCAGTCTCCAGCTTTCTCATTCACTGACAGGAAGCAGTGATTTTGAATACAAGGTGTGCAGAAATTTTTTAGATTTAAATTGGAAAGCTCCTTTAAGGCTCATGTGGCGAGCGGAGAATCAGAAATATAACGAGAAGCGGAATACTGGCTGCTGCTTAGTGCAAACTGTGGAGTTTCTGTATCTGATAGCATGAGGTGTAATGCCCCCGCACCTGTGTGTGGCGCTCTGCAGTCCGCCGCGGTCAGGAGCCGGGTGCCCGTGGACTTCTGGACTAAGTAAAGCTTCTTCTGCTCATCGTGTTCCAGGACGCCGACGATACACCATTTATACTCCAACTGCGGGTTCTTTGGATCTTCTACAAGAAAGTAAAAAATGCTGAAAAACTGTAAAATCCAGAAATCCTGATAATCCAGCGATGGAGAGAAACTGAGGGGTTAACCTGAGACAGCCTGACATATCCGAGAAATACGAGTCAGAAAATCCGGAGACAGACCCCGCACACCCCAACTACTGAGCAGGAAAGTGGGGGGAGGGGGGCAGGTATCCTACATCACAAAACTGTACACAGAATAGTGAGTGCAGCTCTGGAGTATAATACAGGATGTAACTCAGGATCAGTACAGGATAAGTAATGTATGTACACAGTGACAGCACCAGCAGAATAGTGAGTGCAGCTCTGGAGTATAATACAGGATGTAACTCAGGATCAGTACAGGATAGGTAATGTATGTACACAGGGACTGCACCAGCAGAATAGTGAGTGCAGCTCTGGAGTATAATACAGGATGTAACTCAGGATCAGTACAGGATAAGTAATGTATGTACACAGTGACTGCACCAGCAGAATAGTGAGTGCAGCTCTGGAGTATAATACAGGATGTAACTCAGGATCAGTACAGGATAAGTAATGTATGTACACAGTGACTGCACCAGCAGAATAGTGAGTGCAGCTCTGGAGTATAATACAGGATGTAACTCAGGATCAGTACAGGATAAGTAATGTATGTACACAGTGACTGCACCAGCAGAATAGTGAGTGCAGCTCTGGAGTATAATACAGGATGTAACTCAGGATCAGTACAGGATAAGTAATGTATATACACAGTGACTGCACCAGCAGAATAGTGAGTGCAGCTCTGGAGTATAATACAGGATGTAACTCAGGATCAGTACAGGATAAGTAATGTATGTACACAGTGACTGCACCAGCAGAATAGTGAGTGCAGCTCTGGAGTATAATACAGGATGTAACTCAGGATCAGTACAGGATAAGTAATGAATGTATACTGGGACTGCACCAGCAGAATAGGGAGTGCAGCTCTGGAGTATAATACAGGATGTAACTCAGGATCAGTACAGGATAAGTAATGTATGTACACAGTGACTGCACCAGCAGAATAGTGAGTGCAGCTCTGGAGTATAATACAGGATGTCACACAGGATCAGTACAGGATAAGTAGTAATGTCATATTCACACAACACTTCACAATGTGGTTACTTACCGTGTCCTAGGACGTCATCTACTGGAAGAAGTGCTTGCCCTGGCACAGGTTTTCTCACGATCGACCCCTCGTCATATCCTAGATTCAGCCAATCAGCCGAGGTCCGAACATCAAATTCTTCATCATCAAAAACCTGTTAACAGAATATGAAGCAATGAGATTTGGAGCATCACCCGTCCTGCCGCTCTGCCTGTGGAAGTACTAGTCCTGTAATTATGGACGTGGATACTGTACGGGAATAATCGGGATACGTCCGTGGATACTGTACGGGATACGTCCGTGGATACTGTACGGGATACGTCCGTGGATACTGTACGGGATACGTCCGTGGATACTGTATGGGATACGTCCGTGGATACTGTATGGGATACGTCCGTGGATACTGTACGGGATACGTCCGTGGATACTGTATGGGATACATCCGTGGATACTGTACGGGATACGTCCGTGGATACTGTATGGGATACGTCCGTAGATACTGTACGGGATACGTGCGGCTCAGCAGGTCTACATACAGCACCGAGTGACCCCCAGCGTCGTGTAATGTGGATCTGAACCTCTCCAGGGCACATGGCTGGTCGGCCTGTATGGTTGGCACTGCCGGCAGTAATGTCTGTAAGTTACCTCCAGAGGTAGATATGGAGGGAGAAGCTGCCCGCTGCTATTCGGGGTGCAGGGAAGGTCGCAGGGGTCCGCGCTCCGGGGCACCAGCAGATTGGAGTCTATCCCTTCATGGGCGAGCAGCTGAGATATGTTCAGGTTGAGGAATTCCCGTCTCCTCCTGGGGAGGCGAAGATCAGCAGAGGTTAGAAGACGTCATCTCCATCCCACCCGCCAGAGTCCTGCACATAGAAAGGCCGGAGAACACCACTTCTCACAGCTGAGGGTCTGTTACAATGTATCCAGTGTAGACAATCCTCTGTGATATAAACAGCCTGGACTCCAGACTGATACATTGTAACAAACCATCAGGACAGGAGAGAGGTTTCTGCTGCTGTATAGAGGCTTGTCTGGACACAAAAGAAACAAACCCTCAGCTGTGAAAGACGAAGTGTGGGGGAAAGCAAGAGACCCCCGGAACAGCCACAACGCCCCAGAATAGCCACAATGCCCCCAGAATAGCCACAACCCCCCAGAATAGCCACAACGCCCCCGGAACAGCCACAACGCCCCCGGAACAGCCACAACGCCCCCAGAATAGCCACAATGCCCCTAGAACAGCCACAACGCCCGTGGAACAGCCACAACAGCTCGAAACAGCCACAACGCCCCCGGAACAGCCACAACGCCCCCGAAACAGCCACAACGCCCCCGAAACAGCCACAACGCCCCCAGAACAGCCACAATGCCCCTAGAACAGCCACAATGCCCCTAGAACAGCCACAACGCCCGTGGAACAGCCACAACACCCCCAGAACAGCCACAACACCCCCAGAACAGCCACAACGCCCCCAGAACAGCCACAAAGCCCTCGAAACAGCCACAACGCCCCCGAAACAGCCACAACGCCCTCGAAACAGCCACAACACCCCCAGAACAGCCACAACACCCCCAGAACAGCCACAACACCCCCAGAACAGCCACAATACCTCCAGACCAGCCACAACGCCTCCAGAACAGCCACAACACCCCCAGAACAGGGACAACACCTACAGAACAGCCACAACTCCCCCGGAACAGCCACAACACCCCCGGAACAGCCACAACATGCCCCGAACAGCCACAACACGCCCCGAACAGCCACAATACCCCCGCAAAAGCCACAACACCCCCGGAATAGCCACAACACCCCCAGACCAGCCACAACGCCTCCAGACCAGCCACAACGCCTCCAGACCAGCCACAACGCCTCCAGACCAGCCACAACACCCCCAGAACTGGGACAACACCCCCAGACCAGCCACAACGCCTCCAGACCAGCCACAACGCCTCCAGACCAGCCACAACGCCTCCAGACCAGCCACAACGCCTCCAGACCAGCCACAACGCCTCCAGACCAGCCACAACGCCTCCAGACCAGCCACAACGCCTCCAGAACAGCCACAACGCCTACAGAACAGCCACAACACCCCCAGAACAGGGACAACACCTACGGAACAGCCACAACGCCCCGGAAAAGCCACAACACGCCCGGAACAGCCACAACACGCCCGGAACAGCCACATACTCCCGGAACAGCCACAACACCCCGGAACAGCCACAACACGCCCGGAACAGCCAACACTCGGAACAGCCACAACACCCCGGAACAGCCACAACACCCCAGAACAGCCACAACCCCCAGAACAGCAACAACACCCCCAGAACAGCCACAACACCCCCAGAACAGCCACAACACCCCAGAACAGCCACAACACCCCAGAACAGCCACAACACCCCAGAACAGCCACAACGCCCCAGAACAGCCACAACACCCCCAGAACAGCCACAACACTCCCAGAACAGCCACAACGCCCCAGAACAGCCACAACGCCCCCAGAACAGGGACAACACCCCAGAACAGGACAGCACCCCAGAACAGCCACAACACCCCCAGAACAGCCACAACGCCTCCAGAACAGCCACAACGCCCCAGAACAGCGACAACACCCCCAGAACAGGGACAACACCCCAGAACAGGGACAACACCCCAGACCAGCCACAACGCCCCGGAACAGCCACAACACCCCCAGAACAGCCACAACACCCCCAGAACAGCCACAACACCCCAGAACAGCCACAACACCCCCAGAACAGCCACAACACCCCCAGAACAGCCACAACACCCCAGAACAGCCACAACACCCCAGAACAGCCACAACGCCTCCAGAACAGCCACAACACCCCAGAACAGCCACAACACCCCCAGAACAGCCACAACACCCCCAGAACAGCCACAACACCCCAGAACAGCCACAACACCCCCAGAACAGCCACAACGCCTCCAGAACAGCCACAACACCCCAGAACAGCCACAACACCCGCAGAACAGCCACAACACCCCGGAACAGCCACAACGCCCCGGAACAGCCACAACACCCCAGAACAGTCACAACACCCCCAGAACAGCCACAACACCCCAGAACAGCCACAACACCCCAGAACAGCCACAACACCCCAGAACAGCCACAACACCCCCAGAACAGCCACACGCCCCAGAACAGAAACAACACCCCCAGAACAGCCACAACACCCCCAGAACAGCCACAACGCCTCCAGAACAGCCACAACGCCCCCAGAACAGGGACAACACCCCCAGAACAGGGACAACACCCCCAGACCAGCCACAACGCCTCCAGAACAGCCACAACGCCCCAGAACAGGGACAACACCCCCAGAACAGGGACAACACCCCCAGAACAGGGACAACACCCCCAGACCAGCCACAACGCCCCCCGGAACAGCCACAACACCCCCAAAACAGCCACAACACACCCAGAACAGTAACAACACCCCCAGAACAGCCACAACACCCCAGAACAGCCACAACACCCCCAGAACAGCCACAACACCCCCAGAACAGCCACAACGCCTCCAGAACAGCCACAACGCCTCCAGAACAGCCACAACGCCCCGGAAAAGCCACAACACGCCCGGAACAGCCACAACACGTCCGGAACAGCCACAATACTCCCGGAAAAGCCACAACACCCCGGAACAGCCACAACACACCCGGAACAGCCACAACACGCCCGGAACAGCCACAACACGCCCGGAACAGCCACAACACCCCCAGAACAGCCACAACACCCCCAGAACAGCCACAACGCCTCCAGAACAGCCACAACGCCCCCAGAACAGGGACAACACCCCAGAACAGGCACAACACCCCCAGAACAGGGACAACACCCCCAGACCAGCCACAACGCCCCCCAGAACAGCCACAACACCCCCAAAACAGCCACAACACCCCCAGAACAGTAACAACACCCCCAGAACAGCCACAACACCCCAGAACAGCCACAACACCCCCAGAACAGCCACAACACCCCCAGACCATCCACAACGCCTCCAGAACAGCCACAACACCCCAGAACAGTCACAACACCCCCAGAACAGCCACAACACGCCCAGAACAGCCACAACACCCCCAGAACAGCCACAACGCCTCCAGAACAGCCACAACACCCCCAGAACAGGGACAACACCCGCAGAACAGGGACAACACCCCGGGAACAGCCACAACGCCCCCGGAACAGCCACAACACCCCCAGAACAGTAACAACACCCCCATAACAGCCACAACACCCCAGAACAGCCACAACACCCCAGAACAGTCACAACACCCCCAGAACAGTCACAACACCCCCAGAACAGCCATCGCCCCCAGAACAGCCACAACACCCCAGAATGGCCACGACACCCCAGAATGCCCACAACGCCCCTAGAACGGCCACAACGCCCCCGGAACAGCCACAACACCCACAACACCCCCACCCCAGCACTGCCAGGGAACCCCCCGCACGCCCCACCGGCAGCTCAGTACCCATCACCTCTCCAGCTCGATCTTCCGGGGGCACTGCCCGGGTGGCATGGTGAAGGGCAGCTGGACCTTCGGCTCATAGCCCCTCTTGGAGAAGTTGGATTTCACCAGCACCTCGGTTGTGGGGCCACAGACCTGCCTGTCCAGGATCGACTGAAGATCAGACGGGGCCACAAAGCTGCTGACTACAGAAGAGACAAAGAAGTTAAGTGAAGACAGAAGCTGCAGTGAGCGGCACCAGGGCAAGCGGGCGAGCAGACGGGTACAACACCCACATGTGCTGAGCCCGGGTGACAGCTGTAGCACTGTCTCCACCAATGACCTGGGGAAGGCTCAGCGCATCCCATAATACTTTCCTGCTGGATATCATATCTGAGGGGCCGCACACACCGGCCCTGGGCTTAAAGGGATTCTCCATGTAACTATAATAGCACAGAAGTAAGGGGCGTGTCCCTCACAGCTTCCTCCTCAGTGACGGGCTGGTTGCTATGGCCCCCGCTCACCTGTCGGAGTATGGTGCTTCTGATCCGCCTGTCGGAGGAGATTCTGCTGCGCACGCGGCCCGGCGTTAACATCCTGAAACAGAGCGGAGATGGCGGCTGCAGTACCGGGGATATCGGGCGCGTATACATGTGGCGGTCACATTGCGTTTCCGTGATTATGACCGTTACACGTGAGTGACCCCATAGTGACCCCGTGAGACTCACCCTGACCAGAGGGGCGGCGCCGTCGCTCAGGATATCGGAGTAGAAGCCTCGCTGCCTGATGACCGGGTATTTTCGCGGTGGGATCGCGCTGTTCCCTGCGGTAGACGCCGGTACTAGAGAGTGGAGGCGCGGTGACCTCCCGGGGTGGACGTGGTGTGGACTCCTCCTCGGAGGATGGGAGTTGTCTGCCTTTATCTGTTCCATCATCGCTCTGTGGAGAAGACAGACAAATGTCCAACAACCCCAGAGATGCAGAGCATTCCTCCTCCCTGTGCAGCTGCAGACCCTTTCACCCTGTCCCTGTAGCTGCAGAGCATTCCTCCTCCCTGTACAGCTGCAGACCCTTTCACCCTGTCTCTGTAGCTGCAGAGCATTCCTCCTCCCTGTACAGCTGCAGACCCTTTCACCCTGTCCCTATAGCTGCAGAGCATTCCTCCTCCCTGTACACCTGCAGACTATTTCACCCTGTCCCTATAGCTGCAGAGCATTCCTCCTCCCTGCACAGCTGCAGACCCTTTCACCCTGTCCCAATAGCTGCAGATTATTCCTCCCTGTACAGCTGCAGACCCTTTCACCCTGTCCCTATAGCTGCAGAGCATTCCTCCTCCCTGTACACCTGCAGACCCTTTCACCCTGTCCCTATAGCTGCAGAGCATTCCTCCTCCCTGTACAACTGCAGACCCTTTCACCCTGTCCGATAGCTGCAGATTATTCCTCCCTGTGCAGCTGCAGACCCTTTCACCCTGTCCCTATAGCTGCAGAGTATTCCTCCCTGTACAGCTGCAGACCCTTTCACCCTGTCCCTATAGCTGCAGATTATTCCTCCCTGTACACCTGCAGACCCTTTCACCCTGTCCCTATAGCTGCAGAGCATTCCTCCTCCCTGTACACCTGCAGACCCTTTCACCCTGTCCCTATAGCTGCAGAGCATTCCTCCTCCCTGTACACCTGCAGACTATTTCACCCTGTCCCGATAGCTGCAGAGCTATTCCCTCCCTGTACACCTGCAGACCCTTTCACCCTGTCCCTCTAGCTGCAGTTGATTACTCCCTCTCCTACGTCTGCAGACTATTTCACCCTGTCCCTAGATCTGCAGACCCTCTCACACTCTTCAGCTGCAGACTATTTCCCCCTGACTTCTCTGTCCGCAGGTCTCCACATCTGCAGGATATTCCACCTTTCACCCAGTCCCTATACCAGCAGATTATTTCCCCCATCCCTGCAGCCGCAGACCATTTCACGCTGTGATTTCGACTATAGATTCCCCGCAGATCGTTGCACCGTGCTTAGCCCCATAACCTGGAATATGACACGGACACAATCGGCTCCACAGACGACTGCCGGCGACCTTCACGCCCTCATAGAGGAGGAGTCACGGACTGACGCCCGGTGCTGCACGTTCTCCTCAACAGAAACCTGGAGGAAAAAACAAGAAACGCTTCTAATGATGCAGAAGCCAAATAGTGAGGAAGGCTGCAGGGTAAAGCATGGGGAAGAGACGGCGATTCAGCCCAAACCTCTGATGGATTTCATTCAAATAAGCAGATATATAACAGAACTGTATAACCAGAAATCTCTATCATCTGCTGACCTGGGACTACAACTCCCAGCATGTCCTGACCTCCTCTGTCATACAGGGGCCCCCCAGACACTGCACAGGGGCCCAGGAGCCTACCCCAGTCTGTCACAGCTGCCTGCCTTTCTGGTGGGGAACTACAGGTCCCAGCAGCAACAGACTGGGTGTGCTGAGACTTGCAGTGCCTCCCAGTTCAGCCTGTCTGTAGGGTCGCAGCTGCGGGTCCGTTACAGTCTCATATTCACCTCGTACACAGAACCGACACCTCACACAGAAATCACCGTACCTGCTCTCCGCCGTCTCCAGGCAACAGGACGCCGAGTATCCAGGGAGATACCAAGTCATCTGCGGAGGGGGGGGGTCAGGACACGCCCCCCGCAGCAGCCTCACAATCTGCATAACCGGACACCTCCTCTGTTCTCAGCACTGCTGCCCCCAGCGGCCGCTCACAGGAACGTCCCTGAGAACCCGGGAGACTGCTGCCCCCAGCGGCCACTCACAGGAACGTCCCTGAGAACCCGGGAGACTGCTGCCCCCAGCGGCCACTAAATAGAACGCTACTCCTTACTTCAATCCTATAGTTATAATGCTGCCCCTTGTGGTCATGAAGCGGTATTTCAGGTGTATTACTTCTAGGTCAGCTGCCCCCTGAGGATCAGCAGAGGATCATCAGCACAGGTTATTATCACTCCTCTCATCCACACAGAGGGCGACTGTCCTGATGCCCCAGTCCTGGGAATTTCTTTACCAGGCGGCGACATTCGATGTTCTGATGCACACCGCCCAGTCCTGATGATGTCATCAGCAGCTGTAATGTCCGGCGTGACGTCAGTGTCCTGTACATTACATGGAGGGGTCATGAGTGGAGTCCTCCGACGAGACCCCCCGGGGGGCGCACTCCCTGTCGTTTGGGTCCCAGAAAAAGACATTTTTTAATGTTTTCCTTTATTGATGGTCATTGTAATAACAAATCATGACACCCGGCAGTTCTCACATTGGCCACTAGATGTCAGCACCACAGGATCTCATTTTACAGCCTACAGCAAAACTAAACCTCATGAACTGGTGGTGGTGAGCAGAGGGTTAACTGCAGAATGAGGGGTGCGCCATGATAAACGGGGCGTTAATGGGGTCACCAGCTGTAAAGATTCTTTGCAGGGAGAATTCTCTGTAACATCTTACAGTCTTGTCCTCATAGCCCATGTGTCATAATGCACTGCTCCCTGGCATTGTATTCACTCTACTGTACATTGCCTGCCATACACACAACCTCTCCCACATCAGCACAGTGTGCCCAGAGGCAAGAGGCCATCAGCCTGAGGACTGACAGTGAATACAGCTCTGGAGAAACCAGAGTATAGGAAGTGACGTAACAGCAGAATTGTGATTGCAGCTCTGGCTGTGACTGGTGTGTACAATGGCGCTCTTGGTAACGTCTTTATTGGTCCTTGCGCTTTTGCACCAGCAGAACCTGGATGTCCATCACATTGGTCCCAGTTAATCCGGTCACCAGGAGGCGCCTGCCGTTCTGGAACTGACTGAAGAAGCCGTAGGAGTCGCTGGCTTTAAGGAAGGCCTCTACATCCAGACTGCACTGCCGAGCCTCATCCACCAGCTGTGGGTAGGCGACGGCGCCAGCGGCCTGCGTAGGACCATCCTGCCCATCTGTGCCCCCGCTCAGGAACATGACCTGGCACCCCGTCATGGCAGCCGCCGCCCGATGCCACTCAGCCGCCACCCGCAGTGCCAGCTCCTGGTTCCTTCCCCCTCTGCCCTCTCCCTGCACTTGGACCGTGGTTTCCCCCCCACACAGCACACAGACGGCATCCACGCCCCCGGACCCCTTCACTTCCTGCAGGCGGTCTGCGAGGTTGAGGTGGGGAACGTCCATTGAGGAGGCCAGGGCCAGGAGGTCCTCTTCTAGCTCCTGCCTCCGGGGGGCAGACATGAGATAGGAGCAGATGACTTCAGCCAGGAGGGCGAAGAAGCGGGAGACCGACCTAACATCGCCGCTGATGGCAGTGGAGAGCAGCGAGGTGAAATACCCCGACCTCCGGGACTCCTGCTCGGCCGCGCCGAGGGCAATGCGGTTGGAGCCGATCAGAACGTTGTGAACACGGCCGGGATGCTGCGGGGGCGCCGCCCGGGGTCTGGAGAGCAGGACTTCCTCCACCGCCGCCGGCACCGAGCCCCTCAGACCATATGTCCCCAGGACCCGCGCACAGTCCTCTGCCCGGGAAGAGCCGCAGACGGTGGGGCCGCTGGCAATGACATCGAGGTCATCTCCAATGACATCGGACAGGATGAGACTGACCACCTGGACGAGAGAGAAGGAGAGTGACCGCCATCAGTCTGAGACTCCGTATTACATTTTCTCAGCACTATCAGGATCTCTGCTTGCTATCAGTGAATGGCAGAATCTGTGCTAATATCCAGGCTGAAAACCACCTCTACTATACCGGTCTGCGGGCAGCACATACATCTCTACTATACCGGTCTGCGGGCAGCACATACACCTCTACTATACCGGTCTGCGTGCAGCACATACACCTGTACTATACCAGTGTGCGTGCAGCACATACACCTCTACTATACGGATCTGCAGGCAGTACATACACCTCTACTATACCGGTCTGCGGGCAGCACATACACCTCTGCTATACTGGTCTGCGTGCAGCACATACACCTCTACTATACCGGTCTGCAGGCAGCACATACACCTCTACTATACCGGTCTGTGTGCAGCACATACACCTCTGCTATACCTGTTTGCATGAAGCACATACACCTCTACTATACCGGTCTGCGGGCAGCACACACACCTCTACTATACCGGTCTGCGGGCAGCACATACACCTCTGCTACACCAGTCTGCGGGCAGCACATACACCTCTACTATACCGGTCTGCGGGCAGCACACACACCTCTACTATACCGGTCTGCGGGCAGCACATACACCTCTACTATACCGGTCTGCGGGCAGCACATACACCTCTACTATACCGGTCTGCGGGCAGCACACACACCTCTACTATACCGGTCTGCGGGCAGCACATACACCTCTACTATACCGGTCTGCGGGCAGCACACACACCTCTACTATACCGGTCTGCGGGCAGCACATACACCTCTACTATACCGGTCTGCGGGCAGCACACACACCTCTACTATACCGGTCTGCGGGCAGCACATACACCTCTACTATACCGGTCTGCGGGCAGCACACACACCTCTACTATACCGGTCTGCGGGCAGCACATACACCTCTACTATACCGGTCTGCAGGCAGCACACACACCTCTACTATACCGGTCTGCGGGCAGCACATACACCTCTACTATACCGGTCTGCGGGCAGCACATACACCTCTACTATACCGGTCTGCAGGCAGCACATACACCTCTACTATACCGGTCTGTGGGCAGCACATACACCTCTACTATACCGATCTGCGGGCAGCACATACACCTCTACTATACCGATCTGCAGGCAGCACATACACCTCTACTATACCTGTCTGCGGGCAGCACACACACCTCTGCTATACCGGTCTGCGGGCAGCACACACACCTCTGCTATACTGGTTCACGGGCAGCACACACACCTCTGCTATACTGGTTCACGGGCAGCACACACACCTCTGCTATACCGGTCTGCGGGTATATTTAATTCCTGATGTGTACATCCGCGTCACTGCCATGTAGTGAGATCTCGGCTACGGTTTCCTGTACTGACCTGTGCAGGGTACGCCGCCCTGGAGAGGCCGCCGCCCTTCAGCTGTGACAGGGCTCTGCGGACGGTGTTCAGTTCCTGTATTGTTGCCCCTTTAAGGGCCAGCTGCCTGGTTACCGCCTGTTTGTCCTGCAGGGTTAGAGGGGGCACGGGCGCTGGCAGAAGAGCGGAGCCGCCACCTAAGAGGAGCAGAGATCCCTGAGAACGGTCCACACCGAGGCCACGACCGTACACAAGAACCACAAAACACAGACACTGTCCACCAGGCATCCACAATCTCTGCAGCCATTGACTTCGATGGGTCGGCATGTGGCGGCTGAGTATAGGACATATGGATGAGGAGGCGCATCGTCATCATCATCATCTGAGCGCAAAAAGATAGAACATGTCTGCAAAATGCAGAGCCATCGAAGTCAATGGGCAAGGAAATGCAGACGACACATGGAGCGCATCCGTATTCTGCATGAGACCTTACAGGGTTAATCCCCGTATACTGCGGTCACATCCAGAGCTGCGGCAGTAACTCTGCAGCCTGCTGCCTCCGAGATCTCCCGCTGCACTGCATTCTGGGAGACGCCCATTATTCTACATTAGGCTACTGTACAGCGCCCGCTGCGAAGGCGACATCTCCTTCCGTGAAGCACAGCAGAGCCGCAGCGTAAAAACTCAGGGCAGGGACCCTTTAAGACGAAGTTTATACCAAGAAAATTCCGGACGCAGCTCAAGACGAGATACACATTCCAAACTGCACAGAAGGGACTATAATACAGGACTGTAAGAAGGGACTATAATACAGGACTGTAAGAAGGGACTATAATACAGGACTGTACAGAAGGGACTATAATACAGGACTGTAAGAAGGGACTATAATACAGGACTGTACAGAAGGGACTATAATACAGGACTGTAAGAAGGGACTACAATACAGGACTGTAAGAAGGGACTATAATACACCACTGTAAGAAGGGACTATAATACACGACTGTACAGAAGGGACTATAATACAGGACTGTAAGAAGGGACTATAATACAGGACTGTAAGAAGGACTAAGATACAGGACTGTAAGAAGGGACTATAATACAGGACTGTAAGAAGGGACTATAATACAGGACTGTAAGAAGGGACTATAATACAGGACTGTAAGAAGGGACTATAATACAGGACTGTCAGAAGGGACTATAATACAGGACTGTACAGAAGGGACTATAATACAGGACTGTAAGAAGGGACTATAATACAGGACTGTAAGAAGGGACTATAATACAGGACTGTAAGAAGGGACTATAATACAGGACTGTACAGAAGGGACTATAATACAGGACTGTACAGAAGGGACTATAATACACGACTGTACAGAAGGGACTATAATACAGGACTGTAAGAAGGGACTATAATACAGGACTGTAAGAAGGGACTATAATACAGGACTGTAAGAAGGAACTATAATACAGGACTGTAAGAAGGGACTATAATACAGGACTGTAAGAAGGGACTATAATACAGGACTGTAAGAAGGGACTATAATACAGGACTGTAAGAAGGGACTATAATACAGGACTGTAAGAAGGGACTATAATACAGGACTGTAAGAAGGAACTATAATACAGGACTGTACTAAGGGACTGCAGTAGATGAGGTAGTCCTATCACCTGAGATCAGCACGAGCAGTAGGTGCTTCTCCTCCAGCTTCTCTGCCAGTCTCCGGATTTCGGCTGCCGCCCTCATGGCGTCCTCGTCCGGCAGGTTGTTTGCGGCTCCTTCCATTACACGGATCCGGGACTCCGGACTCAGCAGCATCTCCCTGCAGACACAGAAGAGCGGCACATTACAAGGAGGCATGAGGCACGGAGCAGCCTCACAGTGCAGGTAACCTACAGCAGGCAGCAATGTCCGTGCACTAGAAGGTATTACCTCTTCCCCGCCTGCCTGAGGCTCTCCTCCATGCCTCGCGGGATGCTGATCACCCCTTCTACCAAATGGTGGCCAACGATCTGCTCCCCCGCGGCTGCCATTCCCAGGACGGCCTTTCCAAACCCCACCAGATAGAGATTCTTCTCCAGGAAAAACGCCTTCCCACCGCACTCCAGGACAGAGGCGCCATCGCCATCCCTGACAGTCAGAGCTCTCCGTAACATGCGGGGTGGTAAGACGGCCGACACAGCGCTCCAAAATATACGATGGGCGTCATCCTGTAGGGTCGCCATGTTCCTAGTAGGCCTGCGTGACTGGCAGGAGAAGACGCGGGCTACATGGACTCCCAATAGTCTGGCCATAGAGGACCACCGGCTGCCTGTGGGGAGAAATTTGGAATAGTCCGAGGCTGGCCCCAAATAACAGGTCAGACCTTAGCCCATATAGAGGACCAGCGGTCCAAACCCAAAGACCCAAGTCATGGAGGAAGGGAATACATGAGCAATGGGAAACGGAAGATGGAGGCGCTCCAGAGTCATGGGGCCATGGTGGACCCTGCACTGCGGTGGGGGGTGGGAGTTGGCGTCAACACTTCATTGGGAGCTCATTGGGGGAAGGGTGCAGGGCTGACTCCTCAACAGTCACACGAGGGTCAGCACTTCATTGGGAGACCCCAGTTCACTAATCACTGGGGGTCAAGAGAATGGATGGGGGCACACTTCATAGGGATCTCCTGCCCCAGCCATGGGATTTGGACCGCCAGACTCTGACCCCACCATATGTAATAACCCCTCCTCATACTGTGTGGGTCATCTGCGGTGGGGACGGATCCTCAGCCACCTGTCCCCTGCGTTACCTTCTCCTCCTCCGGAGCAGATCGGAGCTCCCGCTAGCAGCCTGCCGCCATTTTTCCTCTCTGCCCCCCTCGTTAGCCGTACGCAGCTCCCCGCAGATCTCCGGCCACTCGCTCAGCCGCGTCTAAAGTCCAGCATTTATTTACCTCCCAAAACCTTCACATGACATTAATGATTAGCAAATGTCTGCTGAGGAACCAGGACGGGGCCCCGGGGAGGACACCTGCGGGGTGACACCAAAAAGTCACTGGACGACCCGACAACATACCGTACATAGACGGCGTACATACATAGACGGCGTACATACATAGACCGCGTACATACATAGACCCGCGTACATAGACCGTGTACATACAGCACATACATAGACCGCGTACATACAGCACATACATAGACCGCGTACATACAGCACATACATAGACCGTGTACATACAGCACATACATAGACCGCGTACATACAGCACATACATAGACCGTGTACATACAGCACATACATGGACCGTGTACATACAGCACATACCTGGACCGTGTACATACAGCACATACATGGACCGTGTACATACAGCACATACATAGACCGCGTACATACAGCACATACATAGACCGTGTACATACAGCACATACATAGACCGTGTACATACAGCACATACATAGACCGTGTACATACAGCACATACATAGACCGTGTACATACAGCACATACATAGACCGTGTACATACAGCACATACATAGACCGTGTACATACAGCACATACATGGACCGTGTACATACAGCACATACATAGACCGTGTACATACAGCACATACATAGACCGTGTACATACAGCACATACATGGACCGTGTACATACAGCACATACATAGACCGCGTACATACAGCACATACATAGACCGTGTACATACAGCACATACGGCCACTCAGCAGACGGGGGGGGGGGGGCTTTATTGTTTTTTTTTGTGTTTTTTCAATAAACCTTCTATGTGGCAAAAATAAAAGAAGAAAAAATGTGTAATAAGAAATCCTTCCCGTCCACGAGGCACCACAGAAATCCCCGTCCCTGATCTAGTAGATCCCTTCCCCATATCCGGTAGATCCCCACCCCTCATCTGGTAGATTCCAGTCCCTGATCTAGTAGATCCTTTCCCCATATCCGGTAGAATCTCACCCCCTGATCTGGTACATCCCCGCCCCTGATCTGGTAGGACCCCACCCATGATATGGTAGATCCTTTCCCCATATCCGGTGGATACCCACCCCTAATCTGGTAGATTCCAGCCCCGATCTAGTAGATCCCTGCTCCATCTCAGCCAGGAGCCTGTCCTCTCTCTGCGCTCTCCTCAGTTAAAAACATTCAGGCTGGGAACACACCTAAGCGTTTTGCAGGCATGTGTTTTTTCAAGCGGTTTTACGCGTGATTGTGTGCGCGTTTTTGTCATTAATGAAGGCGCATTTTTAGCGCGTTTTAGTGATTGACAGGTGCTAGATCCACTAAAAATGCACCTGGGAGTGGCATTTTTCAGCTGGTTGCCTAGTAAAAACGCGCGTTCGTAGGCGCGTTTTTGGAACAGAAAACGCGCATTTCTTCATCTTTGCGCGTTATAATACAATCCAATGGACGGAAACGCGCGCAAAAACACCCTAAAGAAGCGCAAGTAGAAGCGACAGCGTTAGGCGTTTTCCAGCGCGTTCAAACGCCCAAATGTGAACCATGCCCATAGGGAAGCATGGCTTTTCACATGTTGTGCGTTTTACAGCGCGTTTGAACGCGCTGTAAAACGCTTAGGTGTGTACCTAGGGTCAAAGTCTTGAGGAGCCAGAAGTCATGGCTGGACCCTTTATGGGACAGATCATCCTCCGGCGTCACATACTGAGCCGCGGTGCAGACTTTACCGCCCTCCACCCCCCCTGCGGATTCAGTCTATACCGTAGATAATCGCTGTGCATAGCGTGAAATACGCAGAAAACACCGCCACGTCTGGCTATACTGTACCGGCACAGCTTTACGTGAGTGCTGACCACATCCCTGCAAATCGAGGGGCTCGCCTACCCAAGAGCCACTGAAATCACTCCCAGTGTGACAGAAGGGCCACGACCCCCAGCATGGCACTAATAACAGGAGAAAAGCCATTATAAGTCACATTCAGCTTAATGGCACTGACATTTTTATAACCAAACACTGGAGTTAAAGGCTAAAGTCTTCAGACCCCCAGTGGGACCCTGCAGGTTCCTCAGCCCCGCACCCAACATATCAGGACCCCTTACACTCACTCTGACAGCCAGGAGTAACCGTGCCACACACAACATGGCGGCTCACAGCTCGTCACGGCGTTTACGTCATGACGCTCTACAGAAAACATGGCGGATCTACGTCTGACGTCATCGCTAATCCAGCCAATAAGAAATTCTCTACTTCTTAAGTGCCTTGAACGGCGTGGCTCCTCCCCCGGCTCCTGGAACAACATGGCGGAGACAATGAGAGCGGCGGAGAGGCGCCAAATCTGAGCCGCACTGGGCCAAGGACTCTAGTCACCCGGCTCCTCATGAACGCAGCCCCCGCCATTCCCGAGTGGCCCGTTAAAATCGTTTGCCTTGTCTCCCCTGAGCCGTTTACACCCGTCAGTAGGAGGGGCCCGTCAGACCGGGAGCTGTAATAAGGAGGGCGCCATTATTATTGGTTAACCCCTTGCTGACCCCACACTTTTGCCCCCTTTTCCTCCGTGACCTTTCAGGAGGAGGGGGGGTCACCATGAAGTTAACCGACAACGTATTACGCAGTTTCCGCGTGGCCAAAGTTTTCCGTGAAAATTCCGATAAGATTAACTGCTTTGACTTCAGTCCGACCGGAGAGACAGTGATTTCCAGCAGCGACGACGACTCCATCGTGCTGTACGACTGTCAGGAGGGAAAGTGAGTGTGACTGCCGCGTGGGTAGGAGCGTGTTCACACAGCGCGGTCGGGACTGGACTCGCGGCACAAGAACCACGTGCCTCTTTACCGCGAGATGGTGCGTTTCCGCAGGATATGTGGAAATCGCAGCAAAGAGGCCTGTGGTGCGGTGAAAACCGTGAATTCACCCCAATAGGGAAGGGGCGGGGCTAGATGACGGACACAGCGGTGATGTAATGAGACACGGAGCTCAGGTGGCTCCGCACTGAGACGTTTTAACAATTTTACGAAGTCTTCATAATTTTTTTTTTCAGGCCTAAACAATTGTGGGGGTTTTCGCCACTTTTGAGCAATGGGTGGGATTGTGGGTTTGCTTCAGATTTAAGAAACGTGACTTTCTCTAGAAATGTCGTGCTTTCACTTTGCTGCGGCAGCGGAAGAACTGCCAGCGCGACGGCAAAATCAGATTTTTAGAGATGCACCAAATTTATCTAACCGTGTGCAACGAACTCTGGACACGGATTCTAAAGATCCCCCCCCCCCTTGTAGGACGTTGAGGCGCGACTGAAGGGAAGTAACGGCAGAGGTGCTGGCAGAGCGGTGCCGGATTGTCGGATGCTCATATTTGACGGCTGTTCACATTATGCTTTTTAGTCTTTTTTTTTCAAGAAAATGCGTCAACGCTGCTGCATCTTCTGAAAAACCGTAACGCAGCGGCTAGCTGGAAGGGAGGCAGCATCTCCTCCTGTGCGGTCTGATGTAACAGCGCTGCCTGATATGACTGTAACAAACCCGCAGCTGTGAGCAGGACTCTTACCTTCATCATCTTCTGTTTCGTCTTCAGGCCCAAGAGGACGTTGTACAGTAAGAAGTATGGCGTGGACCTGATCCGCTACACGCACGCCGCCAACACCGTGGTCTACAGCTCCAACAAGATTGACGGTATGACGCCGCGCTCTTCCGCGTTATCTTCTGCTTCTTCCTCAGAGAGAGCGCTCTGACTCCAGAGGTGGCGACCGTGAATCTCCGGCACGACAGCGGCAGAGAGCGTGGGTCCGGGCTGAGGTAGTTGTTTGTACAGTTTAAGGGTCTGTGACATCACCCGCGGTTGGAGATAACTGTACAGGCTACTGCCTTGCCCGGAGCACGGCACAGGCGGCGATGACATCACCGGCACTTTATAACTGCAGCGTAATAACGTCATATCCTTCTGCATCTGTAATATTATACTTCAGTGGAGACAGCAGAACAGTGAGTGCTGCTCTGGAGTATAACACAGGATGGAACTCAGGATCAGTACAGGATAAGTAATGGATGTACACAGTGACTGCACCAGCAGAATAGTGAGTGCAGCTCTGGAGTATAATACAGGATGGTAACTCAGGATCAGTACAGGATAAGTAATGTATGTACACAGTGACTGCACCAGCAGAACAGTTAGCGCTGCTCTGGAGTATAATACAGGATGTAACTCAGGGATCAGTGCAGGATAAGTAATGTATGTACACAGTGACTGCACCAGCAGAATAGTGAGTGCAGCTCTGGAGTATAATACAGGATGTAACTCAGGATCAGTACAGGATAAGTAATGTATGTACACAGTGACTGCACCAGCAGAATAGTGAGTGCAGCTCTGGGGTATAATACAGGATGTAACTCAGGATCAGTACAGGATAAGTAATGTATGTACACAGTGACTGCACCAGCAGAATAGTGAGTGCAGCTCTGGAGTATAATACAGGATGTAACTCAGGATCAGTACATGATAAGTAATGTATGTACACAGTGACTGCACCAGCAGAATAGTGAGTGCAGCTCTGGAGTATAATACAGGATGTAACTCCAGGATCAGTACAGGATAAGTAATGTATGTGCACAGTGACTGCACCAGCAGAATAGTGAGTGCAGCTCTGGAGTATAATACAGGATGTAACTCAGGATCAGTACAGGATTAGTAATGTATGTACACAGTGACTGCACCAGCAGAATAGTGAGTGCAGCTCTGGAGTATAATACAGGATGTAACTCAGGATCAGTACAGGATCAGTAATGTATGTACACAGTGACTGCACCAGCAGAATAGTGAGTGCAGCTCTGGAGTATAATACAGGATGTAACTCAGGATCAGTACAGGATCAGTAATGTATGCACACAGTGACTGCACCAGCAGAATAGTGAGTGCAGCTCTGGAGTATAATACAGGATGTAACTCAGGATCAGTACAGGATAAGTAATGTATGTACACAGTGACTGCACCAGCAGAATAGTGAGTGCAGCTCAGGAGTATAATACAGGATGTAACTCAGGATCAGTACAGGATAAGTAATGTATGTACACAGTGACTGCACCAGCAGAATAGTGAGTGCAGCTCCGGAGTATAATACAGCATGTAACTGAGGATCAGTACAGGATAAGTAATATATGTACACAGTGACTACACCAGCAGAATAGTGAGTGCGGCTCTGGAGTATAATACAGGATGTAACTCAGGATCAGTACATGATAAGTAATGTATGTACACAGTGACTGCACCAGCAGAATAGTGAGTGCAGCTCTGGAGTATAATACAGGATGTAACTCAGGATCAGTACAGGATAAGTAATGTATGTACACAGTGACTGCACCAGCAGAATAGTGAGTGCAGCTCTGGAGTATAATACAGGATGTAACTCAGGATCAGTACAGGATAAGTAATGTATGTACACAGTGACTGCACCAGCAGAATAGTGAGTGCAGCTCCGGAGTATAATACAGGATGTAACTGAGGATCAGTACAGGATAAGTAATGTATGTACACAGTGACTGCACCAGCAGAATAGTGAGTGCAGCTCTGGAGTATAATACAGGATAAGTAATGTATGTACACAGTGACTCGGTTTTGTGTGGAGATTGACTCTCGTTGTTTGTGTTCTGTGACCTGTAACATTTATACCTTTTTCCGGTCCAGATACAATCCGATATCTGTCGCTTCATGATAACAAATACATCCGGTATTTTCCAGGCCACAGTAAAAGGTGAGTGAAGGGGTCTTATCCTGTAGTATTCTGCTCCTGTACGGTATAATTGGCGGGGGCCACATTCGGTGTATTTGGGTGGTGGGTTGTGTAGGTCATGAGGTTACACCCCCTCCAGTATCTCTGTCCCCTTCTTGATGAGTCCTCCATTGTTCCCAGGGTTGTGGCCCTCTCCATGTCTCCGGTGGATGACGCCTTTATTTCTGGATCTTTGGATAAAACGATCAGGTTATGGGACCTTCGCTCTCCGAACTGCCAGGTCAGTGTCTTCTCCCTCTCCCTGATATGTCGGTGTCGTCACTGATGGCCTTCCTGCTGACGGTCTCCTTCCTCCACACAGGGTCTGATGCACCTGCAGGGGAAGCCGGTGTGCTCCTTTGACCCGGAGGGCCTTATTTTTGCAGCGGGGGTGAATTCTGAGATGGTGAAGCTGTACGATCTGCGGTCCTTTGATAAGGTGAGGCCAATACTGGAGCATTCGGGGTCTGTGCTGGGCGATGAGTGGATATTTGGTGGAGCGGTCAGACACGAAGACCCCCATGATTGATACTGATGGCCTGTCTTTAGGGAAGGTGATCAATATTCCAAGCTCTGGTAAACCCCTATGAGCTTTTAGTAAACCAGCTCCGGTCTTGGGTTTGTTACTCCAGTCAGATGGAAGCAGAAAGCTGCGAGGTCACAGGCTGGAGGTAAACGAAGTCACACCCAGAGCTGCGTGCAGAAGACGGAATGAGTGTTAACGGTGTGCGCTCTTCCTGTATATCGACGCTGTGGACACCGGCTCTGAGTAGATCGGGTTAAATACCAGAACTGACGATATAAACCTGCAATGAAATCTCCTTATTGGCGCTCAGTAAAAGTGGCGGCAGATGTCACATGACCTTATGCCGCCGTCTTCCCTCGTGGTCTTTAATCGCCCGATTTATAATGCTGCTTCTCTGCTACTTCCATCTTCGGTTCCTGAAGCTTCTGCTCTTGGTCACAATTTCCTCGTTCTCAGGGCCCTTTCGCCACCTTTAAGATGAATTATGACCGGACCTGCGAGTGGACGTCGCTCAAATTCAGCAACGATGGGAAATTAATACTACTGGCCACCAACGGCGGCTTCCTGCGGCTGGTGGACGCCTTTAAAGGGGCTGTACTGCACACATTCGGGGTGAGTAGAGGGAGTGAGCGGTGACTGATGATGGTGATGATCGCTGTACTGACGATTGAGTCTTTCTGACAGGGGTATAACAACAGTAAGGGCGTCACCCTTGAAGCCTCGTTCACCCCGGATTCCCAGTTCATTATGATCGGTAAGATGATGGAAGAAGCCACTTGTCCCGTCCTGTTGCTTCTAGGCCGACCACTGATGTGTCTTGTGTTTGCCTGTACAGGGTCAGAGGATGGAAAGATCCATGTGTGGAATGGAGAGAGCGGCATGAAGGTGGCTGTGCTGGATGGGAAACACACCGGCCCCATCACCTGCCTGCAGTTCAACCCCAAATTCATGACCTTCGCCAGCGCCTGCTCTAACATGGTGAGGATCTGGTCACAGGCGAGGTCATATAGGGCCGGGTGGCAGCATGTCAGGGGTACTCAACTAGTTCTAGTAAAGATCCGATCACCTGGATCTGCCTTAAGGCGGAGGTCTGAGCATCAGCAGGAAGGATATTGTTTTAGTGGGGAGAATCAGAGTCCCCAGATTAACCCCTTATAATAGAACTTGGGACGCTAGCCCATAAAATGAACTCGGACCCCAATATAGGCCCTGAAAAGAAGTCTGATGTGGCCTAGCCTGCAATGAACTTTGACCCCACGCTAGTCCCTACCATTAACTCTGACCCCACACTAGGGCCGGAAATTGAATGGCAGTCCCCACAAAAATATAGTAAGGGTATGTTCAGACGATGACAATTGTCGCGCGACAAAAAGTCGCACTATTGTCGCACGACAATTTTTATAATGGGAGTCTATGGTGTCGCAGTGCGACAGGCGACATGCTGCAACTGCGACACGACAGTCGGCAAAAATCCATCCGGGATGGATTTTTTGCAACTGTTGTGTCGCAGTCGCAACATGTTGCACGTGCGACACCACCATAGACTCCCATTATAAAAATTGTCGCGCGACATTAATGTGACATCAATGTCGCGCTACAAATGTTGCAGTGTAGTGGTTCCCAAATTAAGTCGCGCGACAATTGTCGTCGTGTGAATGTAGCCTTAAGAAGGAAATAATTTCCTGCTCCTGGGACTTCACTTCCAGGCTCCACCGTACATAACGGTGCAGCGGGGGTCCGGGGTGGCTGGCATTCCTGGTATATGTTGTGGGTGTTTTCTGCCGTTGACTGTCCTGTGCGCCCAGTGCTAATTGTCGCTCTCGTCTCTTGCTCCAGGCTTTCTGGCTGCCGACCATTGATGACTGAGTCCGTCCCCTGCCCCGGCCGCCATCTGTAACTGGGATCCCTTTGATGAAATTAGAAGCATGGCTTCCCTACGCTCTCCAGTGTTATCACCCCCCGTGACTGGACATGGCGCCGCTTCTGCTCATGTTGAGGAGGATTCTGGTGTCGTCACATGGAGCGCATGTTCTTCCTGTGCTGGATATGAAGATCACGTTTTTTTTATCATTTACGGATACGTACACGGATGGCCGGCTGCTCGATCAGCTCTGTCAGGTTTTTCGGCACAGTGACTGTTGTAGGCCTGAGCGATTCGAGCTTCGGATCATAGGTCTGAAGTCGATTTGTTAAACTTGTTTGCGATGCTGTTTCCGTACAGCCGTAAAATGTATGGGCTCCATGTAGCAAACCTTCGTCTTGGAAGAAGTTGTGCGAGACTTCGGTGAATGTCTTCAGTATTCATGGCTTCGTCCTAAAATAGGAATCCAAAGTGGGGCTTTGGTCCTGAGGTATCGGCCAGGATTAAAGCAGACTTCTGATTCCTGTTTTATAATGTTTTTGAATACGCAGATAGGAACACCGAAGTCTTGAGCGGCTTCGCCCGAGACAAAGTTTTCCTACACAGAGCCAATACATCTTAATACTGGAAACGGCATGACAAACGAAGTATACCAATCAACTTTGGATCTTTGATCTGAAGCTCGAGTCGCTCCAGCCTGCTCCCTTGTCATTACTTTCTGTATTGAGTTCCCATAAAGCACTAGTCCCGGGGCCTGAGGAGTTCTCCTTTTTTTATTGCCTTTGGGGTGACCGGCATCTGATCTGATGGGATTATCGATTTTTATGTTCTTCGTCAGGATGGACAATGTTTCTGGACCCGGCCCACCACAGGATGTGTCTGCTGTCACGGCCGGTTCACATTTTGAGCGTTGTGTCACTTTATAAATCCTCTGTTTTACAGTTTTAAGATCTCTGCTTGCTGTCGTTCCATATAAACGTCTGGTGTTTTCTCCCAGTGGCTGTAAATCTGTCCTGTCACATGCAGGCCCTATTACCAGACACTGCTCTGCTTGCTTCCGTATGGCCAGCACTTGGCATGAAGTATATCCACATTGAAAGTTTCTACTCTGTGACTGCAAGCAGAGATCTTAAATACTGGGAGGAATTGCCTGTGTATTGCAAAGTTTTTCTTATTCCAAGGATAACTTTTTTTGGCAGAAACCAGGGTATTTCTTAAATGTGCGGGCACGTTCTGACGGCAGTCAGCTCCGCAGTGCTTTATTATATGATAATTCATTTATTAATCGCAGCAGGCGAGAGACGAAAGGAACGGCAGGAACCCGTCCGGCGCGCGATTCATGATCCATCCAGATGATCTGCCGATGTTTGGGTCCACCCCGGACCATCCTCTGTACTTACCTGGGTCTAGTCCAATGTGCGATTAATATACGGTTAGATGTAGAGTTCAGCTGTGTCCTCTCACCGCACGGTATGTTCTTCCGGACGCTGAGAGGGCGTGCGGGGGTTCAGGAGGGACATCGGCCGGTAATCTGCTGCCGGCTGGATCGCTTGCTGTTAGTTTCTGTCTGCGCCACGCTTCCGTCTGTTGGGAGGATCTATCACGGTCTGCGTCGTCGTGCAGTGGGAGTAATTGGAGACTATTGATATTGCATTATAGCGCAGGAGGCAGGTCTCTCCTTCTAGCATCTGGACTGAAGAGTCTTCAGACGGCTCCATTGTGCTAAGATCTAGAGGGTTTTAGCATCTTGCTCGCTAAGTGCATTCATTGGAGAGCACGCTGCGCCCCTTTACTATGCCATCAAAATCCGATACGTGTGCGTCCCGTACCTCTAGGGAAAAAAGCGCAGATGTCCCATAGAAATTAATGGAGAGTGCACCCACCGCTCCCGTCACTTCTAGAGCTTGGGAATGGCCGAGCCAGTATACGATACGGCCATTTGTGGAACTCCTATAGAAATGAATGGAGGGCGGCTGCGCACGCACAACTGGTCTTCACACACTTCGGGGGCTCTGGTCTGGAGATAGGACCTGCACCTATATGAGAAAACCCTTTAAGGGCAAGTTGCATGCAGGACCTCAATGGTGCTCTTCATAGATGCAGATCTGTCAACATTTCTTAAAAGTGCTTTCTAAATTTCATATGGATTTTGCAGTGCGGCATCGCCACATGCACCATAACCGCAGCACGCCTGACCTGCGCAGATAGGATGGGGCTGTTCCCTGCTGACTTAGAATTGGAAACAGCTTTGGATGTGACTGAAGTATAAGGCTGCTTTCAGACGAGCGAGGGTCACGCTCCAGACTCGCAGAGCAGCGCCCGTCCTGACCTCCCAGCACTGCCGGCGTCACATAGTATTATACTGATTTATGATGCTATGTAACCCTTACAGTTCTGGAATGAATGTGATAACAGTGACAGCATTATGTCAGTGTTATCCAGTACAGTCCAGAACTGTAAGGGTTACATAGCATCATAAATCAGTATAATGCTATGTGATGCCGGCAGTGCTGGGAGGTCAGGACGGGAGCTGCGCTGTGAGTCTGGAGCGTGACGCTCGCTCGACTGAAAGCGGCCATAGGCATGGTTGAGGGACACGATTTACTAGGTTCCTCGGCATTGGATGCAGATGTGGCCATGTGTTCTCGGATGTTCTGGTTCTTCCATATTTAACCGTTTTTCTACAGACGTCGAGTTGCGACATTTATTAATTTCATGTTTAGTGCATTTCATCTGATGTTTCTTTTGTTTTTGTTTTTTATTACTCTGTTTGCCAAAATTGATACGGAGTCTGATTGTGTCGGAGGTATCACACATGTATTCTGTTAAAGGACCAGTACCCCAATCACTAGTGGCAGATGTCGGCCATGTTTATGGAGGTAAATGTCTGTCCCAGCCCTGCAGCCGTAGGACATAACGTGCTTATCATGGGGGTCATTCATCGCATTGGAGAGTGCTGCAGTCAGCTTCTCCCCAGCATGAAATGGCTGATAACAGAGAAGCAATGGATCGTATTAACTGCTGGACATGGGAAGACCCTCTGTATCTTCAGCTTTGCCTCATCTGAACCCCCATCTATCGTGCGGTCCTCTTCCAGTATTGCAGCGGCAGTTTGGAGGGACTGCTCGCCACCAGTGTTCTCCGACAGGTTTTATACGTGTGGACAGTTCCCGCAGTAAACTGTTCATTTACATTCCTTGTATATATATTTTTACAGAAATAAAACAATGCTTACATGTTGTATTAATGTGTCCAGTCTCTGGGGGCGGGGCCTACGATCCAGTGGGCGGGCTTTCTTCTGGTCACTGGTTATAATGGTGTCCAATACTGTTGTACATGAATCGGAACTGGGGCTTTTACAACCAATACAGAATTTCTGCTGCAGATGAAAATATCTAAATGGTGGGGTTCGGTTAAATAAATGAGACCCCCATGTTCTGAGACGGGGGTCTCCATCTTGCATGTGCACCCTATGTGGTCTATGGGATAGGCAGCAGATTTGTTGATTTTCTGTCTCTGCTCCATGCATCTGATTGGCTCTTGCAGAAATGAAGGCACCCATTGCAGAAACGCCCAACTTCAGGTGAAAGCGAAGGTTTGTTTCCCGGAACTGTAAGTGCTGTGTGTGAACATAACCTAGAGAGGCGAAAGAGGGGTGACTTGACTAATCATTAAAGGGGTTATCCGACTTCTATAAATTTAGGCTAATGTGCATTATATTAACATATTAAACAACTTTGTAATTCACTTACATTATTAAAGAAGCCCTGTTTATCTTCTGCGGATTAGCGTTTTGTTACCTCTGACGTCATCCACCCTGCTCCGGCTCGGACGTCTCGTTTACAGGCTGCTTCCTGCTTGAGGGAGTGTCCCTGCTCTGTAAACGAAACGTTGGAGCCGATGCTGTGAGAGGGGGGCGTGGACCAATGGCTCTGATGTTTCTTTTACAGAGCAGGGACACTCCCTCAAGCAGAAAGCAGCCTGTAAACGAGACGTCCCCGCCGGAGCAGCGTGGATGATGTCAGAGGTAACAAAACGCTAATCCGCAGAAGATAAACAGGGCACCTTTAATAATGTAAGGGAATTACAAAGTTGCTTAATATGTTAATATAATGCACATTAGCCTAAATTTATAGAAGTCGGATAACCCCTTTAAAGATGAATGAAGAAACAAGCCCCACCCCCGAGGACTCGGCTGTGCTTCATGGTTCTTGTGAACACTTAGTAAGAAGCTGCATCTAAAAAAAATACACTGCAGATTCTGCACACAGCACACACCGTTAATGTAGCCAGTGAGAAGAGAGGTCTGTCCGTTTTATTTTAGATGCACTTGAACTGTGAGAGACAGAATCTAAAAAAAAATCCAGAAAATCACATTGTATGGTTTTTTAATAATTAATTTGCATTTTATTTAATGAAATTATTATATCTGATCGCCTACCAAGCGGCAGGAATCCTCTCACAGACCTGTGTGTACTCTGCACTCCTACCTGTATTAATTGCACCCGTATATAAGACACCGATCCACACTCAATCACACTCCAACCTCTCCACCATGGCCAAGACAATCTGACTTTCAGGATTTTTTATTTTTTTTCTAGTTTCTGTCTCACAGTTGACCTGTACCTATGATAAAAATTACAGACCTCTCCATTTTTTTGTAGGTGGGAAAACTTGCAAAATCGTCAGTGTATCAAAAGCATATTTTCCCCCCTGTATAATAAGTAGACTGAAGATTCTGCACAAACAGTGAATGTAAACCGTGTGATTTGGGAGCAGCGAGAAGCTACATCTACCGCTACATGCACACGACAGTTGTTTTTTGCTCTCCGCAAATCGCGGATCCGTCTTTTTTTTTTTCACACCCGTTCCGTGCGCAAAAAAAACGGAAGGCTTATACCAGTTTCTTAAAGTACCTGTTCAAGTGCCCTGGTTTCCAAGCAACCATCCGCAAAAAAACGGATGCGGATGACAAACAGATGGCTTCCGTTGCTCATCCGCATTTTTTGCGGACCCATTGACTTCTATGGGTACGCAAACCGTTTTTTGCGGACAAGAATATGACATGCCATATTTTTAGGGATGTCCCGATACCATTTTTTTAAGACCGAGTACGAGTACCGATACTTTTATTTAAGTACTCGCCGATACCAATTACCGATACCTCGTATAAATAGCGGCGCAGTTGCCGATAGCAATGAAAAAAATTAAAGCTGGAATTTGGTTGCTATGGACAACGGCTTTTCTTTTCCTTTGTACAAGTGTTAATAAATTGATAAATTGGAATATAATAGTGTTTTCCAACCAATGTGCATCCAGGGGGATCTGTTATGGGGGATCTGTTATGGGGGATCTGTGGATGACACTGTCAGGGGGCTATGTGGATAACACATATATAGAATATTATGCTATATACGTGTCATCCAGAGATCCCCCACAGTGTCATCCAGAGATCCCCCACAGTGTCATCCAGAGATCCCCCACAGTGTCATCCAGAGATCCCCCACAGTGTCATCCAGAGATCCCCCACAGTGTCATCCAGAGATCCCCCACAGTGTCATCCAGAGATCCCCCACAGTGTCATCCAGAGATCCCCCACACACAAGTGGCCGGAATGACTAACTTTTGATGCGGTCTCCCTCCGGTCAGGCGCTCAGTCTCTCCATGCTCCTCCTGCCCAGCGCGTCTTCTACATTCATAAAGTGGGCGGAGCGCGCAGGAGGGACGTGAGGTGCTTGGAGGAATCGGGCAGCTTGAGCTCTCAGTTCCTCCATGCGCCTCATGTCCCGCCTGCTCGCTCCGCTCACTTTTATGAATGAAGAAGGCAGGCGGGGCTGGAGGAGCATGGAGGGACTGAGCGCCTGACCTGAGGGGGACTGGGCAGGTTAGGTTTAAGCTGCCGGACCGGAACTTCCGGTATCGGCAGCGGTATCGGCGGCATTTTCACGAGTACAAGTACTCGTGAAAATGCCGGTATCGGTCCCGATACCGATACTGGTATCGGTATCGGGACATCCCTACATATTTTTTTGCGGACGTGGACAGGCAACGGAAGAGGCATCCACATTTTTAACGGATCCATAGAAATGAATGGAAAACCATCGGATCCGCAAAAAAAAACACTGCCGTGTGCATGTAGGCTAATAGAAATACACTGAAGATTCTGCACACATAATATAGACCGTGAGAGAAGCATCTAAGGCCTCATGCGCATGACCATGTTTTGAGGACGCATCCATTTATTTATTTTTTTTGCAGATTGGATGCAGACCCATTTATTTCAAAGGGGCTGCAAAAGCTGTGGTCAGTTCAACGTGTGCTGTCCGCATCTGTATGTGCATTCTGTGGCCCCTGCAAAAAAAGTACATGTCATATTCTTATCTGTTTTGTGGACAAGGATAGGACATTTCTACAGGACTTTAAAAAAAAAAAATGGTGCCATGCACACAGCCAGTATCTGCGTTTTGCAGATCCGTGATTTATGAACCACAAGACGGAAACAGTTATAAGCATGAGGCTTAATAGAAATACACTGAAGATTCTGCAGACAGCACATGCAGATAATGCAGACAGTTTAAGGGCTGTTGCTGTTTTCGCAGTCCGCAAATTGCGGATCTGCAAAACACGGATCCTAGCTGTGTGTGTTGTGCATTTTGTGTAACAGACTGTCCTGCCCTCTAAAGAACTGTCCTATCTGTCAGTAAAATGGACAAGAATAGAACATGTTCAATTTTTGCGGGGCCGCAGAACGAACTTGCGGATGCAGACAGCACACGGGTGTGCTGTCCGCATCTTTAGCTGAAGTGAATGAGACGCATCTGACCTGCAAAAAATGCGGATTGGATGCGGACAAAAAAAAAACACTTGTGTGAAAGAGGCGTGAGGCGCAGAGGACCATTCAGAAGCTGCATCTAGTAGAAGTACACTGAAGATTCTGCACACAGCACATGCATAATGTAGATGGTGTGAGATGGGAGCAGTGAGAAGTTGCATCTGAGAAATACAGTGAAGATTCTGCACACAGCACACATAGTATGGACAGGCAGTGTGTGGCAAAGGACAGTGGTGTTAAGCTGCATCTAGTAGAAATACACAGAAGATTCTGCGCACAGCACACATAGTATGGACAGGCAGTGTGTGGCAAAGGACAGTGGTGTTAAGCTGCATCTAGTAGAAATACAGTGAAGATTCTGCACACAGCACACATAGTATGGACAGGCAGTGTGCAGGAAAGGAGAACAGTGTGAAGCTGCATCTAGTAGAAATACACAGAAGATTCTGCGCACAGCACATATAGTATAGACAGACAGTGTGCAGGAAAGGAGAACAGTGTGAAGCTGCATCTAGTAGAAATACACAGAAGATTCTGCGCACAGCACATATAGTATAGACAGACACTGTGCAGGAAAGGAGAACAGTGTGAAGCTGCATCTAGTAGAAATACACAGAAGATTCTGCGCACAGCACACATAGTATGGACAGAGAATGTGCAGGAAAGGAGAACAGTGTGAAGCTGCATCTAGTAGAAATACAGTAAAGATTCTGCACACAGCACACATAGTATGGACAGACAGTGTGCAGGAAAGGAGAACAGTGTGAAGCTGCATCTAGTAGAAATACAGTAAAGATTCTGCACACAGCACACATATAGTATGGACAGGCAGTGTGCAGGAAAGGAGAACAGTGTGAAGCTGCATCTAGTAGAAATACACAGAAGATTCTGCGCACAGCACACATAGTATGGACAGACAGTGTGCAGGAAAGGAGAACAGTGTGAAGCTGCATCTAGTAGAAATACACAGAAGATTCTGCGCACAGCACATATAGTATAGACAGACACTGTGCAGGAAAGGAGAACAGTGTGAAGCTGCATCTAGTAGAAATACACAGAAGATTCTGCGCACAGCACACATAGTATGGACAGAGAGTGTGCAGGAAAGGAGAACAGTGTGAAGCTGCATCTAGTAGAAATACAGTAAAGATTCTGCACACAGCACACATAGTATGGACAGACAGTGTGCAGGAAAGGAGAACAGTGTGAAGCTGCATCTAGTAGAAATACACAGAAGATTCTGCGCACAGCACACATAGTATGGACAGACAGTGTGCAGGAAAGGAGAACAGTGTGAAGCTGCATCTAGTAGAAATACACAGAAGATTCTGCGCACAGCACATATAGTATAGACAGACACTGTGCAGGAAAGGAGAACAGTGTGAAGCTGTATCTAGTAGAAATACAGTGAAGATTCTGCACACAGCACACATATAGTATGGACAGGCAGTGTGCAAGAAAGGAGAACAGTGTGAAGCTGCATCCAGTAGAAATACACAGAAGATTCTGCACACAGCACACACATAGTATGGACAGACAGTGTGCAGGAAAGGAGAACAGTGTGAAGCTGCATCTAGTAGAAATACAGTGAAGATTCTGCACACAGCACACATAGTATGGACAGACAGTGTGCAGGAAAGGAGAACAGTATGAAGCTGCATCCAGTAGAAATACACAGAAGATTCTGCACACACAGTATGGACAGGCAGTGTGCAGGAAAGGAGAACAGTGTGAAGCTGCATCTAGAAGAAATACATGGAAGATTCTGCGCACAGCACATATAGTATAGACAGGCAGTGTGCAGGAAAGGAGAACAGTGTGAAGCTGCATCTAGTAGAAATACACAGAAGATTCTGCACACAGCACACATAGTATGGACAGGCAGTGTGCAGGAAAGAAGAACAGTCCGAAGCTGCATCTAGTAGAAATACACAGAAGATTCTGCACACACAGTATGGACAGGCAGTGTGCAGGAAAGGAGAACAGTGTGAAGCTGCATCTAGAAGAAATACACAGAAGATTCTGCACACAGCACACATAGTATGGACAGACACTGTGCAGGAAAGGAGAACAGTGTGAAGCTGCATCTAGTAGAAATACACAAAAGATTCTGCGCACAGCACACATAGTATGGACAGGCAGTGTGCGGCTAAGGACAGTGTGAAGCTGCATCTAGTAGAAATGCAGTGAAGATTCTGCACACAGCACACACATAGTATGGACAGGCAGTGTGCAGGAAAGGAGAACAGTGTGAAGCTGCATCTAGAAGAAATACACAGAAGATTCTGCACACAGCACACATAGTATGGACAGGCCGTGTGCAGGAAAGGAGAACAGTGTGAAGCTGCATCTAGTAGAAATACACAGAAGATTCTGCACACAGCACACACATAGTATGGACAGGCCGTGTGCAGGAAAGGAGAACAGTGTGAATCTGCATCTAGTAGAAATACACAGAAGATTCTGCACACAGCACACATAGTATGTACAGGCCGTGTGCAGGAAAGGAGAACAGTGTGAAGCTGCATCTAGTAGAAATACACAGAAGATTCTGCACACAGAGTGTAGATGCACTAATATCACAGTACTCTATACATGCAGTACATGTAGAGAAATAAAGAAGGGGGAGGGGAGGTGTCTAAGCTGCCAGGAGGGGTTTGGTCGGTGATATCCTCCTGTAATTTACAGATGTCAGCCACACGGGAGGGTTTAAATATATGAGTGCAAATGGAACTAATTACACTGAGAATATTGCTGGAGAGTTACCATTATATGTGCTGGAGCGCTTCTTTAATCTGCACCATCAGCTTCAGGGATTCTCCTGCATCCTTACTTCCAGCTCTGATATCTCAGGGAGACGCAGGGCCCCATTATGGCAGACCGATAGTGCACCAGATGGAGCAGCTCCGCCCACAGTGCACTGAAAACATGTGCATAAAAAACAGACCGGATTAGAGGAGTGGATTTTCACAAGGAATGTATGGTTATGTGTCGATGTAGCTGCCCTACCCTACATGGCGGTGTGCTTACTATGAAACTGACGTTTGAGGTGAGGGGCTCCCTTAGTGAGCGCAGCATGCGAGCAAACAAGGACAAGTATTGATCTGGGTCCATTCGGTTGTAGATGATTTTTGGACGCCACGTGACCCTCAAGCTGCAAAGTCTTCACGCAAATGTTTGACTTTCCTGTTTGTTTCTACACAAAATTCCACTGCAGAGTTACCTATTAATCCAGAAAGTGACCGGAGACGGAGCAGACGGCGATCCCAGCGAGTCATGAGGAATCTCCAGCAGTGGAGCCTGCTGGTATCAGCCCTGGTCGCCCTGTGCGTCCCACCGCCGTGCCATGGAGGACGGGTGAGTGATTACCAGTCAGACCGGAATATTACCTGTAACCTATAGACTTTGGGGGGCATTTATTAACACTGGTGTCTTTTATACTGCTCTGCCCCCCCACTGGAGGTAGACATTTCGGCAGCTCCGCACACCAGAACTGATATCTGCACCAGCAAGGGAGCTGCTGTAGATTTCAGGTAGAATTCACTCCAGTTCCCTGGCGTGGATTCTAATACATGGGTCAGCTAGGTCCCACACCGCCCACACACCTTCCCCCTCTGTCCAATTTTTGGAAAAGTGGCAAACGGTTGTGCAAATCCCAAAAAAGTGGCATAATATTGTGCAAGCGGGCAGTGCACCAAAATTTGCAACTTTTTGATACCGGTTTCCTGGCACACGGGGTAGATAAATGGCGGCTTTTGTGCTTCAATCCCTTAACATTTTCAAGATCTCTGCTATCTGTCAGTGAATGAGTATATCCATGGTTACTTCCAGAACCCATCCAGCCCTAGTACTTCTCATAGCTGACAGTTTGTTACAATTGCGTCCGGTCTACACAATCCTCTGTGAGGTAAACAGCCTGGACTGATATATTTTACCTGCTCTGATACATTGTAACAATTTGAGCTGTTATCTCCCTCCCCCCCCCCCCTTCTCAATTTAGTACATAGCTTTCAGCAATTACTGCTCCAAAAGGCAAATATTCATCTTTTCAGAGGTCTTAAGCAGTGATCTCAACCTCTGTCATGTCATCTGTTTCTTAACTACAACTCCCAGCATGCTGTGTCTGCCCCATGTTGGAGGTCGCTGCTCTGATGTGATTGTTGTGACATGAAGGTCTTTCCTCCCGGCAGAAGATGGAGGTCCGCAGCATGCACATACACAGCAGGGTCTCGTCCCGCTTTGCTCGAACCGTCATCACCACCATCATCCAAAACGTATTTAACTCCTCCCAAGAAACCGTCATTGAAATGGAGTTGCCGAAAACGGCGTTTATCACCAACTTCACCATGTGAGTGCTCTGTGGAGAAGGGTGCAGATTATTTATAGTAATGAGGGGCAGGGGCAATATTCGAATTCGCTATATTTTGCGAATATTTTGGCGAATATTCGCCATATATTCAAAAATTCGCGAATTCGTAATCTCCAGTCATTATTTTCTTGATTGCGAAAATTTGCATAAAAAATTCGCATAAACTGGTATTTAAGAAGTATCTTTTAAATGCCAGCTTATGCAAATTTTTAATGCCAGTCTATGTGATTTTTTTATGCAAATTTTTATGCAACTTTTTGCAATCAAGAAAATTATGACATGTTTTTCTTGATTGCGAAAATTTGCATATGAACAATTTGCATAAAAATTTGCATACACCGGAATTTAACCACTTCAGCCCCCCTAGCTTAAACACCCTTAATGACCAGGCCACTTTTTACAATTCCGCACTACACTACTTTCACCGTTTATTGCTCCGTCATGCAACTTACCACCCAAATGAATTTTACCTCCTTTTCTTCTCACTAATAGAGCTTTCATTTGGTGGTATTTCATTGTTGCTGACATTTTTACTTTTTTTGCCATTAATACAAATTTAACGAAATTTTTGCAAAAAAATGACATTTTTCACTTTCTGTTGTAAAATTTTTCAAAAAAACTACATTTCTATATAAATTTTCTCTAAATTTATTGTTCTACATGTCTTTGATAAAAAAAGTCCAATAAGTGTATATTTATTGGTTTGGGTAAAAGTTATAGCGTTTACAAACTATGGTGCAAAAAAGTGAATTTCTGCATTTTGAAGCAGCTCTGACTTTCTGAGCACCTGTCATGTTTCTTCAGGTGCTAGAATGTCAGGATAGTATGAATACCCCCAAATGACACCATTTTAGAAAGAAGACACCCCAAAGTATTCGCGGAGGGGCATGGTGAGTTCATGTATCATTTCATTTTTTTCACAAGTTAGCGGAAAATGACACTTTCTGAGAAAAAAAAAAAAAAAAAAGTTTCAATTTCTGCTAACTTCTGGCAAAAAAAAAGAAATCTCAGACGGACTCACTATGCCCCTCAGTGAATACCTTGGGGTGTCTACTTTCCAAAATGGGGTCATTTGTGGGGTGTTTGTACTGTTCTGGCATTTTGGGCGGGGCTAAATTGTGAGCCGCCATGTAAAACCTAAAGGTACTCGTTGGAATTTGGGCCCCTTTGCGCACCCAGGCTGCAAAAAAGTGTCACTTATGTGGTATCGCCGTACTCAGGAGAAGTAGGGCAATGTGTTTTGGGGTGTATTTTTACATATACCCATGTTGGGTGAGAGAAATATCTCTGTAAACTGACAACTTTGTATAAAATTTTTAAAAGTTGTCGTTTACAGAGATATTTTTCACACAAAGTATGGGTATATATAAAATACACCCCAAACACATTGCCCTACTTCTCCTGAGTACTGAGATACCACATGTGTGACACTTTTTGCAGGCTGAGTGCGCAAAGGCCCTAAAATCAATGAGTACCTTTAGAGATTTCTAGGGCATTTTACGCATTTGGATTCCAGACTTCTTCTCACGCTTTAGGGGCCCCTAAAATGCCAGGACAGTATAAATACCCCACATGTGACCCCATTTTGGAAAGAAGACACCCCAAGGTATTCCGTGAGGGCATGGCGAGTTCATGTAAAATTTTATTTTTGTCACAAGTTAGTGGAATATGAGACTTTGTAAAAAACAAAATAAAAAAATATATATATCAATTTCCGCTAACTTGTGCCAAAAATAAAAATTCTGTGAACTCGCCATGCTCCTCACGGAATACCTTGGGGTGTCTTCTTTCCAAAATGGGGTCACATGTGGGGTATTTATACTGCCCTGGCATTTTAGGGGCCCCTAAAGCGTGAGAATCCAAATGCGTAAAAATGGCCTGTGAAATCCTAAAGGTACTCATTGGTTTTAGGGCCCCTTTGTGCACCTTGGCTGCAAAAAAGTGCCACTCATGTGGTATCGCCGAACTCAGGAGAAGTAGGGCAATGTGTTTTGGGGTGTATTTTTACATATACCCATGCTGCGTGTGAGAAATATTGCTGTAAACGACAACTTTTTACATTTTTATTCAAAGTTGTCAATTTACAGAGATATTTCTCACACAAAGTATGGGTATATGCAAAAATACACCCCAAAACACATTGCCTACTTCTCCTGAGTACGGCGATACCACATGTGCTACTTTTTGCAGCCAAGATGCGCAAAGGGCCCTAAAACCAATGAGTACCTTTTAGGAAGGGCATTTTTACGCATTTTTCTTCTCCACGCTTTAGGGCCCCTAAAATGCCAGGACAGTATAAATACCCCACATGTGACCCCATTTTGGAAGAAGACACCCCAAGGTATTCTGTGAGGGGCATGGCGAGTTCATAGAAGATTTTTTTGGCACAAGTTAGCGGAATATTGATTTTGTATTGTTTCTCATAAAGTCTACCTTTCTGCTAACTTTTGACAAAAAGTTAAATTGTTCATGGACTCACTATGCTCCTCAGCGAATACCTTAGGGTGTCTTCTTTCCAAAATGAGGTCACATGTGGGTATTTATACTGCCCTGGCATTTAGGGGCCCTAAAGCGTGAGAAGAAAATGCGTAAAATGCCCTACTAAAGAGTACTCATTGGTTTTAGGGCCCCTTTGCGCATCTTGGCTGCAAAAAAGTGGCATACATGTGGTATCGCCGTACTCAGGAGAAGTAGGGCAATGTGTTTTGGGGTGTATTTTTACATATACCCATGCTGCGTGTGAGAAATATTGCTGTAAACTGACAACTTTTGACATTTTATATTCAAAGTTGTCAATTTACAGAGATATTTCTCACACAAGTATGGTATATGCAAAAATACACCCCAAAACACATTGCCCTACTTCTCCTGAGTACTGGCGATACCACATGTGTGCACTTTTTTGCAGCCAAGATGCGCAAAGGGCCCTAAAACCAATGAGTACCTTTAGAGAGGGCATTTTACGCATTTTCATTCTCACGCTTTAGGGCCCCTAAAATGCCAGAGCAGTATAAATACCCCACATGTGACCTCATTGTGGAAAGAGACACCCCAAGGTATTCTGTGAGGGGCATGGCGAGTTCATAGAAGATTTTTTTTTGGCACAAGTTAGCGGAAATTGATTTTTATTGTTTTTTCTCATAAAGTCTACCTTTCTGCTAACTTTTGACAAAAGTTAAATTGTTCATGGACTCACTATGCCCCTCAGCGGAATACCTTGGGGTGTCTTCTTTCAAAATGGGGTCACATGTGGAGTATTTATACTGCCCTGGCATTTAGGGGCCCTAAAGCGTGAGAAGAAAATGCGTAAAAATGCCCTCCTAAAGGTACTCATTGGTTTTAGGGCCCCTTTGCGCATCTTGGCTGCAAAAAGTGGCATACATGTAGTATCGCCGTACTCAGGAGAAGTAGGGCAATGTGTTTTGGGGTGTATTTTTACATATACCCATACTTTGTGTGAGAAATATCTCTGTAAACTGACAACTTTGAATAAAAAAATGTAAAAGTTGTCGTTTACAGAGATATTTCTCACACCAGCATGGGTATATATAAAAATACACCCCAAAACACATTGCCCTACTTCTCCTGAGTACGGCGACACCACATGTGTGACACTTTTTGCAGCCAAGATGCGCAAAGGGGCCCTAAAACCAATGAGTACCTTTAGGATTTCACAGGGCATTTTTACGCATTTGGATTCTCATGCTTTAGGACCCCTAAAATGCCAGGGCAGTAGAAATACCCCACATGTGACCCCATTGTGGAAAGAAGACACCCCAAGGTAATCCGTGAGGGGCATGGCGAGTTCACAGAAAAAAAATTTGGCACAAGTTAGCGGAAATTGATTTTTTTTTTTTTTTACAGTCTCATATTTCACTAACTTGTGACAAAAAATAAAATTTTGCATGAACTCGCCATACCCCTCACGGAATACCTTGGGGTGTCTTCTTTCTAAAATGGGGTCACATGTGAGGTGTTTGTACTGCCCTGGCATTTGAGGGTCTCCGCAATCATTACACGTATGGCCAGCATTAGGAGTTTCTGCGATTCTCCTTATATTGAGCAGGCGAGTAATGAGATTTTTTCCCGTTCAGCCTCTGCACTGAAAAGAAAAAAAAATGAGCGGCACAGATTTCTTCATTCGCATCAATCAATGTGGATGAAAAAATCTCTGCCCAAAAATGTGCAAAAAAAAACAAAAGCGGCACAGATTTCCTCATTCACATCGATCAATGTGGATAAATAAATCTCTGCCAAAAAATGTGCAAAAAAAAAGTAGTAAGGCCCCATTCACACGTCCGCAAAAATGTCCGCATCTATTCCGCAATTCTGCGGAATAGATCGCGGACCATTCAGTGTGAATGGGGCTGGCGGTGATGCGGAGAGCACACTATGCGCTCGCCGCATCAGCATTTGCGGAGCTGCGGCCGCAAACTTCGGGTTTCGGCCCCCAAGCATCCGGCCGCAGCTCCGCAAAAGATAGAGCATGTCCTATTCTTGTCCGCAGTGCGGACAAGAAAGAGCATTTTCTATATAGTTCTGGCAATGTGCGGATCCGCAAAATGCGGAAAGCACATTGCTGGTGTCCGTGTTTTGCGGATCCGTGGATCCATGGATCCATAAAACACATACGGACGTCTGAATGAACCTTACAGTGGGGTAATTAGTGTCAGGGGTGAGGTGACATGGGGTGATCGGGGTTAATCAGGGGTTAATCAGTGGGGGGTGGGGTGGATGGGTGGGGGGTCTGTGTGGTGTTTTGGTGCACTTATAAAAGTTTCTTTGGTGGTCCCAAGCAAATGGGACCACCAAAGGAACGATCAGCAAGCATATCAGGCGCTGTTAACAAAACAGCGTCTGATATGCCATTCTAACTTCTACAGCCTGCCAGCGCACGATCAGCGCTGGCAGGCTGTAGCTACCTTCTCCCGGCGTGATCCTGTGAGCGCGCACGTGCGCGCGCGCGTTCACAGGAAATCTCGCCTCTCGCGAGATGACGCGCGGGCGCGTCAAGGAGGAACAGACCGACCGCCCGCAGGACGCAATCCTGCGTGAGGCGGTCGGTAAGCGGTTAATTAAAAAAAACTATATTCGCAATTACGAATATATTTTGCGATATTCTAAATATTCGCGAATTCTCAAAGTGCCGATATTCGTGATTGAAATTCGCAATTCGAAAATTCGTGATCAACACTAATTATTTACAGCTTTCCCGGCCCGTGAGCAGCAAATCTGCCTGGAAATGATCCCAGAAAGGGTCTGTGCATACCTGGTTATGGGGGGATTCCTCGGGGGAGGGGCCGGACTTTATGGAGCGTCCGATAATGACACATTTTGCTCACATTGCGTGGGATTACAACTTCTGTTTGTCTGATACATTGTTTCCAATAACGTGTTCTCTTTCTGCAAGGATCATTGACAATGTTACAACCACCGGGATCGTTAAAGAGAAGGCTGAGGCGAAGAAAGCGTATCAGAAAGCCGTATCCAAGGGCCAGAGCGCTGGTCTGGTCCAGTACGTATCATCAGATGCCTTCATTCACTTAGTTCTTGTGTATGAAAGACGCTTCTGTCCTGGAATCCTCGGTACATAGAGGAGGGGGCTCCATAGCATAGATCAAACTGGGTCCCACACGTATGTGCCCTGTTTTACCACTGAGGACAGACGGGCATGGGGAAGAAGCAGGACTGGACCCCTTCTCCCCGAGGGCCCGATAGCAGCCCCTGGTCTGCTCTATAATATGTGCACCCTTGTTGGGACTGATTGATCCCATCACACACCAGGGAAACCGCCTTATTACTGGCTGCTCATGGCGGTGTCAGCAGAATACATGATGTGCTGCCGGCAGCCTGCATTCTGTAGGTGGACCGATCCCAGGGAGCCAGCAGCTTCTACATTTGATTTTCTGGAATCGCTGCAGAGTTACAGTTGAGATTCGAATCATAACACATAAGGGTTAATCGCCTAACATAAGAGTCATCAGGGTGCAGAAGCATTGCAGGGCATTCATCGGTGTCTGTAATAAGAGTCCGATTCGCCAGATCCCGGGCGGCCCCCGTGGACATCTTGTCCTCTGCAGTGATACTTTGGCACCATTGGTTCTTGCTCTCACATATGACTCTTGGGACATTTCATGTAGATCTACTGGACGCAGAATGGAGAACTTTAAAGTCTCAGTGAATGTGGGGCCTCGGTCTACAGCAACGTTTCATCTGGTCTATGAGGAGTTACTGAAGCGGCAGCTCGGGATCTACGAATTATACCTGAGAATTCGACCCAAAGAGCTCGTGGAAAGCTTTCAGGTAAGAATATAACGTCACTGCAGGACCCCTTATAATATAGCATCACTGCAGGACCCCCTTATAATATAACATCACTGCAGGACCCCCTTATAATATAACGTCACTGCAGGACCCCCTTATAATATAACGTCACTGCAGGACCCCCTTATAATATAACGTCACTGCAGGACCCCCTTATAATATAACATCACTGCAGGACCCCCTTATAATATAACGTCACTGCAGGACCCCCTTATAATATAGCATCACTGCAGGCCCCCGTATAATATAACATCACTACAGGCCCCCCGTATAATATAACATCACTGCAGGCCCCCCGTATAATATAACATCACTGCAGGCCCCCGTATAATATAACATCACTACAGGCCCCCCGTATAATATAACATCACTGCAGGCCCCCCTTATAATATAACGTCACTGCAGGACCCCCTTATAATATAGCATCACTGCAGGACCCCCTTATAATATAACGTTACTGCAGGACCCCCTTATAATATAACATCACTGCAGGACCCCCTTATAATATAACATCACTGCAGGACCCCCGTATAATATAACGTCACTGCAGGACCCCCTTATAATATAACGTCACTGCAGGACCCCCTTATAATATAACATCACTGCAGGACCCCCGTATAATATAACATCACTGCAGGCCCCCTGTATAATATAACATCACTGCAGGCCCCCCGTATAATATAACATCACTGCAGGCCCCCCGTATAATATAACATCACTGCAGGACCCCCTTATAATATAACATCAATGCAGGCCCTCGTATAATATAACATCACTGCAGGCCCCCCTTATAATATAACATCACTGCAGGACCCCTTATAATATAACATCACTGCAGGACCCCTGTATAATATAACATCACTGCAGGACCCCCTTATAATATAACATCACTGCAGGACCCCCTTATAATATAACGTTACTGCAGGACCCCCTTATAATATAACATCACTGCAGGACCCCCTGTATAATATAACATCACTGCAGGACCCCCTTATAATATAACATCACTGCAGGACCCCTTATAATAACGTCACTAGGACCCCTTATAATATAACATCACTGCAGGACCCCTTATAATATAACATCACTGCAGGACCCCTTATAATATAACATCACTGCAGGACCCCTTATAATATAACATCACTGAGGACCCCTTATAATATAACATCACTGCAGGACCCCTTATAATATAACATCACTGCAGGACCCCTTATAATATAACATCACTGCAGGACCCCTTATAATATAACATCACTGCAGGACCTCCTGTATAATAACGTCACTGCCGGACCCCCTTATAATATAACGTCACTACAGGACCCCCTTATACTATAACGTCACTACAGGACCCCCTTATAATATAACGTCACTACAGAACCCCCTTATAATATAACATCACTTCAGGACCCCTTATAATATAACGTCACTGCAGGACCCCCTTATAATATAACATCACTGCAGGACCCCCTTATAATATAACGTCACTGCCGGACCCCCTTATAATATAACGTCACTGCAGGACCCCCTTATAATATAACGTCACTTCAGGACCCTCCTTATAATAACGTCACTGCAGGACCCCCTTATAATATAACATCACTGCAGGACCCCCTTATAATATAACGTTACTGCAGGACCTCCTTATAACACCGTCACTGCAGGACCCCCGTATAATATAACGTTACTGCAGGACCCCCTTATAATATAACATCACTGCAGGACCCCCTTATAATATAACGTTACTGCAGGACCCCCTTATAATATAACATCACTGCAGGACCCCTGTATAATATAACGTTACTGCAGGACCCCTTATAATATAACATCACTGCAGGACCCCTGTATAATATAACATCACTGCAGGACCCCCTTATAATATAACGTTACTGCAGGACCCCCTAGATCCCAGCCACTGCAGATCACAGGCTTTCCTCAGATCCATGGTCTGCAGAACGCCATAATTATGTTCATCCTGAGCTTCCTGGTTCATAATACTTAAATGGTTATTTTGCAGATCAATGTGGATATCATTGAGCCACAAGGGATCAGTTTTCTGAAAGCCGTGGGAACGTTTATGACAAATGAACTTTCTAATGTGGTCAGAATAAATCGTACAGAAAATAAGGTAATGGCCAATTCAGGGATCTGGATAGTAGGACCAATCCCCCATGTGCAGGAGAGAAGTGCAGGGGGGACTGTGCAGGAGAGAAGTGCAGGAGGGAGCAACTCTGCAGGAGGGAGGGACTGTGCAGGAGAGAAGGTGCAGGAGGGAGCAACTCTGCAGGAGGGAAGGTGCAGGAGGGAGCGACTCTGCAGGAGGGAAGGACTGTGCAGGAGAGAAGGTGCAGGAGGGAGCAACTCTGCAGGAGGGAGGGACTGTGCAGGAGAGAAGGTGCAGGAGGGAGCGACTGCAGGAGGGAGGGACTGTGCAGGAGAGAAGGTGCAGGAGGGAGCGACTGTGCAGGACAGAAGGTACAGGAGGGAAAGACTGTGCAGGAGAGAAGGTGCAGGAGGGAGCGACTCTGCAGGAGGGAAGGACTGTGCAGGAGAGAAGGTGCAGGAGGGAGGGACTGTGCAGGAGAGAAGATGCAGGAGGGAAGGACTGTGCAGGAGAGAGGATGTGCAGGGAGCGACTCTGCAGGAGGGAGGGACTGTGCAGGAGAGAAGGTGCAGATGGGAGTGACTGTGCAGGAGTGAAGGTGCAGGAGGAGTGACTGTGCAGGAGAGAAGGTGCAGGAGGGAGTGACTGTGCTAGGAGAGAAGGTGCAGGAGGGAGGGACTGTGCAGGAGAGATGGTGTAGGTTGAGGGGCTGTCCAGGAGAGACAATGCAGGACCCCCTTATAATATAAGATGTGTGTGACAGCGGACAGTCCGGGCAGTATACCGGGAGAGAATGCAGGTGAGACAATACAGAAGAGAATGCAAGAGACAGTGCAGACGAAAGGAGTATGAAGGAGAGAAGGTGCAGGAGGTGGTAGGGTGCAGAGACACATTACTGAGGAAGGGACTATGCAGTAGAGACAGTTCTGGAGAGAAGGCGCAGGGGAAGAGACCGTGCCAGAGAGATGGTGCAGGAGGAGAGAGAGTGCAGAAGAAAAAGCGCAGGAGAGAGACGTGTACAGGAGGAAGAGAGTGCAGGAGAGAGATGGTGCAGGGGGAGGGAGAGTGCAGGAGAGAAAGCACAGGAGAGAGATGGTGCAGGGGGAGAGGGAGTGCAGGAGAGAGATGGTGCAGGGGGAGGGAGAGTGCAGGAGAGATAGCGCAGGAGAGAGATGGTGCAGGAGGAGAGGGAGTGCAGGAGAGATAGCGCAGGAGAGAGAAGTGTACAGAAGGGACTGTGGCGGAGAAATGGTGCTGGAGGAACAGTGTAGGAGAGACTGCAGGAGCAGAGATGGTGCAGAAGACTGCAGGAGACACCGCGCAGGAGGAGGAAGTATGCAGGGTAGGAGCACATAATGCATTATATGCAGGTTTTTCATTATTGACAGGGCTTTTCTCTCATCTTCAGGCTCATATAGAATTCAAACCAACCCTGCAGCAGCAGCGCCGATGTCCGGACTGTGTGGAGACTCTTCTGGACGGGGATCTCATGATAACGTATGATGTCCATAGGGAGGCTTCTGCTGGGAAAGTGCAGGTGACTGGATGCTCTGTTACAGCTACATTCTGCTGGATTGTTACTTTCTGACATTGTCCTTTGTTTCTCCAGATTGTCAATGGATACTTTGTTCATTACTTCGCACCGGCCAACCTTAAACGTTTACCGAAAAACGTGCTGTTTGTCATCGACCACAGCGGCTCAATGTACGGAAACAAAATCAAGCAGGTAACGATGGCAGAGAATCCCATCATAAGACTATAATAGGGGATTCATGCCGTTCTCCAATATACACATGGACTATCACCCACAAAGCCCAGTCCTGTGCCCCACCCCTGAGGATACGACCTGGGCATGACCGCTCTTCTGTCATTAATGTCTGCAGACTTATGAAGCCTTCACAAAGATCCTGGAGGACATGCCGAAGGAAGATCACATTGGACTTCTCATATTTGATGATAAAGTCGATTATTGGAAGAAGAGTCTGGTCCGAGCCACGCCGAAGAACATCAGACAGGCAAAGGAGTATGTGAAAAAGATGACTGCGAGAGGAGGTAGGCTGGGGGTCCGAGGTGTAGAGCAAATCACTAGCAGCCTCAGTGGAGAAGCCCCCAGAATACAGCATTCTTGTCAATAGGACAGCGACACCCGGCCCTGGTGCCTGAGGGGCCCCAAGTGTCCTCTCCGCAGTAGACACCAGTATTATATGACACCTGCTAGGGGTTATAGATTTATCACTGGGCCCCAGGGTCGCCGTTTACCATTAACCATTGCTATTCCATGTTATTTTACAGGGACAGACATCAATAAAGCTCTGCTTACCGCAGCGAAAATGATCACTAACGCCACCGTGAACAGAGCGCTGCCTCCTCTCAGCGCCTCCATGATACTGTTCCTCTCCGATGGCGAGCCAACATCCGGTGAGTAAATGCAACTAAATATGGTCATATACGTTATAGGAGACCTCACAGCAATGAGAGATTCTCAAAGGGACTAACATACTGCATGTCCACTGCACCCTCAGTCCTGCCTGGAGTGACCCCCATCATGTTCACTGCACCCTCAGTCCTGTCTATAATGACCCCCATCATGTCCACTGCACCCTCAGTCCTGCCTGGAGTGACCCCCATCATGTTCACTGCACCCTCAGTCCTGTCTATAATGACCCCCATCAAATCCACTACACTCTCAGTCCTGCCTATAATGACCCCCATCATGTCCACTGCACCCTCAGTCCTGCCTATAATGACCCCATCATGTTCACTGCATCCTCAGTCCTGCCTATAATGACCCCCATCATGTTCACTGCACCCTCAGTCCTGTCTATAATGACCCCCATCATGTCCACTACACTCTCAGTCCTGCCTATAATGACCCCCATCATGTCCACTGCACCCTCAGTCCTGCCTATAATGACCCCATCATGTTCAGTGCACCCTCAGTCCTGCCTGTAATGACCCCATCATGTTCACTGCATCCTCAGTCCTGCCTATAATGACCCCCATCATGTTCACTGCACCCTCAGTCCTGCCTATAATGACCCCCATCATGTTCACTGCACTCCTCAGTCCTGCCTATAATGACCCCCATCATGTCCACTGCACCCTCAGTCCTGCCTATAATGACCCCCATCATGTTCTGTGCACCCTCAGTCCTGCCTGGAGTGAACCCCATGATGTCCACTACACCCTCAGTCCTGCCTGTAATGACCCCATCATGTTCACTGCATCCTCAGTCCTGCCTATAATGACCCCCATCATGTCCACTACACCCTCAGTCCTGCCTATAATGACCCCCATCATGTTCTGTGCACCCCTCGGTCTTCCCTGGAGTGACCCCCATGATGTCCACTGCACCCTCAGTCCTGCCTGTAATGACCCCATCATGTTCACTGCATCCTCAGTCCTGCCTATAATTACCCCCATCATGTTCGGTGCACCCCTCAGTCCTGCCTGTAATGACCCCCATGATGTCCACTGCACTCCTCATTCTTTCCTGTAATGACCCCCATCATGTTCACCGCACTCTTCAGTCCTGCCTGGACTCACTCCCATCATGTCTTGGTTCTCGTGTTTGTCTTGGGTGCAGTGAGATAGCCGCCATTTTCTTCTGGTGTCCCGTCATCGCTCGTCTTGTCTGGTCCCGTAGGTTTAGAGTCCACTATATGGCTACAGTGCGGCCATGACAAGACCAGAGTAGTCATCATCCTCCGTAATATTCACTGAAGTTATCATACAGGAACCACCGAGCCCAAGAAGATAATAGACAACGTGAAGCGATCTCTGGACGGCCAGGCCTCCTTGTACTGCCTGGGATTTGGCAGTGGCGTTGACTTCAACTTTTTGGAGAAATTGGCTTTAGAAAACGGAGGTCTAGCACGTCGTATATATGAGGATTCAGACTCCGCTCTGCAGTTACAGGTGAGCGAACTTCACCGGGGGCTCGTTATTAACATGTAAGGCTCGGTATTTGGGCCCCAGGTGACAACGTTTTCTCAGAAGGACAGGGCCCCTTGGCAAAGGCTGAAGGAGGCCGGAGTGGACGTTTCCTCCACCCCATGTATAACAGAAGAGCGGTAGTTACATCGGGAAAGTGGGGGCTATGGTTAGCCTGCACTTCTCGGGGTCCCTTTACCAATACATGGGCTGCCTCTATGGTAGCACAACCTTTATACAGGAAAGTTTGACACTACTACCCCCACTTTCCCTTGTCCTCCAGGGCTTCTACAATGAGGTGGCGAACCCGTTGCTTTTGGATGTTGAGCTGCAGTATCTGGAGAATTCTGTGGATTACTTGACCAGGAGCAGCTTCAGGCATTATTACCAGGGCTCTGAAATCATCGTAGCCGGACGGATAGCGAATAACAGCGTGGAGACGCTGACCGCTGAGGTCAAAGCCCAGGGCGTGAGTCTGAGCTTCCCCGGAATGTCTCCTGCACTTCACACATGATTCAGTCATTCATTGTATGTTTCCCAAGAGCAGCCATATTGTAAGCACACACTACAATGGAGCTTAAAGGGGTCCTCTCCCTTCAGCGAGTGGCATTCATCATGTAGAGATTGCCAATGTTTTGTGATTCTCCATGTTGCTTCCTTTGCTGGCTGGATTCATCACATTATGCACTTCTTGTTTCCATGGTTACGACCACCCTGCAATCCATCAGCGGTGGTCATGTTTGCAAACTATAGGAAAAAGCACCGGCCTATGTGCGATCCTGCGGTCCCGGCGCCTTTTCTTATAGTGTAAAAACACGACCACCGCTGATGGATTGCAGGGTGGTCGTAACCATGGAAACGAGCCGTGTATAATGTGATGGAAAATGAATCCAGCCAGCAAAGGAGGCAACATGGAGAATCACAATACATTAGGAAGGGCCGTGTGTTAACTTTCTCTACATGATAAATGCCATTTGCTAAAGTGAGAGGACCCCTTTTCCTCTCCAGACCTTTAATAATAATGTGATGACTTTACTGACCCTGCCCTCTAATAATGAGATGACTCTGCTGACCCCACTCTCTAATAATAATGAGATGACTCTGCTGACCCTGCCCTCTAATGATAATGTGATGACTCTGCTGACCCCTCCCTCTAATGATAATGTGATGACTCTGCTGACCTTGCCCTCTAATGATAATGAGATGACTCTGCTGACCCCTCCCTCTAATGATAATGAGATGACTCTGCTGACCCCTCCCTCTAATGATAATGAGATGACTCTGCTGACCCCACCCTCTAATGATAATGTGATGACTCTGCTGACCCCTCCCTCTAATGATAATGAGATGACTCTGCTGACCCCTCCCTCTAATGATAATGAGATGACTCTGCTGACCCCACCCTCTAATGATAATGAGATGACTCTGCTGACCCTGCCCTCTAATGATAATGTGATGAGTCTGCTGACCCTGCCCTCTAATGATAATGTGATGACTCTGCTGACCCTGCCCTCTAATAAATAATGTGATGACTCTGCTGACCCCACCCTTTAATGATAATGAGATGACTGCTGAACCCACCCTCTAATGATAATGGGACAACTCTGATGACCCTGCCCTCTAATGATAATGAGATGACTCTGCTGACCCCACCCTGTAATGATAATGAGATGACTCTGATGACTCGGCCCTCTAATGATAATACGATGACTCTGCTGACCCCTCCCTCTAATGATAATGAGATGACTCTGATAACCCTGCCCTCTAATGATAATGAGATGACTCTGCTGACCCCTCGCTCTAATGATAATGAGATGACTCTGCTGACCCCACCCTCTAATGATAATGAGATGACTCTGCTGACTCTGACAAGTGAGATACAGAGAACTGGAAATATCACACACTACATCTCCCACAAAGCAAGATTCTTCCACATGTATAGTAGAAAGCCAGTGTGAACGCCTTCATTTTTAGTGTTGTCCCCGGCTGCCAGCAGCATCATGACATGTATGTGACGGTATATGAGTCCACAGATGATTTATCCCTTTCCTGCAGCTTTCTGAGCCGTTCTCCGTGACTGTGGAAGCTCCAATGCAGGAGGAGGACGAGGCGTCCAGAGAGCAGCGCTATATATTCGGGGACTTCATCGAGAGGCTGTGGGCTTATCTGACCATAGAGCAGCTGCTGACCAAACTGTACGGAGCCTTCTTCTCCACTGTCATGTCATTTTATTGTTATCTCATAGTCTTTGTCTAAGTGAATTTAGAAAAAGCCTTCCCAAAGCAGAGGGTCCCCCATTCAGGACCCTCATCTATCAGCCGGAGCAGAGAGCAGCTAGAGAGACTCTCTGGAGGGCCCGGCAGGTCTACATACAGAGAGCCTATCGATTTCAGTGTAATTCATCGGTTTCCCTGTGGTGGCGCTGTGGGAGAATTGTTACCCGGTTCATCCACAGATCACAGATGATCTCTGTGCAGAAATACTAAATGCAGGAGCAGTGTGCAGGAGGTGCCGCTCAAGTCCAGGCCACCAGGGATTGATAGAAGTTCTCTACTGGCTTCAGAACAACGCGTTTTGGGCCCCCTTTGCCAGGTTCAATAGGACTTAATGTAACATGCCTAAGTTAAAGGGCTTCTCCGGGCTTTTAATATGGATGACCTATCCTCAGCATAGGTAATCAATATCAGATCTGCAGGGGTGCGGCACCCGACCCGCCCATCAGCTGTATAAGGAGACTGTGCACACGTGCCGTTTCTCTTCTCTCTTCCTGCCGCTGCTGCTGTATCTGAGGCCAGGGAGGAAGTTAGACGGGGAATGGCACGTCTGCCCTGCATGTAGAACCATTCACTTCAATGGGGCCACAAAAAACGGAAATGATTCTCTGTGCGTTCCATGTCCGTATGTCCGTCTGGCTGTTCCGCAAAAAAATAGAACATAACCTATTATTGTCCGTATTACGGACAAGGATAGGACTTTTCTATTAGGGGCCGACCATTCCGTTCCACAAAATGTGTAATGCACACGGCCGGTATCTATGTTTTACGGAGCCACAAACACATATGGTTGTGTGCATGAGCCCTAAACCAAAGGAAACATAACAAGAGGTAATATGATGGCAGCATACTATGAATAAAATCATGTGCATAAAAGTGAAGTAAAAAATCACAGACATAAAAACAAAATTAAACTATTTGCGTTGACAAAATCTATTCTAATTTGTATTCACATTCAGCTGTAATGGCGAAAACTGGTCACAAGAGGTCAGTGCGACACCTGGGAAGGACGGAGAGAGCGGATACCGTGTTATACATTGTATTTCTATTATAAAACATTATATAAAAGTGAAATCAAGAATTACAGATTACACCAAAAATTGGATAATATTGTAATAATAATATAGAAACGTGAAGGTAATAATAATGGGAACATCCTGTCATCATCTAAACAGATAATTAAAAATAATTAAAACAATGTATTAAATATGTTTGATTGATTGTGTACATTGTGAATGTTTTTCTATTATACTGTATATTATATTTATAGACTAATAGTTTGAAGTTTGTCGGTTGCACTGACCTCTTGTGACCAGTTTTCACCATTACAGCTCAATGTGAACGCGTCGCTGAGTAATAATAATAATTAGAAGAGATATTGTCAGTGAGTAGTTTATTTTACATAGAGCGCTAATGCTGTAGTTTTTTTATTTAGGTTTTATGCACATGATTTTTTTTATAGTATGCTGCAATCATGTTACCCCATTCACACACCTGTAGTACTGCCTGTCGATTTTAATATGGTCGGGGGGACACCACAAGGGTGCTGTGCCTCCTGCTGACCAGGATCTATCGGTCCGACCATCTCTGCACTTCTCATGTTTATCTCGGCATAGTTAGAACACATCTCTAATTTCCAGGATTGCAGCGGAAGGCGAAGAGAGAACGAAGATAACGGAGGAAGCGCTGGACTTGTCCTTGAAGTATAATTTTGTGACTCCTTTAACGTCGATGGTTGTGACTCCGCCTGAGGAGGAGAATTCAGAGGGGCTCGTTGCAAATAAAATGAAGGAACAGGGTGAGAGCGAAATGAGTCCAAACTCCCAGTGTTTGCCGGCAGCTCTCCCGTCAGGACTCGGGCAGCACCAACCTACCTACCGCCAATCTACTTTCCTCCTTCCGCTTTTTCTTCACCCTTTCCTTCTCGCTCTTCCTTCTTTATCATTAGCTTCTTATCTATCTCTCCTTCTACCATTTTTCCTCAATTGCTTTCTCCACGATTTTCCTCTTCTTTCATTCTTCCATCATCCCTCACACCTTTCTTTTTCCCTCCTACCTTTTCTCCATCCTCATTTCTTTCTCTTTCCTTCCCTCTTTTCATCCTTCCTGATCATTTCCCTCTTTTCTTCCCTTTCTCCTCCCTTATCTCCCTCCTCTCTCACTTTCCTTTCCTTTCTTCTCTCCCTACCTTATCTCTCTCCATAACTCTCTTCCTTCTCTCTATATCTCCCTCCCTTCCTTTTCTCTCTCCCTTCCTTTTCTATCTCCCTTCTTTCCTCCCTCCCTTCTTTCTCTCCATCCCTCCTTTTCTCCCTTCCTCCTTCCCTATTTCCATTCCTCCTCTCTCTCTTCTTCTGTCCCTCCCATCCTTCTCTTTCTTCCTCCCTTCTCTCTATTACTCCCTTCTTACTCTCTTCTTACTCTCCCCCCTCCTTTCCTTCTCGTCCTCCATTCCTTCTCTTACTTCTTTCCTTGCCTCCTTTGCTTCCCCCCTCCCTTCCCCACATCTTATGCAGAAACGTATAGCCTTATAGCCTCTATTTACTAAATAAGAATATGACCCATCATACATTAACCTGCTTGTTGATGGTTTCCATGTAGGTCTTTTCTTATACTAAATAAAAGTAAATAAACTCCCACAGTTCAGAGTACTAAATAGAAGTATGTCACAAAACAACGGATCCATCAACAGCAGCTTGCTGATGGTTTTCAGATAGCAGCAGAACAGTTATTTCTATACTAAAAATAGAAAAATGAACTGAAAAAAAAATGAGAAAACAACTAAAACGTAACAACAGAATGGCAGAAAATGTTCATTTCTGTGCAGATTTATAGCTGAATTGTATTTTCATATTTTTTACAGACATGTATGAACAGACTGAATCCACTTTGGATTACGGTATGTAATGATACTTATTTCTATTGGTGTAAGACCACTTTATGGTACAAAAAAAGGGGCACATGTTCAAGGAGGACAGGTTCAACAAATTGGGCACCAGAAGGTGGTTGAGTCCAGGTAAGTAGTCAGCAAGACCGAGGGTTCCAACAGAGCAGAATTATTGGGCAAGCCATGTAATATCTTTACCTCCCAGCAGCCTGTATCTCCATTTATCTCTCTGCAGGATGTCTGTAAATGTTCACAAACTTCTGCAGTCACTAAAACAAATCTAAAGTAATGCAGTGAATAGTAGACGGGGAGGAGGGGGATGCAGCTGCAGCTACCCTCTGTATCTGTGAGACTGCATGCTACGAGAGGGGAGTTGGAGGGGATGCAGTTTCCCTCTGTATCTGTGAGACTGCATGCTGTGAGAGGGGAGTTGGAGGGGATGCAGCTTCCCTCTGTATCTGTAAGACTACATGCTGTGAGAGGGGAGTTGGAGGGGATGCAGCTACCCTCTGTATCTGTGAGACTGCATGCTGTGAGAGGGGAGTTGGAGGGGATGCAGCTTCCCTCTGTATCTGTGAGACTTCATCTTGTGAGAGGGGAGTTGGAGGGGATGCAGCTACCCTCTGTATCTGTGAGACTTCATGCTGTGAGAGGGGAGTTGGAGGGGATGCAGCTTCCCTCTGTATCTGTGAAACAGCATGCTGAGAGAGGGGAGGAGGAGGGGTGCAGCTACCCTCTGTATCTGTGAGACTTCATCTTGTGAGAGGGGAGTTGGAGGGGATACAGCTACCCTCTGTATCTGTGAGACTTCATCTTGTGAGAGGGGAGGAGGAGGGGGTGCAGCTACCCTCTGTATCTGTGAGACTACATGCTGTGAGAGGGGAGTTGGAGGGGATGCAGCTACCCTCTGTATCTGTGAGACTGCATGCTGTGAGAGAGGAGTTGGAGGGGATGCAGCTTCCCTCTGTATCTGTGAGACTACATGCTGTGAGAGGGGAGTTGGAGGGGATGCAGCTACCCTCTGTATCTGTGAGACTACATGCTGTGAGAGGGGAGTTGGAGGGGATGCAGCTACCCTCTGTATCTGTGAGACTTCATCTTGTGAGAGGGTAGTTGGAGGGGATGCAGCTACCCTCTGTATCTGTGAGACTTCATCTTGTGAGAGGGGAGGAGGAGGGGGTGCAGCTACCCTCTGTATCTGTGAGACTGCATGCTGTGAGAGGGGAGTTGGAGGGGATGCAGCTTCCCTCTGTATCTGTGAAACAGCATGCTGAGAGAGGGGAGGAGGAGGGGTGCAGCTACCCTCTGTATCTGTGAGACTTCATCTTGTGAGAGGGGAGTTGGAGGGGATGCAGCTACCCTCTGTATCTGTGAGACTTCATCTTGTGAGAGGGGAGGAGGAGGGGGTGCAGCTACCCTCTGTATCTGTGAGACTACATGCTATGAGAGGGGAGTTGGAAAGGATGCAGCTACCCTCTGTATCTGTGAGACTGCATGCTGTGAGAGGGGAGTTGGAGGGGATGCAGCTACCCTCAGTATCTGTGAGACTTCATCTTGTGAGAGGGGAGTTGGAGGGGATGCAGCTACCCTCTGTATCTGTGAGACTGCATGCTGTGAGAGGGGAGGTGGAGGGGATGCAGCTGTAGCTTCCCTCTGTATCTGTGAAACAGCATGCTGAGAGAGGGGAGGAGGAGGAGGGGATGCAGCTACCCTCTGTATCTGTGAGACTTCATCTTGTGAGAGGGGAGTTGGAGGGGATGCAGCTACCCTCTGTATCTGTGAGACTGCATGCTGAGAGAGGGGAGGAGGAGGGGATGCAGCTACCCTGTGTATCTGTGAGACTGCATGCTGAGAGAGGGGAGTTGGAGGGGATGCAGCTACCCTCTGTATCTGTGAGACTGCATGCTGAGAGAGGGGATGAGGAGGGGATGCAGCTACCCTCTGTATCTGTGAGACTGCATGCTGAGAGAGGGGAGGAGGAGGGGATGCAGCTACCCTCTGTATCTGTGAGACTGCATGCTGAGAGAGGGGAGGAAGAGGGGGAGACATATTATAGCTTAAGACAAAGCTTTTCTGGTTGTATAAATACTTGGTATTAAAAAAAAATACAATGGGGGGGCGGACATTGTGGGGGTAAAAAGTCACAAATTATGCTGCATACCATATTTGCACCATAATTTGCAACTTTTTCAACTTCTTGCTGTTTTTCAAAAGGGCAGAGAAAAAGGGCCGGGGCTTCACAGGAGTAGCGGAGCCTGAGGGGCAGAGCCTGACAGTTTTACTACAATTTATGCTAAAAACTGGCATTAGTTATAGATCAAGTCTGTGCCAGTCCCTGGCTGATGATGGGAGTGCAGGTCTCGTTATTTGCTGTGTAGATGTGAGATCTTACATTGACTGTTCTGTAATCTGGAGGGTTCTTAAGATTCCCAAAGAGTTTATACATTTATCTGACACAGTTAAAGAATACTGCAAATCCAGTAATGTGTGTCATGTGGCCAGTAACGTGTCTCATGTGGCCAGTAATGTGTCTCATGTGGTCAGTAATGTGTCTTATGTGGCCATTAATGTGTGCCATGTGGCCAGTAATGTGTCTTATGTGGCCAGTAATGTGTGTCATGTGGCCAGTAACGTGTGCCATGTGGCCAGTAATGTGTCTTATGTGGCCAGTAACGTGTCTTATGTGGCCAGTAATGTGTGTCATGTGGCCAGTAACGTGTGCCATGTGGCCAGTAATGTGTCTTATGTGGCCAGTAATGTGTGTCATGTGGTCAGTAGTGTGTGTCATGTGGTCAGTAATGTTTGTCATGTGGTCAGTAATGTTTCTCATGTGGCCAGTAGTGTGTGTCATGTGGCCAGTAGTAGCCAATCACACATCGACATATAGAAAGACCATGGCAGCTATTATGATCTCCTAGACTCACTGGTGCTGTTAAGCAGGGGCGGGACTGTCGGATGTAGTGGGCGTGGCAGGAGGTGTGGTTTTCCATTCTTAACCTTTCCATGTCTGCATTTGCCAGTAACATAATGGGGAATGTTCTTATCTGAATGGAAACAATTTGATCACAAGTCGGGGAGTAGGATACATTGTAGGCGCTGCGTAAAATGTAAATGGAATCAGAATGCAGTGATCTGTAAATCTCATATTTCTAGATCATAGAACAGATCAGAAAGAAGACATTTTACCCTTTCATGAAAATTTATAATAACACATTTAGAATTTGATGGCAGCAACTAAAGATGAGCAAAGTTTTTAAAATTTCGATTCAGCTACTTCGCCAAAATTCCACAAGAAATTTTATTCGTTACGAATTAACTCATTACGAATTGCTATAAGTCAGGTATAGCGAGGCCACTCTGCCTTAGGGTTACGACCACACAGAGCGGCCGTGCTGTGGGCAGGTTGTGGCCATACTGCAGCGAAAAACCACCCTCAGCTGCCTTTCATTTAATAATGAAGACCGCACTGTGTAGTCCTTCTTCATTGTTAATGGCCCCGGCACCATTAATGCACCTTTAAACAGGGGCTGCACCCACTTCTCCAACCCCAGTGCTCTCCTGCCCTACAGGTGGGAGCCCTTCTTCTACCATCTGCTTTTCCTCCTTTTCTACATCATCTAATTTCGATGAGAATATTTCATCAGGAACATCCAGCTCTTCTTCTCTCTGCATCTTGCTGACTTTTCTAGGACTTGGAGACCAAGAAGGATGATTTGGAAGAAGTAAAGCCAGCAAAAGATGAGAATGGTCATCATTAAGACCTGGCCCCCTAAGGGGTACAGACTGGATGGTATTGTTGGCACGCTGGCACCAGAATAATAAAGGCTTCCATCTTATTGGTACTGAATTACATATCCTATTTTACGGCTGATATAGGAATAAGTAAATGTAGGAATAAAGAAATAAATCTGATGTTGAATAAGTCTTCCTGCACTGTCCCTGCAGTCTCCCTGCACTCTCCCGGCAGTCTCCCTGCGGTCTCTCTGAACTCTCCCGGCAGTGTCCCTGCGGTCTCCCTGCACTCTCCCTCTCCAATATTCTTCTATTAATCGTTTTCAGCAACACTGTCCAGCACATGAGCGCTTACCACGTCTCTCCCTATACTCATCTGTGGGTTTTAAAGGGCTGTGACATCACAGGGTATGGCTCTCTACAGATTGGATGGCTGCACGGCATTATGGGCGATCTCGCGTTCCCGGGCTTGTCTCTTGTACACTTACTTTCGCTTTCTAACACGTGCAGTCACAATTTTAGGAAAACTGATTTGTTACCATGAAGTATGAGGTAATTCGGATTTGTTGCAGTGATTTCTGGAATGTTCCTGAGCCCATGCAGTGATTTCTGGAATGTTCCTGAGCCCATGCAGTGATTTCTGGAAGTGTTGCTGAGCCCATGCATTAATTTTTGGAATGTTCCTGAGCCCATGCAGTGATTTCTGGAATGTTCCTGAGCCCATGCAGTGATTTCTGGAAGTGTTGCTGAGCCCGCGCAGTGATTTCTGGAATGTTCCTGAGCCCGTGCAGTGATTTCTGGAAGTTTTCCTGAGCGCATTTAGTGATTTCTGGATGTGTTCCTAAGCCCATGCAGTGATTTCTGGAAGTGTTCCTGAGTCCATGCAGTGATTTCTGGAAGTGTTCCTGAGTCCATGCAGTGATTTCTGGAATGTTCCTGAGCCCGTGCAGTGATTCCTGGAATGTTCCTGAGCCCATGCAGTGATTCCTGGAAGTGTCCCTGAGCCCATGCAGTGATTTCTAGACATGTTCCTGAGCCCATGCACTGATTTCTGGATGTGTTTCTGAGTCCATGCAGTGATTTCTGGACATGTTCCTAAGCCCGTGCAGTGATTTCTGGACATGTTCCTGAGCCCGTGCAGTGATTTCTGGACGTGTTCCTGAGTCCATGCAGTGATTTCTGGACGTGTTCCTGAGTCCATGCAGTGATTTCTGGATGTGTTTCTGAGCCCGTGCAGTGATTTCTGGACGTGTTCCTGAGCCCATGCAGTGATTTCTGGACATGTTCCTGAGCCCGTGCAGTGATTTCTGGACATGTTCCTGAGCCCATGCAGTGATTTCTAGAATGTTCCTGAGCCCATGCAGTGATTTCTGGACGTGTTCCTGAGCCCATGCAGTGATTTCTGGACATGTTCCTGAGCCCATGCAGTGATTTCTGGACGTGTTCCTGAGCCCATGCAGTGATTTCTGGACGTGTTCCTGAGTCCATGCAGTGATTTCTGGACATGTTCCTGAGCCCATGCAGTGATTTCTGGACGTGTTTCTGAGCCCATGCAGTGATTTCTGGACATGTTCCTGAGCCTATGCAGTGATTTCTGGACATGTTCCTGAGCCCATGCAGTGATTTCTGGAAGTGTTCCTGAGCCCATGCAGTGATTTCTGGACGTGTTCCTGAGCCCATGCAGTGATTTCTGGACGTGTTCCTGAGTCCATGCAGTGATTTCTGGAATGTTCCTGAGCCCATGCAGTGATTTCTGGACATGTTCCTGAGCCCATGCAGTGATTTCTGGACATGTTCCTGAACCCATGCAGTGATTTCTGGACGTGTTCCTGAGTCCATGCAGTGATTTCTGGAAGTGTTCCTGAGCCCATGCAGTGATTTCTGGACATGTTCCTGAGCCCATGCAGTGATTTCTGGACATGTTCCTGAGCCTATGCAGTGATTTCTGGAATGTTCCTGAGCCCATGCAGTGATTTCTGGAAGTGTTCCTGAGCCCATGCAGTGATTTCTGGACATGTTCCTGAGCCCATGCAGTGATTTCAGGACGTGTTCCTGAGTCCATGCAGTGATTTCTGGAATGTTCCTGAGCCCATGCAGTGATTTCTGGACATGTTCCTGAGCCTATGCAGTGATTTCTGGACATGTTCCTGAGCCCATGCAGTGATTTCTGGAAGTGTTCCTGAGCCCATGCAGTGATTTCTGGACGTGTTCCTGAGCCCATGCAGTGATTTCTGGACGTGTTCCTGAGTCCATGCAGTGATTTCTGGAATGTTCCTGAGCCCATGCAGTGATTTCTGGACATGTTCCTGAGCCCATGCAGTGATTTCTGGACATGTTCCTGAACCCATGCAGTGATTTCTGGACGTGTTCCTGAGTCAATGCAGTGATTTCTGGAAGTGTTCCTGAGCCCATGCAGTGATTTCTGGACATGTTCCTGAGCCCATGCAGTGATTTCTGGACATGTTCCTGAGCCCATGCAGTGATTTCTGGACATGTTCCTGAGCCTATGCAGTGATTTCTGGAATGTTCCTGAGCCCATGCAGTGATTTCTGGAAATGTTCCTGAGCCCATGCAGTGATTTCTGGACATGTTCCTGAGCCCATGCAGTGATTTCAGGACGTGTTCCTGAGTCCATGCAGTGATTTCTGGAATGTTCCTGAGCCCATGCAGTGATTTCTGGACATGTTTCTGAGCCCATGCAGTGATTTCTGGAAGTGTTCCTGAGCCCATGCAGTGATTTCTGGACATGTTCCTGAGCCCATGCAGTGATTTCTGGACGTGTTCCTGAGCCCGTGCAGTGATTTCTGGAATGTTCCTGAGCTCGTGCAGTGATTTCTGGAATGTTCCTGAGCCCATGCAGTGATTTCTGGAAGTGTTCCTGGGCCCATGCAGTGATTTCTGGACGTGTTCCTGAGCCCATGCAGTGATTTCTGGATGTGTTCCTGAGCCCATGCAGTGATTTCTGGACGTGTTCCTGAGCCCATGCAGTGATTTCTGGACATGTTCCTGAGCCCATGCAGTGATTTCTGGACATGTTCCTGAGCCCGTGCAGTGATTTCTGGAAGTGTTCCTGAGCCCATGCAGTGATTTCTGGACGTGTTCCTGAGCCCATGCAATGATTTCTGGACATGTTCCTGAGCCCATGCAGTGATTTCTGGACATGTTCCTGAGCCCGTGCAGTGATTTCTGGAAGTGTTCCTGAGCTCGTGCAGTGATTTCTGGACGTGTTCCTGAGCCCATGCAGTGATTTTTGGAATGTTCCTGAGTCCGTGCAGTGATTTCTGGAATGTTCCTGAGCCCATGCAGTGATTTCTGGAATGTTCCTGAGCCCGTGCAGTGATTTATGGAATGTTCCTGAGCCCATGCAGTGATTTCTGGACATGTTCCTGAGCCCATGCAGTGATTTCTGGACATGTTCCTGAGCCCATGTAGTGATTTCTGGACATGTTCCTGAGCCCATACAGTGATTTCTGGAAGTTTTCCTGAGCCCGTGCAGTGATTTCTGGAAGTTTTCCTGAGCCCATGCAGTTATTTCTGGAAGTTTTCCTGAGCCCGTGCAGTGATTTCTGGAAGTTTTCCTGAGCGAGTGCAGTGATTTCTGGAAGTTTTCCTGAGCCCGTGCAGTGATTTCCAGTACACAACCTGCCTGGTTTTAATGTAGTTCCGCCTAAGAGCCTGGAGATTAGGAGGATCCTGTACAGACCATCGGCCTTGTCTCTTGTTCACATGGATTTCTCCAGATTCTCTGAATCTTTTGATAATGTTATGTACTGTAAATGGAGAATATTTGAAGTGTCATTTTTCTTTGAGGAACATTCTTCTGAAAATGTTCCACAACTTTTAGCCACAGTTTTTCACGATTGGTGGCCTCTTCCCAGTTTCTGAGAGACTCTGCCCCTCTAACATGCAATTTTTAGGCCCAGTCTGTGACTAAGTTGCAGATTGTTCTTCTAGCAGTTTTTTTTATTTACACCAGTTACGTTTCCAGCCTTTTGTTGCCCCCGTCCCAACTATTTTGAGATGCGTCACTGCCAACAAGTTCAAAAGGAGTTAATTTTTTTCATGAAACTGTAAAATGTCTGCGTTTCATCATCCGATACATCTTTTGTGGTCCAGTTCTATTTACCTACATTTTACACCGTGTCCCACATTTTTGGGAATTGGGGCTCTAGTATGATACAAATTTTTGTATTTTTACAAAAAATGTTATTTATTTGTTATTTGTTCAATTCTTTGGGGGGATGTGTGCACATTTGATCACTTGTGTTTCTAACATTATACAATTCTTTTTAACAGAAGACTCACATTATTTCGGTAAGATCTGGAATTTTCTTTATTTTATTTTTCACCTTTGTTTTATTCCAAATAGTACCTCCATACTGTGCCACATAACTATGTCATATACAACCCACATATTGCCACACAGTGGCAAAATAACAGTCTCATAGTGACCAATAATGTCAATATAGTACCGCTATAAAGTGTCAAAATACCAATGTTCTACAGTCCTAAAATAATATCACCATACCACATCCTTGTAATATTGTAATAGAGTGTCTACATGGTGCACATTATAGAACCATGCCAACATATTACCCCAAAATAACATTGCCATACAACATGAAGATGAAATGTCATCTGATTATTTACAAACCTTTGTCTGATTGTGTTTCTTTCTCTCCCTCCAGGACACTACGACATGCGGGAAAGTAAGTACCTAGCCCCACCCACTCTTCTGCCACCAATCCTTTCTTCTCCTCTCCTTTCCTTTCCTTTCCTCTCCTTTCCTCTGCTGTCCTTTCCTCCTCTCATTTTCTCTCCTCTCCTTTCCTCTTCTTTCCTTTCCTCTCATCTACTCTGCTCTCCTTTCCTGTCTTTTCCTCTCCTTTACTCTTCTTTCCTTTCCACTGCTCTTCTTTTCTCTCCTCTCCATTCCTTTCCTTTCCACTGCTCTTCTTTTCTCTCCTCTCCATTCCTTTCCTTCCCTCTCCTTTTCTCCCCTTTCCTCTGCTTTTCTTTCCCCTCATTTCCTCTCCTCTCAACGTCTTTCCTCTCCTCTCCTTTCCTTTTCTCTCCTCTCCTTTCCTGTCCTCTCATTTCCTCCCATCTTCTTTCCTCTCCTTTCCTTCCCTTTCCACTCATCTGCTTTGCTCTACTTTCTTCTCCTTTCCTCTCATCTTCTTTTCCCTCCACTCCTTTCTTTTTATCTCCTCTCCTTTCTTCTGCTCTCTCTTCCTCTCCTCTCTTTTCCTCTTCTTTCCTTTACTCTCTTCTGTCTTTCTTTCCTCTTCTTTTATTTTTTCTTCTCTCCTTTCCTCTTCTTATCTTTACTCTACTTTCCTTTTATTTTCTCTCCTTTCTTCTCTTCTCTTTTCTTCTGCTCTCCTTTCCTTTATTCTACCTTCCTCTCATTTGCTCTCCTTTTCTCTCCTCTCCTTTCCATTCCTCTCCTCTTATTTCCTCTCCTTTCATTTTCTTCTGCTCTCCTTTTCTCTTCTTATCTTTGCTCTCCTTTCCTCTCCTTCCCTCTTTTCCTCACCTCTCCTTTTCTGTCTTCTCCTTTCCTCTTCTTTCCTTTTTTCTGCTCTCCTTTCCTATCCTTTCCTCTTCTTATCTTTCCTCTGCTCTCATTTCCTTTCCTCTCTTTCCTTCTCCTTTCCTCCCTCTCCGTTTCTCCAATCTTCTTTACTCTCCTTTCCTCTTCTTTTTTTTCCTCCCTCTCCTTTTTCTGCCCTCCTTTCTTCTTATCTCATCTTCTTTTCTCTCCTCTCCTTTTCTCTACTTTCCTTTCCTTTTCTCTCCTTTCTTCTGCTCTCCTTTCCACTTCTTTCCTTTCCTTTTCTCTCCTCTCTCTCCTCTCCTTTCTTTTCCTCTCCTTTCCTCTTCTTTTCTTTCCTCCCCTCTCATTTCCTTTTCTTTCCCTTTCCTTTCTTCTCCCCTCCTTTCCTCTCCTCTCCTTTCCTTCCTCTCCTTTACTATGCTCTCCTCTACTTTCCTCCCCTTTCCTTTACTCTCCTCTCTTCTCTTTTCCCCTCCTTTCCTCTCTTCTCCTTTTCTTTCCTCCTCTCTCCTTTTCCTTTCCTTTTATTTATAGCTTTTCAATGGGTTTTGATAATTTGGACCGTGCGCTTTGTATCTGATGTGAGCCGTTATGTTTCCTACCTTTCAGATTTGGACAGCAGTGGGTATCCTTTATGTTATACACTGAATTGTTACATTGTAACCTCATGTGGTTCACACAAGTCACGTGTAAAGTGGACCCCCCCCCCCTAAACTAAAACCCACTGGGCATGAGGCAAACCTACTGGTGGTCGGATGCTGTATAGATATGGGGTGGAGGAGGGGGCTGGAATGTCAATTTACTGACATATTCTCTCTTCTTTTCTGTTTTAGTGGATATAGAGGAGGAGACAGTCGCATCACAGACATGTAAGTTAATCCGTTGGGGATCTTTTCCACATGCAGTAGATTACGGGGGGCTCATCACCCAAGGGGACCCCCAATATAAAACCCCAACAATGAACAGACCGCGGAGGAGATTTATTACTAGTGGCGAACAGTGCAAAAAAAGTGACGCAAAATGTGGCAATTTTATCAATGGTCGCCTGAGTAACGATACATTTGGTCACAGTTTCCTCTTATTTACGACCAAGGCTGCTGTACTTTTACAGCAATATTTTGTGCCAAAAAATTGTGCGTGGCATTAATAAATTTGGCGCATCTCTTAGCCACACCCCTTTTTCCAGACACTTTTTAATACAGTTGCAAAGAATGTCCAAAACTCCCAATAATCTTGTCACAATTTCTCCTTTCCTCTTCTTTCCTTTACTGTACTTTTCTCTCCTCTCCTTTCCTCTCATTTGCTTTCCTTTCCTCTCATCTTCTTTCCTCTCTTCTTCTTTGCTCTTCTCTCCTTTTCTCTTCTTTCTTTTTCTTTCCTCTCTTCTTCCTTCCGTTTCTCTTCTTTCTGCTCTCCTTTCCTCTTCTTATCTTTTCTCTGCTCTCCTTTCCTTTCCCCTCCTTCCCTCTCTTCTCTTTTCCTCTCCTTACCTCTCCTTTCCTCTCTTTTCCTCTGCTCTCCTTTTCTCTTCTTTCCTTTACTCTCCTCACCTTTTTTCTGCTCTCCTCTCCTTTTCTTTTCTTTACTCTCCTCTCCTTTCCTCTCCTCTTCTTTCCTCTCCTCTCCTTTCCTCTACTCTCCTCTCATTTCCTCTTCTCTTCTTTCCTTTCCTCTCTTCTCTTTTCCTCTTCTATCCTTTCCTCTCTTATTCGTCCCTCCCCTTTCCTTTCCCTTTCTTCCTTCTCCTTTCCTTTTCTATCCTTTCCACTCCTTTCCTCTCCCCTTTCCTCCCCTTTCCTTACCTCTCCTCTCTTCTTCTTTCCTCTCCTTTCCTTACCTCTCCTTTCCTCTCCCCTTTCCTCCCCTTTCCTTACCTCTCCTCTCTTCTTCTTTCCTCTCCTTTCCTTACCTCTCCTTTCCTCTCCTTTCCTTTCCTCCCCTTTCCTTACCTCTCCTCTCTTCTTCTTTCCTCTCCTTTCCTTACCTCTCCTTTCCTTTCCTCCCCTTTCCTTACCTCTCCTCTCTTCTTCTTTCCTCTCCTTTCCTTACCTCTCCTCTCTTCTTCTTTCCTCTCCTTTCCTCTGCTCTCCTCTCCTTTCCTCTCCTTTCGTTTACTATCATCTCTTCTCTTTTTCTCCTTTCCTTTCCTTTTATTTATAGCTTTTCAATGGGTTTTGATCATTTGGACCGTGCGCTTTGTATCTGATGTGAGCCTTTTTGTTTCTTACCTTTCAGATTTGGACAGCTGTGCGTATCCTTTATGTTATACACTGAATTGTTACGTTGTAACCTCGTGTGGATTGCACATGTCACGTGTAAAGTGGACCCCCCCCCCCCAAACTAAAACCCACTGGGCATGAGGCGAACCTACTGGTGGTCGGATGCTGTGTAGATATGGGGTGGAGGAGGGGGCTGGAATGTCAATTTACTGACATCTTCTCTCTTCTTTTCTGTTTTAGTGGATATGAGGAGAGACAGTCGCATCACAGACATGTAAGTTAGTCTGCTGGGGATCTTTCCCACCTGCTGCAGTAGATTACAGGGGGCTCATCACCCATGGGGACCCCCAATATAAAACCCCAACAATGAACGGACCGCGGAGGAGATTTATTACTAGTGGCGAACAGTGCAAAAAAAGTGACGCAAAATGTGGCAATTTTATCAACGGTCGCCTGAGTAACGATACATTTGGTCACAGTTTCCTCTTACTTACGACACCCCAAGGCTGCTGTACTTTTACACCAATATTTTGTGCCAAAAAATGGTTCATGGCATTAATAAATTTGGCGCACCTCTTAGCCACACCCCTTTTCCCGGACACTTTTTAAAACGGTTGCAAAAAATGTCCAAAACTCCTGATAATCTTGTCACAATTTCCTCCAGAATTCGTGTGCATTTTGCTTCGTAACCCCCCCTTTCATGTACCAGCGCAGGCACAGACGGAACCAATGCTGCACCTTCTCCCCTACATGACGGTCAGACCAGGAACTGACGGTATAATCAGACCTCGCCACAATAGGGCCCTATTTTGTTGGGGGAAGGGTAGCAAGGGGATTGTTTTATTAATATGCTATCTGTCCATGTTGATGTCAGCTACAGGTGCAGCAGAGCAAAATGCACCAAATAATGTGTCATAGAGGTACTACTTCTCTGCTTTTCCACATCCTCCATACTTTACACTGCAGCTCTGTATACATTTTTTCTGCTATTTAAAACCATAAGTTCCTTCTCCATCCAAATTTACCAGTGCACGGAGAGCTGATTTCACTTACAGCAAGCACAGAATGATTACATTTTTTAAGGTCCCCATATTTAAAGAGGGAGGAGCCTCAACAATAGGGAGGAGCTTCAAATGGGAGGAGCCTTCACATGATTTTTATTCTTTTTTTTTCTTTATTCTTTTTTTTCAGCATTGTGTGAGACTTTCCACGTAATATTAGGAAATCTGGATGAAACGGACAGAATCTGTTTCAGAATTACCGAGGCGCAGAATTTGACCGTCAACTTGTTTCGCGATGAAAGGACGGGTAGGGGGCGTTCACATACGTTCATAGTCCAGATGCTCATTTCTGCTGATTCATCTCTTGCACCTCCGATTAGTCATCCCCGCCGCCGCTTATCACCCGGCTATAAGAGATGGCAGTAATCCGGGGGTACACAGCGACATTTTACCGTCTCAGTTTTCTCTCCTCGCCAGGCGTCACCGTGAACGGTAAAATGAGTGAAGACGGCAGCGGTTTTGTGAGATTTGGCCTGGAGAATAAGAGAGCCGGTCTGAAGGTCTATGTCAATGCAGAAAATATCTCCGTAATACGGGATGAGCGCCTCGCCATCTATGACTGGACGGCAGCCATTGAATATCCTGGGTCAGTGATACATCTAGATATAATGTGGTGAAAGTTGGGGGAGGGGCTTATTTAAAGGGACAGAACAGATTATTCTGCGACATTCATAGCTCAGATTACGGCTCATTCATCTTCATTCACATATAGTTCCTCATGTTCGTTTCTTCCTTTGCTCATTCATCCTCACGTCGGCGTTATTTCTCTTCATTTTCACTGATTTTTATTTTCTTTGTAGAATTCTGAAAGTGAATAATGAACAAGTGACTTTTCCTCTCGATGTCGGAGTTAATTTTACAATCGCCCTCAGTGGAAACTCTTTGCATCAGTCCTTATTTAAAGATGGCAGATACTCCGCAGGGAATAGCACCGCCGGGGTAATTGGTACGTTGTGAAGACCTGGGAACAGCGGGAGAAGGGAGGAATGGAGGGGAGGGGGGATGAGGGGAGGGGGGAGGAATGAGGGGGTAGAAAGGGGAGGGAGGAGCAGGAGGAGGAGGAGGAGGGAGGAATAAGAGGGTAGAAGGGGAGGGGAGGAATGGAGGAGCAGGAGGAGGAGGAGGAGGAATAAGGAGGAGTAGAGGGGAGGAATAGAGGAGGAGGGGGAGGGAGGAATGAGGGGGTAGAAGGGGGAGGGGAGGAATGAGGGGGTAGAAGGGGGAGGGGAGGAATGAGGGGGTAGAAGGGGAGGGAGAGGAATGAGGGGTAGAAGGGGGAGGGGAGGAATGGAGGAGCCGGAGGGGAGGAATAAGGGGGTAGAAAAGGGAGAGGAGGAATGGAGGAGGGGGGGATGAGAGAGTAGAAGGGGAGGGAGGAATAAGGGGTAGAAGGCGGAGGGGAGGAATGAGGGGGTAGAAGGGGCAGGGAGGAATGGTGGAGGGGAGGAATAAGGGGGTAGAAGGGGAGGGGAGGAATGGAGGAGCCGGAGGGGAGGGGAGGAATAAGGGGTAGAAAAGGGAGAGGAGGAATGGAGGAGGGGGATGAGAGAGTAGAAGGGGAGGGGAGGAATAAGGGGGTAGAAGGGGAGGGGAGGAATGAGGGAGTTGAAGGGGCAGGGAGGAATGGTGGAGGGAGGAATAAGGGGTAGAAGGGGAGGGGAGGAATGAGGAGGTAGAAGGGGCAGGGAGGAATGGTGGAGGGGAGGAATAAGGGGAGTAGAAGGGGAGGGGAGGAATGAGGGGGTAGAAGGGGAGGGGAGGAATGAGGGGGTAGAAGGGGAGGGAGGAATGAGGGGGTAGAAGGGGAGGGGAGGAATGAGGGGTAGAAGGGGCAGGGAGGAATGGTGGAGGGAGGAATAAGGGGTAGAAGGGGAGGGGAGGAATGGAGGAGCCGGAGGGAGGGGAGGAATAAGGGGGTAGAAAAGGGAGAGGAGGAATGGAGGAGGGGGGGATGAGAGAGTAGAAGGGGGAGGGGAAGAATGGAGGACAGGGGATGAGGGGTCGAAGGCGGAGGGGAGGAATGAGGGGGTAGAAGGGGAAGGGGAGGAATGGAGGAGGGGGGGAGGAATGGAGGAGGGGGGGATGAGGGGTAGAAGGCGGAGGGGAGGAATGAGGGGGTAGAAGGGGAAGGGGAGGAATGGAAGAGGGGGGGGGGAATGGAGGGGGGGTGAGAGGGTAGAAGGGGGGAGTGGAGGAATGGTAATCAGGAGAGGCAGGGGTGGAAATAGGGCAGAGGAGAAAAGGCGGAGGGGAGAAATTGGTATCTGAAAATGGACATGATAAATGGGGGGGGGGGGGGCGTTGAAGAATAGGAATGCGTAAGATATGGGGGAGCAGCTCTCCCTCAATGACAATGTAACAGACTCCCTTTTAACTATGTATCGTTTCATGAATTTCAGGTCAGTTCATTAATATCGATGTAAAATTGAACTCAGATTCCTTCAGCGTTGGCTCGAAGACCATTCCACTTCTCAGGTACAAACATCACATTCCTACGGCTCTATAGTTATATCCGGAGGCTGCCGAGCAACAGTCCACACATGCATCCGCTGACAACGCAACAGTCCACACATGCATCCGCTGACAACGCAACAGTCCACACATGCATCCGCTGACAACGCAACAGTCCACACATGCATCCGCTGACAACGCAACAGTCCACACATGCATCCGCTGACAACGCAACAGTCCACACATGCATCCGCTGACAACGGGAGGGCTCTGTCATCCTGTGTGATCTGTTGTCAGCCTCCAGTAGATGAAGCATCGCCCTTCAGCAGAGACTTCTGAGGAAAGCAGGGTTAACGATGTAAATGTGGACTATGGACGATATAAATCATATCTAACTTTTCCTGTTTAGGTTCCCAGACTGTGATTTCACCCCACACGGGGGGCACCAGGGCCTCTGCCAGCACGCCGACCTCAGCCCTGACAACCTGCTGGGTGGAGCTGGATACATTGTGTCAGACGTCTTTACAATTCCGCAGTAATAATCGACAGAATGTGGCGGATAATCCGGGACCTGAAATTAAATCTTCCTTCCTTACTTTTATTGTCATTGTGCCGGAGAAATGTGATTCCCATAGATCACACGGAAATCCAGGCGACATTCTCATTATTACATATGCATACTGCACTTATATAACACAACCGAGACGGAGATCCAGAGCTGTACGTGGCGTTTCACCCTCCATTGTCCTATAGGGGGCAAATAGCGGCCGGAGATACGCAGACCAGATTTATTCTGATGTATCTAGAGACAATCCCTGCCCCCAAAAATGTATCAAACATACAATGCCGACCATCACCTCATAGTCCCGATCTTGGGGACAGTGTAAGCCGGATTGCGCATTTCTGTCTGCTTTCGCGCGAATTCCCAGAAGAACGGGTGAGACGTCAAACATTGTGGTTGTGGTTTTGAAATGTTGATAATATGGATAATAATAAAATGTTTCAAATCTCTCCTGATCCTCTGTGGTAGGTTTTGGTTAACAGTGAACATGTCCTTAGTCACCCTTGGTTTTGAGCTGGACCCACAGACGCACCATAACACAGCGGACGCCAGACCCCATCCAGGCCGCCAATACTCTCCGCCTGCAGCGCTGTAGCAGCAGTTTGCACATTTAGCCTGCATGGCCCCTCTCCCCCATAGATGTCCTCCCTGGCCCCCAGTCTGATGAGCGCTCGAGGAGTTAGCTCACTACCTGACCACTTGATGTCTCGGTCATGCTTGGTAAGACATTATCACCGCTCTATGGTTGTCCTCCACAGACCGCTATCATACCTCTCTGTGCCTCAATCCATCAGGTCCCCACCACTAGTGTCACCGCCTATATCTTCCCTTTGTAGTATCAGACTCATCCAGGAGCTACTTACTATCGGCAGCCGCCTCCAAAGAGCGGACAGCCATGAAGGGAAGCGTTCCCACGCAGCGATCTCCTCCTCAGTATGAGGACAAGTGATCGCTATGCCACCGCTTGCTCTTTAGTGGTTTTCCGGCGGCAGATCGTTATTACACACCATGTCAAAAGATTTGGATTGCCCGATGATTGAGCATTTGCTTGTTCATCTGGCAATCGTCGGCAGTATTAGACTGCCACATGATAGCTAATGAGTATTCATGCGAACACTCGTTGATGTGAATGCTCGTTAGCGATTATCTGTCGAAAAATCAGGCAGTGTAAAACAGGCTTTAGGCTCATAATACCCTTCCTATGTACAGGTCACTTCTCTGCAGTCATCTCATTATCATCATTGGTAACACCAACAGTATATATAGACAACTGAAGAACCACCAATCACAATAGATGATGTCACAACTCACTTCCTCCCCCTCCCTGCACAATCACCTCAGCACAGGTCCCATAACACTCTTTCACAGAAGTTAGTAGGTAATGGTCACAGCTTACATTCTCCGCTTCCCTATGCAATATCCTCAGCAGAGGTCACAGAGCATGCACACATTTTCCCATAGAAGTTAGTAGGTAATGGTCACAGCTTCCCTTCTCTACTTCCAGGGGTGTAACTATAGGGGAAGCAGGGGAAGCGGCTGCTTTGGGGTCCTGACCCAGAAGGGGCCCATCTAAGAGGAGGAGAAGTACTAAAAGATTTTGTCAGGGCCACTCAACGTTATTACACAATGAAATTCTATACAGTGGCAGTATAGACAGTGTAGAAAACGGATGGAACAGCTGCCGGGCCTGGTCTGAGAGAGCGACCTTTACTAGCCACAGGAAAGGGGGCGGCATGAAAGGAAGGGGTTGTGAAAAAACTGGGGGAGGGGGCCCCATTCAAAAATTTGCTGTGGGGCCCAGTCATTTCTAGTTATGCCACTGTCTACTTCCCTATACAATATCCTTGGCAGAGGTCACAGAGCATGTCCACAACACTCCTTTATTGAAGTTAATGGTCACAGCTTACATTCCCCTTCCCTGCACAATATCCTCAGCAGAGGTCACAGAGCATGCCCACAACACTCTTAATATAAGTCAATGCATTATATCCCCACTACAGGTTCCTGTAGTCCATGTGGCTGTACTGCAAACCTCTGAATGCTGTTTACAGCTGCTTAGGCAACGTGGCTACTTCCAAAATCCTATAAAAACTAGAATAAAATTTACAGTCCTATAATAAAAACTGATTAAAAAAGATTATGTGTCAGTATCTGGTTTTAATTCATCAATAAAGGTGAAAATCTTGGTGATACATTCCCTTTAAATACTGGCAGCATGATGACCACAGACTGTAAACCTGTATGTGTGGAATCTTAGGTGCATTGTATATTATGTATATAATAATAATAATATAATATTAGTTTAGTTATTTTGTGGCGACCGCTGGAAAGCTGGGTTGGATGGTGTTATGGGCGACGTGTTGCTTGGGTTTTCTTCCACAACGCAGGCGTAGAGTGCAGTATGGCAAACCAAATGCATTTTGTATGGTTTGGGCTGCAGCTCTGGATGTGAGTGGAGCATAAGACACAAGGTAACGGCAGGATTGTGACTGCAGCTTTGGGTGTGACTGGAGTATAAGAAGCTGAGGTCACTCTCCAGTGTTAGATGTTGCTTGCTGTGCTGGTTTTTACCTGTGCTATGTTGAGAGGTATTAACAATTTTCGTAGAGCCCCTTTGACTTCCTTGTTCCTCAGAGCGTATATTGTGGGATTCAGCATGGGCGTTATAACCGCGTAGAATACAGTAATGAAGCGGTTCGCTGGCACATACACGGACATAGGTTGTACATACACAATGATGCCAGTCCCATAGAAAATCGATACCACCATTAAATGTGCCGCACACGTAGAAAAGGTCTTCTGCCTTCCCTCTCTGGAGTTAATCCTCAAGATGCTTCTCACAATGCGATTGTAAGATACAAGAACTAAAGCAAAACAAGATGGCCCCAGGATGCCCGGGGTGATGATGAGCAGGATCTCGTCCACCCTGGTATCGGAACATGATAGCTTTAAAAGCGGCGTCGCGTCACAGAAGAAGTTGTCGAGTTCATTGGGTCCACAGAAGGAAAGTCTCAAGAGGAAACCCGTGTGGAAAGTCGAATGGACGAAGCCACCGAACCAGGCGCAAGTGGCCAGAGGGACGCAGACCGCCCTCCTCATCAGGACAGTATAACGCAACGGGTTACATATGGCCACAAAGCGGTCATAAGCCATGACGGCCAGGAGGAACATCTCCAAGCTCCCCAGGACATGGAAGAAATACATCTGAGCGATGCAGCCATAGAACGAGATCCTCCGCTCCGAGGAGAGGACATCGAGCAGTTTAGGGACGGTCACGGAGGAGTAACAGATATCTAAGAAGGACAGGTGGGTCAGGAAGAAATACATGGGGGTGTGAAGGCGAGTGTCCAGCTGTATGACCAGGAGGATCAGCGCATTGCCCAGGAGCGTGACCATGTAGAAAACCAGGAAACTGACGAAGAGGAGAAGCTGGAGCTCCAAGATGGGGGAAGGGCTGGAGAGGACGAATTCTCGCACCGCGCTCTGGTTAAAGGATAAGAACAACTCAGAAATCATCTGAGGAAAAGAAAAACACCAAGAAATCATAAAGAAGGCATTTTACAAAATACTTCTCCCTGTAATGTCAATATATTTTTCATTGATGTAACGGGGGGCGGGGCTGTGACAACCCCTCAGACAGGATATACAGGCAGGTTGTCAGCAGTAATAGATGTTCCTGTAGTATAAGGTGTGGATCTCATGTCTGATCACATGTCATTATATCAGTGATGTCATCAGCAGGGGGCGGGGCTGTGACTACCTCTCAGACAGGATATACAGGCAGGTTGTCAGCAGTAATAGATGTTCCTGTAGTATAAGGTGTGGATCTCATGTCTGATCACATGTCATTATATCAGTGATGTCATCAGCAGGGGGCGGGGCTGTGACTACCCCTCAGACAGGATATACAGGCAGGTTGTCAGCAGTAATAGATGTTCCTGTAGTATAAGGTGTGGATCTCATGTCTGATCACATGTCATTATATCAGTGATGTCATCAGCAGGGGGCGGGGCTGTGACAACCCCTCGGACAGGATGTACAGGCAGGTTTTCAGCAGTAATAGATGTTCCTGTAGTATAAGGTGTGGATCTCATGTCTGATCACATGTCATTATATCAGTGATGTCACCAGCAGGGGGCGGGGCTGTGACTACCTCTCAGACAGGATATACAGGTAGGTTGTCAGCAGTAATAGATGTTCCTGTAGTATAAGGGGTGGATCTCATGTCTGATCACATGTCATTATATCAGTGATGTCAGCAGGGGGCGGGGCTGTGACTACCTCTCAGACAGGATATACAGGCAGGTTGTCAGCAGTAATAGATGTTCCTGTAGTATAAGGTGTGGATCTCATGTCTGATCACATGTCATTATATCAGTGATGTCATCAGCAGGGGGCGGGGCTGTGACTACCTCTCAGACAGGATATACCGGCAGGTTGGCAGCAGTAATAGATGTTCCTGTAGTATAAGGTGTGGATCTCATGTCTGATCACATGTCATTATATCAGTGATGTCACCAGCAGGGGGCAGGGCTGTGACTACCTCTCAGACAGGATATACAGGCAGGTTGTCAGCAGTAATAGATGTTCCTGTAGTATAAGGTGTGGATCTCATGTCTGATCACATGTCATTATATCAGTGATGTCATCAGCAGGGGCGGGGCTGTGACTACCCCTCAGACAGGATATACAGGCAGGTTGTCAGCAGTAATAGATGTTCCTGTAGTATAAGGTGTGGATCTCATGTCTGATCACATGTCATTATATCAGTGATGTCATCAGCAGGGGCGGGGCTGTGACTACCCCTCAGACAGGATATGCAGGCAGGTTGTCAGCAGTAATAGATGTTCCTGTAGTATAAGGTGTGGATCTCATGTCATTATATCAGTGATGTCATCAGCAGGGGGCGGGGCTGTGACTACCTCTCAGACAGGATATACAGGCAGGTTGTCAGCAGTAATAGATGTTCCTGTAGTATAAGGTGTGGATCTCATGTCTGATCACATGTCATTCTATCAGTGATGTCATCAGCAGGGGCGGGGCTGTGACTACCTCTCAGACAGGATATACAGGCAGGTTGTCAGCAGTAATAGATGTTCCTGTAGTATAAGGTGTGGATCTCATGTCTGATCACATGTCATTATATCAGTGATGTCATCAGCAGGGGGCAGGGCTGTGACTACCCCTCAGACAGGATATACAGGCAGGTTGTCAGCAGTAATAGATGTTCCTGTAGTATAAGGTGTGGATCTCATGTCTGATCACATGTCATTATATCAGTGATGTCATCAGCAGGGGGCGGGGCTGTGACTACCTCTCAGACAGGATATACAGGCAGGTTGTCAGCAGTAATAGATGTTCCGGTAGTATAAGGTGTGGATCCTCATGTCTGATCACATGTCATTATATCAGTGATGTCATCAGCAGGGGGCGGGCTGTGACTACCTCTCAGACAGGATATACAGGCAGGTTGTCAGCAGTAATAGATGTTCCTGTAGTATAAGGTGTGGATCTCATGTCTGATCACATGTCATTATATCAGTGATGTCATCAGCAGGGGGCGGGGCTGTGACTACCCCTCAGACAGGATATACAGGCAGGTTGTCAGCAGTAATAGATGTTCCTGTAGTATAAGGTGTGGATCTCTATGTCTGATCACATGTCATTATATCAGTGATGTCATCAGCAGGGGCGGGGCTGTGACTACCCCTCAGACAGGATATACAGGCAGGTTGTCAGCAGTAATAGATGTTCCTGTAGTATAAGGTGTGGATCTCATGTCTGATCACATGTCATTATATCAGTGATGTCATCAGCAGGGGCGGGGCTGTGACTACCTCTCAGACAGGATATACAGGCAGGTTGTCAGCAGTAATAGATGTTCCTGTAGTATAAGGTGTGGATCTCATGTCTGATCACATGTCATTATATCAGTGATGTCATCAGCAGGGGCGGGGCTGTGACTACCTCTCAGACAGGATATACAGGCAGGTTGTCAGCAGTAATAGAGGTTCCTGTAGTATAAGGTGTGGATCTCATGTCTGATCACATGTCATTATATCAGTGATGTCATCAGCAGGGGCAGGGCTGTGACTACCTCTCAGACAGGATATACCAGGCAGGTTGTCAGCAGTAATAGATGTTCCTGTAGTATAAGGTGTGGATCTCATGTCTGATCACATGTCATTATATCAGTGATGTCATCAGCAGGGGCGGGGCTGTGACTACCTCTCAGACAGGATATACAGGCAGGTTGTCAGCAGTAATAGATGTTCCTGTAGTATAAGGTGTGGATCTCATGTCTGATCACATGTCATTATATCAGTGATGTCATCAGCAGGGGCGGGGCTGTGACTACCTCTCAGACAGGATATACAGGCAGGTTGTCAGCAGTAATAGATGTTCCTGTAGTATAAGGTGTGGATCTCATGTCTGATCACATGTCATTATATCAGTGATGTCATCAGCAGGGGGCGGGGCTGTGACTACCTCTCAGACAGGATATACAGGCAGGTTGTCAGCAGTAATAGATGTTCCTGTAGTATAAGGTGTGGATCTCATGTCTGATCACATGTCATTATATCAGTGATGTCATCAGCAGGGGGCGGGCTGTGACTACCTCTCAGACAGGATATACAGGCAGGTTGTCAGCAGTGATAGATGTTCCTGTAGTATAAGGTGTGGATCTCATGCCTGATCACATGTCATTATATCAGTGATGTCATCAGCAGGGGGCGGGGCTGTGACTACCTCTCAGACAGGATATACAGGCAGGTTGTCAGCAGTAATAGATGTTCCTGTAGTATAAGTTGTGGATCTCATGTCTGATCACATGTCATTATATCAGTGATGTCATCAGCAGGGGGCGGGGCTGTGACTACCTCTCAGACAGGATATACCGGCAGGTTGTCAGCAGTAATAGATGTTCCTGTAGTATAAGGTGTGGATCTCATGTCTGATCACATGTCATTATATCAGTGATGTCATCAGCAGGGGCGGGCTGTGACTACCTCTCAGACAGGATATACTGGCAGGTTGTCAGCAGTAATAGATGTTCCTGTAGTATAAGGTGTGGATCTCATGTCTGATCACATGTCATTATATCAGTGATGTCATCAGCAGGGGCGGGGCTGTGACTACCTCTCAGACAGGATATACAGGCAGGTTGTCGGCAGTAATAGATGTTCCTGTAGTATAAGGTGTGGATCTCATGTCTGATCACATGTCATTATATCAGTGATGTCATCAGCAGGGGGCGGGGCTGTGACTACCCCTCAGACAGGATATACAGGCAGGTTGTCAGCAGTAATAGATGTTCCTGTAGTATAAGGTGTGGATCTCATGTCTGATCACATGTCATTATATCAGTGATGTCATCAGCAGGGGGCGGGGCTGTGACTACCTCTCAGACAGGATATACAGGCAGGTTGTCAGCAGTAATAGATGTTCCTGTAGTATAAGGTGTGGATCCTCATGTCTGATCACATCTCATTATATCAGTGATGTCATCAGCAGGGGGCGGGGCTGTGACTACCTCTCAGACAGGATATACAGACAGGTTGTCAGCAGTGATAGATGTTCCTGTAGTATAAGGTGTGGATCTCATGTCTGATCACATCTCATTATATCAGTGATGTCATCAGCAGGGGGCGGGGCTGTGACTACCTCTCAGACAGGATATACAGACAGGTTGTCAGCAGTAATAGATGTTCCTGTAGTATAAGGTGTGGATCTCATGCCTGATCACATCTCATTATATCAGTGATGTCATCAGCAGGGGGCGGGGCTGTGACTACCTCTCAGATAGGATATACAGGCAGGTTGTCAGCAGTGATAGATGTTCCTGTAGTATAAGGTGTGGATCCTCATGTCTGATCACATGTCATTATATCAGTGATGTCATCAGCAGGGGGCGGGGCTGTGACTACCTCTCAGATAGGATATACAGGCAGGTTGTCAGCAGTAATAGATGTTCCTGTAAAATATGTGAATAAATGCAAAAGTAGCCCTGGTAATATTACAATATAGAGGATTCAGGATATGGGGGCGTTATTTCCTTTCTCTTATTATAGATGTATGGTTATATATATCGTCCTCGCACTCAGATATTTTACAGTCCTCCCGATTATTTTATTCATGTTCTATTCTTTAACACATGAAGTGCTCACAGACTTTCACCCTGCAGATAGATGGAAGAATCAATGATACGTGGATATAGACGACGCCTCCGTTCTCCATTCTCCGTCTGCAGGAAACACATCCTATAATCACTAGAGAGGAGAGAGCGTCCTGTTATAAGTCTAATGAACTGGTTGGAAAATTCAGTTGGGGTGTGAATAAATTCTACCTGATTTGAAAGTGCACCAATTGGCCTGGAAATTGGCATGTGACACTCTGGGGTCTCCTGGGACGTAGAAATTTTTTGATTATTTTTTTTCTCTCTCTCTTCCTTTCAATCTCCTGAATAGAATGACAGTAATAGTTAATAATGTCAGAGTGACAGTGACATCCATAGCTATGGGGTAAAGGCATGTTCCCTTACGTCCTACCAGCAGCACAGATGGGGTTAACCACCCCCCGTGGACTGGCAGGACCGGCGGAATGTTTAATGAGCCCAAGACTAATAACTCAATTTAACAATTAAGTGTCTCCTTAAAAGGAGGAAGTCAACCCCCAGCCCACTGTGTTTTTTTCTGTCCTCCTGGACAGGTGGACTAGGCGGTTTGTTCCCCCCTTTCTTATGGAAAGTGCGGGGAGCCTTCTTTTCGTTTGGGTAACGGCGTTGCCCTTTTTTCCTAAGTACCTTGTCAGTTTGGCCGGCAGCTTGTTTGCTGCCGGCCCCGCGCAGTGCGCCTGGCTGGGGAATTTTGGCGGCGTCCTTGGTCCGGGATCCCGGTCCCTGTGCGCCGCCATCTTCTGGAGGTAACACGGGGGCTCTCCTTTTGCATCACCTCCGGGTAATCCGGCCATGATTTTTTCACGGGCACGATTTTTTTATGCGTCTTCCTGTGGAGGATTTACTGGGGGAAGGGTGGATTGGCTATCCCTCCCCTTCCCCTATTTTTGGAGGTCATAATCGACTCCACTGGGATGTCGCTCCAGTTGACTCCAGAAAGAAGATTCCGGGTTCAGAACACGGCAAGTTCATTTCCCCGGCGAGTTCCAATCCGGACTCTCATGAAGATGTTGGGGCTCATGTCAGCGTCTGCGGAAGCAGTCCCTTGGGCTCTATGGCATCTCCGCCCTCTACAGTCGGAGGTCCTCTCCTAATGGAATGGCAGCCCTGCTGGGCTAAACTCCCTGTGCTCCCTGACTTGGCAAACTCGGTATTCCCTCAGATGGTGGTGCCATCTTTTAGACGGGAAGTCTATGGCCCAGCCAGTCTGGGTCATATTGACTACGGATGCGTCCTAAGTAGGCCGGGACGCTCACCTAGACGACTCTCCAGTTCACGGGACCTGGTTTCCTCAGGAGTGGCTTCTTTCATCCAATCTCCGCGAGATTCAAGCTATCCGGCTAGCCCTCCTTCACTTAGCCCCTCAGATCCGGGGCAAAGCGGTGAAAGTCCAGTCAGACAATGTGACTGCAGTACTTTACATCAACCAGCAGGAGGCACAAGATCACTTCCCTCTTGTCAGAGATCGGGTGATTCTGGATTAGGCAGAGTTGTACCTTCCCACTTATCTGCAATCCACATCCAAGGCTCCCTCAATATGATAGCGGCTGAGCCGCGGTCTTCCGTCGGTGGAGTGGTCTTTACATCCGGAGAATCAAGCAGATAGTCCTCAAGTGGGTATGCCAGAGGTGGATCTCATGGCAACAAGGTTCAATGCCAAGGTGGAGAGGTTCTGCTCCTCTACAGGAGGACAACCCCTGGCGTTAGACGCTCTGTCAATATCCTGGAGGTTCAGGCTGGCTTACATCTTCCCTCCCTTTTCCATGATACCGAGGGTATTGATGAAAATCCGTCAGGATCGGGCCTCGGTGATAGCCATCATACTGTTTTGGCCGAAGAGATCCTGGTTTACCTAGCTCACCCAGTTGAGTCGAGGACAATATTGGAGGCTCCCCCACAGCAGACCCTGGTGTCGTGGGACACTCACCTCTGCTCAGATCTGCACAGATTCAACCTGACAGCCTGGAGGTTGATCAGTCCCTTCCCAGAATAGAAGGACTTTTAGAGTCGGTCCTGAGAACGCTGTCTCATTCTAGAGCGGACTCTACCAAGAGAGCCTACTCTTGTATTATGAGGATATTCTCATCCTGTTGTACCTCAACTGAGGAGGCGTCTGCAGATCCGCCCCTCTCCGCTATCCTTCAGTTCCTGCAAGACGGCCTTGATAGAGGCCTTACTCTACTCTGAAGGTTCAAGTTTCAGCCATTTCAGCTTGCCTTAACAGGCTTTTTTCTCAGGACCCGCTGATCAAACGGTTCCTTAGAGGAGCTGAAAGATTAAAGCCTACAGTACTGAGACCCCTTTTTTCAATGGGTTTTTCAGTAGTTCTCAGGGGTTAGCATCTCCCCTTTGAACCGTTAGAGGAGGTGGACATCAAGTCTCGTCACTTGGAAGTTTGTGTTTCTCCTTGCAGTGACTTTGGCCAAGAGGGTCTCTGAGCTTCAAGCTCTCTCAGCACTGAGCCCTATACCATTTTCTTACATGACCGGGACTTTCTTAGATTCCTCCCGTATTGTAGGCCTAAAGTTCCTTCCTTCCAGAACATCAACCAGGTGATATTCCTCCCGGTTCTGTCGACATCTACCACCTCCTCCTAGGAACCTGCTAGACATCCTCTGGACGTCTTGAGATGTCTCCGGATCTATGTGGATAGATCAAGGAGTTCAGGAAAGATGAGAATCTGCTAATCCTGTTGCCGGTAAGTTTAAAGGCTGTAAGGCATCCAAACCTTCCATCAGTCGGTGGATTGAGGAGGCTATTAAGGAATCCCTTGTTTCCACAATCTCTGGACCCTCCGGGATTCGTGAAGGCCCACTCTACTAGAGTTGTGGCTACTTCTTTGCCGAGAGGAGTCTTCTGCCTCTCAACATGATTTGCAAAGCTGCCTCCTGGAGCTCTGAATCGACATTCATCTCCCATTATAGACTAGATGCCAGTCTAGCTGAGTTTTCGGCCTTTGGGCAGACTTTTCTTAGTTCTGCCAGGCAGGAAGGCCCTCCCTAGGGGTTTCTTCTGCTATCTCCCCATCTGTGCTGCTGGTAGGACGTAAGGGAATCGTTAATTTCTAACGATAATTTGTTTTCCTTAGTCCTAACAGCAGCACACAAATTTCCCACCCTAGTAAGTCTAGTTTTCTTCTTACTATAAACACAGTGGGCTGGGGGTTGACTTCCTCCTTTTAAGGAGACACTTAATTGTTAAATTGAGTTATTAGTCTTGGGCTCATTAAACATTCCGCCGGTCCTGCCAGTCCACGGGGGGTGGTTAACCCCATCTGTGCTGCTGTTAGGACTAAGGGAAAACAAATTATCGTTAGAAATTAACGAGTTGACGGTGTTAAAAAAACAGCCTGCTCAATAACACACTGCGCAGTCACATTTATTATGTTATTGCAATTAAAAAAATTTCCAAAAATTGTCCCATATTGGAAGCAGACACTGGCTTGTGTTTATACATATATATATATATATATATATATATATATATATATATATATATACACACACACTGGTATTGGAAAATACAGTGGCCTGTTCTGAACAAGCATCTAAAAATGATGCTTTAATGAGGCAGATGTCTACTGTGTATATACACATACACATGGTGCTAAAAAGCTTAAAGGGGTTTTTCAGGAATTTTATATCAATGGCCTATCCTCAGGATATCAGATATCAATATCAGATGGGGATCTGATGCACGGTTGTTCGAGGAGGCTGCAGTGCTCCGTGAGTGCTGACACCTCTTCCTAGGCCACTGCACATCGCGCACAGCTCAGTTCCATTCAGGTAAAAGGGACTGAGCTGCGATACCAAGCACACTGTGAAGAGATCGCAGTATTCCCTGGAGCTCCGGTAAGTGCCATGACCTCTTCAAACAGCAGGTCGGCGGGGGTGCCGGACCCCTGCCGATCTCATATTGGTGACCAATCCTCAGGATAGGCCATCAATATCAAACTCCTTGATAACCCCTTAAGAATGCTAATTTTGCAACAGGTTTTTGGGAAAACAGCTGCAATTGTACAACCTCTGCAGCCAAAATATACATTGCTAGTGATGATAGAAAATATACTTATTGTGCACACTGTCTCTTTAAGAATTGATGTGAAGTGGAGCATAATCTGTGTATTTCTATATACAGTATATGTGAATAGCTCATGCTTTGTCACACACACAGTAAGCTAACTGCCCCCAGTCCCTGTCGCTGTCCCTGTGGGACCCTGCCAAGATCCTCCCTTCTGATTCGCTGTCAGGCTGACTGCAAGGCATTATAGGCAAGCCCACCGGCCCGGACCCCCACAGGTTGATGTGATCCTCCCTCTTCATCTTCCCTGCTTCCCTCCATAGTGTACTGAATTTGACGGGGCCATTTTGTGCAATTTGCCTGAATCGAATCGCCAAATCGATGTTTGGAAGAATTTTTGGAAAATTCTTAACAAATTCAGTTTGTTTAGAATAATAATTCTGCGGGGATAATAGGAACTGAATGTGGAGCTGATACAAAGTAACAAGAATCCTCCTAACCAACAGCATTCTGCCTGCACTGACAGCGCCCCCTAGTTGCTGCCCACATAACTGCCCCAGAATCACCCGTGGTGTGCAAGAATGCCGGATATTAACGCATTTAGAGTTCGCTGGCGGGTAAAAGAGACCGTGTGAAGCTGTGAGAAATAGCCATACAATTACAATAAGGTACCTAGGGTGACAGGGGCAGAGGAGCAGCAGGAGGAGCACCATGAGAGCAGCTGAGACCTGCAGAGTCCGTATACAATGCGCCTCCTCCTAGCCAAACCTCCTGCTTACACGGGTTGTCAGAAGTGGCGCATGCGCAGTGCATTGATAATGGTTGTTACATGGTTGGAGGGCATCCTGCAACACGTTCCTCTGTGTCTCCTATATAACATATTGCAATTAAATGGCCATTTATTGCAGCTTCTGTTTTCCAGTCAGAGGGTTGGAAGTTTGCTAAGAGTACAGAACTCTATGAGACATCCACCCACCCAACTCACATCGAAATGTTTTCTAGGAGGCGGACTTCTCAAACAGTATGCGAAACACACTGTGAATAAGGGGGTGCTCTTCTTATTCTATACAACAGGGATGCTCAACCCACGGCCCTCCAGCTGTTCCAAAATTACAACTCCCAGCAAGCCTGGACAGCCTCCAGCTACTAGCGCATTGTGGGAGTTGTAGTTTTGCAACAGCTGGTGGGCCCCAGGTTGAGTATCCCTGGTATACCATATGCTTGTGTGCTATGAGTGTGTTATGTGGCCACCAGCTGTGGGCGCTGTTAGTGCAGGCAGAAGGTGGTTGGTTAGGTGGGCTCTTGTTACTTTGTATCGGCTCCACATTCAGTTCTCTCTGTACGCTTGTATCTAGCACTGATCGCATGGTCTATCAGTCTGGATTGTCCAGGCAGGACTGAGACGTCATAGACATCTAATATGTACAGATCTGCCTAAGAAATCGAGAAATCATTGCTTCTTTCATTTATTTCTTGAAGAGAATTCTTTCTCCAGTTGACTTGTTAATAAATTTCTGTCAAGTGAATAAAGTAATCTCCAGGACTGTAATATATCTGAGTGCCGAGGACTTTCTATGTATACTGTGGTGGGTCGAAGACGACGAGTACATGGTGGACACCAAACAGCTGAGCCTCCGAAAGGTGTGGTGGTTTTTACCTTGTGATCAGTGACCGCCAAGAACCAGGATGATCCAGTCAGACAGAGCGGCGTCCATCATGGGGAACAGTTTAACATGACATAAACATTTATATATAGTCGCCTGTAGGTCTCTGCGGCATTTTACTAATGAGCTGAAGTTAATAATAAAAACAAAGTAAACAACAATTAACCGCAGAGACGAGATTACAGTAATTTAATGATAAGACTCAGGTGACAAAGGCCAATTAGTCATCGTTTCAGGATCGTTATCAAATAATGAGTGAAATTCACTAAAGTGTCACTAAAAATATCCAATTACCTCACCCAATGGAGAAGTGTGAACAATGAGCGTTGAGCTGGAGAAGATCAGATGGATCCATCCTCACAGCAGGTGTAGATACAAAGTCATTCTAGACTCTCATATGAGCAAAATCCATCATCGGTGAGACACTTGTGTGCACACAGGTCATCTACTGACCAGGTCCCTGGTGGTTCAGTGGATGCCTGATCTCTAGAGATTTTTATCTTGGTGCATTTGTAAACCGTGTACCGGTAGGGGCTCCCCAGGATAGAGCGAAGTCCCAGCTTTTGCCAAAACTGAATTTTACTTAAACGTGGTAATGAACACAACCACAAATGCTGGGAACACACAATAAATTTATATACACCCATTTACCTACTGGTGGGCACAACTAAACTGCCACATCTTACCTGTTATTACCCTAAAAAAACAAGAACCACTGTATTGGTGTGTAGTACAGGCTATCCTGCGGTGCAGCACAACAGCTTACAATCTTACAGAGCTCTACAGTATTCCCCCTCCCATAACTGGTCCTGTAGCACGTGCCTGAGTATTCCTTCTGAGCAATACGCCAGCCTGGCTTGAGTTTGTGGGAAGTTTATCAGCTCTCCAATATGAAATGTCCCTTTTAATTATGGAGTCCTTGCAAAGATAAATAGAAACACTTGTGGCCTGACACAAACGGAGACCCTATCTAACTAACTACAGGCCTGGTCTCAGTCTCTAGGCGCCAACACTGTAATGAGGTGCGTGCACGATCTTACCAACCCTGGTCTGCTCTGCATCTGCTGGTAACTCTGAACAGAACAAATGCCTCTTTAACAAGCATGCGGTCCTGCAGTGTATGTCGCTTTGCTCCTCAGCTCTCATCAGCATTCCTAAAAGAAATCGTCGTTCCTCTGGACAGGATCAGGGTCTTGGACACAATCAGCTTCACTTAGCTGCAGCTCTGGTCACTGAGGGATGCTCTCACACCTGGATGCCATCAGATTTTCTGTTCACACAGTTCCTCAGTCTCACCTCCCTCTAAGATGGCTGCTTCCTTTCCCTTCAGGCTCTGTGTAACTCCACCTCTCATGAATATAAGCAATCTGCAGCTGTGTTTAGGAAACATCGGCATCTTGTGGCCAAACAGCAGAATGTCAGTCCAGATCATTTAATATAATCTACACAAACAGTGTTCAGACAAGGGGAGCTATTTCCCCATCTCACATGCCACCCCACTAGCAGTTGTCGTCCTCAGCAACCCTATCCATACAAACTCATCCTGGGCATAGCACTGTGGGGGCAGACCAGCATTGGGCCTGGTTAACTTTCGCAGAGTGATAGGCTCAGAAGCACTGGAGACATCAGGCACATCTAAAAGGGGAGGAGCTGCTGACTGCTCAACACTTTCCCTGGGTGGAAAACTTGCTACGGAGCCTCTGTGGGTACCGGGGCAGGGACAACCCACCATTCCTCTTCCTCCTCCTCTAAGGGGATTTCCTCTGTACTCTGAGCAGGCACCTCCTCCATGCATACAGGCTCATCAAATTTACAACTCCTCAACATGTTACTGTGCAAGTTTCGTGAGGGCCCCCAGTCCCTATGCGGATTGGGCATGTGGAGTTTTTTAATCTCCTGTCCGGCTCTCTTAAACATAAGCATATGTGGGGAGTATCCATCAGTACTGTGTACTCTGTTGTTATAGGCCCACATCAGTTCAGGTAGGTACTCAGGCCACCAAGCCTTTTGGCTGTCCTCCAGATTCTGCAGCATCTGAGCCAAGGTGCGGTTTAACCACTCGCAGGCCCCGTTTCCCTGGGGGTGATAAGGGATGGTGCGGAAATGTTTGATCCCATACAGCTGGTACAGCGCATTCATTAGAGTACCCTGAAAACATGCCCCCTGGTCCGAATGTATCATCGGTGGACATCTGAACACCTGTATAAAGTGTTTGCAGACCGCTTCGGCGGCCGACTTTGCCGTCTAGTCTCTGGTGGGTACAGCTACAGCATACTTTGTGAAATGATCTGTCATGACGAAGCAGTATATTTCTTTAAAATTGGTCTTTAATAAATGAATCTTGCCTTTTTGTTCCTCAAATGTTTCACCTATATCATTTTGCAGTTGGACGATATAATTATTTTTCCTCTGGGCCCTTACAATCGATGCTAAACTTTTACCCGGTATATGCGCCTGAGTATATTGTTCTTTAACATCATTTAACCTTTGTTGTTCCGCCAGCAAATACTGTTCATCGTTATACTTCATTTGTATCTGTTCCCATATCTGATATTTAGTTTTTTTCTTGGATCCTCTATATATTTTTCTTTTTTATATGTGGAGGTATATTTTATGAATATCTCCCTCATAAATGCTTTACCCGCATGCCAAACTATCTTAGTGTCTGCTGTGCCAGTGTTAGCGTACTTTCTTACTTGCGTTATACTTTTTCGGTATTGAGTTCCGTCCTACTGGAAAAGAACTGATCGATTTTATTCTAATGCATTCTGAATGGAGAGAAATCCGTTCAGGATGCATCAGGATGCCTTCAGTTCAGTCACTGCACGTTTTTTGGACGGAGAGACGGAGAAAATACAGCAGCAAGCTGCAACGTATTCTACTTATAAGTTGTTAGAAACATGCAAAACGGTCTCACGTGATCCGAGATAGCCAGCAACATTTCTCCCAGGCAGTTCTACACACAAAGGATAACGGGGCTTACTCGTCCAGGCAGATCATGGTAGGTGGAGACACCTCGGCATATACGGGGATAACAGCCATCAGATGGAGCTCACTAGCGCTTCAGGCTCTTATTTTGCGCCAATGTCTGGCCCTACCTTGGAGGGGGCCGCACACGTTGCTACGTACGTGCGCTCACATGCTCCACCCTCTTCGGGAGAGTTCATTCTCCCTACCTGACCGTAACTTGATGCGGTATTGGTATTTAGAAAGGCAAGCCAACCACCTCTGCTCAAGCGCACCGAGATTGGCATTCTCCAGATGTGCTAACATGTTGTCCATCATCACGGTCACCTCTGCACATATCAGGTACTCCAAGAATCTTTCGGTCATGGCCCACACCAGTGCCAGTAGTTCCAATTAAAAGGATCTATAGTTGTCAGGGTTGCGCTCTGACTCCCTCAGAGACCGCTGCCATAGGCAATGACTCTCTCACGTCCATCCTGGACTTGGGATAACATGGTCCCCAGGCCATGTAGACTATCGTCAGTGTATAGCAGGAATGGGGTGTCGAACCGTGCATAATCCAGAATCAAGGCACTGGTCAGCGCCTCTTTCACTGCTTCAAAGGCCTCTTGTTGCCGGGGTCCCCACTCGATGGGACGATTCTTTGGGCCCCCTGCAGTGCCCCTAGATAACTCATTTAACGGGCCCACCAAATGAGCAAATTTGGGTATAAAACTCCTGTAGTAGCTGGCCAGTCCCACGAATGCCCGCAAATCTCATAGTGTACGCGGCTGGGGCCACTTCTGGATGTCCTCCACCTTTCTGGGGGCTGGCTTTACCCCCTCCATGGGTGACCAAATGCCCCAAACACTCTATCTGCTGTCTAAACAGTTGGCACTTCTTGGGCTTGATCTTGAGCCCATGGTCTCGCAGCCATCCTAGGACCTGTCGCAGCTTCTGGAGGTGATCATCAAAGGAGGCCCCAAACACTACTATGTCGTTCAGGTATATCAATACGGACTCAGAGTTGAGATCCCCCAGACAGAGCTCCATCAACCGTAGGAATGTTCCTTGGGCATTGGGCAGGCCAAATGGCATCCAGTTGAACTCATAGAGTCCCATAGGTAGGATAAAGGCTGTCTTCGCTTTGTCCTTCTTGTCTACCGGTACCTGCCAATACCCACTGGCCAGGACGACTCAGGACAGACAATGACTCCTCAATCCGCGGAAAGGGGTAGGCAACCCGGTCTGGGCATTCAGCTTCTGATAATCCACGCAGAACCGGAGACTCCCATCTTTCTTCTGCTGGCCACCGTATCTTCACCTCCTGGTACATTTTAGGTGGGATCGCCGGTGGTGATTTCGTGTTTAATGGCGGAAGCACACCCAAAGTCCTCATCATGTCTCGAGAATGCCTCCTGAAATTCCCAAAGGGTGTCTTCCAGCAACTTCTGTTGTCCTGGAGTCAGGGGTCTTGCAGTCCACCCCCATCCGGGCCATGATCACTCGACCATTCGACTCCACTGTGGGGGTCTCCCTTTGATGGACCTCTACGGCATAGGTCCAGGCTGATCTCCTATCTGGCTGTAGCGTGAAGCTCCTTCGTCGAGGAATATCCCCTTCGGACATATAAACTTTGGCCAGCAAGGTATTCCCAGGAACGGCTAACTCGCAGTCCTCAATATTGAGGCAGCGACAGACACGCATCCATCCTTTACAATAGGGAGGGTCCGGGCTACCAGTGGGCGAGTCTGAGTTTCCTCTTGGTAGGCGGGCTCAATCAGGACCCCCAGTCCATTCAGTCGTTGTCCAACCCCCACAGGCAGCATCAATATTTGTTCTTGTCGAGGTGGGACCTTCATGTGTCCAATGGGCCGACCGGACATCTTGCTCTTTTGCAGACTACAGCTCCTCACCATCTGCTGTAGAACCTTCTGGGTTGGCCGGTGTGTGATGGCCCGTTGCCAATACTTCGGCCCTTCTTTGGCATAGAGTTGATGGTCTAGGTCTCTCAGCACGTTCATACCTAGCGTCATATCCATCCCTCTCCAGGACAAATGGTCCACCAGCACGACCCCCTTCTTGCCGGCGTCTTGCCCAAACAGTCGTACCCGCATCCAGACTATCCCTTGGGCGTCGATCTCTCTGTTATTGGCAGCTGTCGGCCTGATGACGCTCCCGTCTTCCAGCACCATAATACTTCCAAAGTGTCTTTCGAAGAACTTCAGAGGAATTAGGGTGCACTCCGACCTTGTATCAACTAGGCAGCGTACCTTCTGGCCTTCCAACTCGGCTTCCATAATGGGGCTCCTGGCATACAGGTCGTGTTTCTAACACGTAGGGTGGTGTACCCCCCTGCGCTCTCTCCAGCAAGGAGAATATTCTCTCCTAGGTGTCTATCTCGAATTCGGGCCTTACCATCACTGTCCGTCTGACATCACCCTCTAGAGCCCCCAATGAAACCTCTGCCTGCAGCTCGGGGGTCAGGTTAACAGCTTTCCACCCTTTCAGTCCAGTCCTGCAGTCCTGATTCCAGTCCTGCAACTTCATGTTTTTAACATCAAATTTTGGCAGATGATACAACAGCGCCCCCACAGGAATGTACCCTACTGGGGCAGGCATGGCGGGGGCAAGCTGTATCAGTGGTGTTGGGGCAAGTTGGCCTTGCACTGGCGCACCCTGAGCTGGGTCCTGGACCGGTGCCATTGGCGCCAGGGGAAGGTTTCCCGCCGTGTTCCCATCCATAACGGTCGCTGTATCCTGCCGACTACGCCAAGATGTAAGCTGTGTATCGGGGTGGGCTCCCCAGGATACAGAGAAGTCACAAACTAGGAAAACAACTCCAACACCAGCTTTTGTCAAAACAGAATTTTACTTAAATGTGGTAATGAACACAACCACAAATGCTGGAGATGGATGGATGCAGGAGAGAATCGTGGTAATTTTCCTACTGGCAGGCACAACTAAACTGCCACAACCTACCTGTTATTACCCTAAAAAAATAAGAATAACTGAATGGGTGTGTGGTGTGGGCTAGCCTGCGATGCAGCACAACAGCTTACAATCTTACAGTGCTCTTCAGTATTCCTCCTCCCATAACTGGTCCTGTAGCACGTGCCTGAGAATTCCTTCTGAGCAAAACGCCAGCCTGGCTTGAGTTTGTGGGGAAGTTTATCAGCTCTCCAATGTGAAATGTTCCTTTAAATTATGGAGTCCTTGCAATGAACAATAGTAACACTTGAGACCCTATCTAACTACAGGCCTGGTCTCCGTCTCAAGGCGCCAACACTGTAATGAGGTGCGTGCACGATCTTACCAACCCGGGTCTGCTCTGCCTCCGCAGGTGACTCTGAACAGAACAAATGCCTCTCCAACAACCATGCGGTCCCGCAGTGTATGTCGCTTTGCTCCTCAGCTCCCATCAGCATTCCTGAAAGAAATCCTCATTCCTCTGGACAGGATCAGGGTCTTGGACACAATCAGCTTCACTTAGCTTCTGCTTTGGGTCACTGAGGGATACTCTCACACCTGGATGTTGTCGGATCCTCTGCTGACACAGTTCCTCAGTCTCACCTTCCTCTAAGATGGCTGCTTCCTTTCCCTTCCTCTCCAGGCTCTGTGTAACTCCACCTCTCATGTACATGGAAATCTATGCAGTCTGTAGCTGTGTTTAGGAAACAGCGGCATCTTGTGGGCCAACAGCAGAATGTCAGTCCAGATATTAATTTTAATCCTCACAAACAGTGTTCAGACAAGGAGAGCTGTTTCCCATCTCACACATTGTCTCTGGTAGCCTATTGGTTTTCTCTTCAGCTTCTTGATGTTCAGGTGCCTGAGATTGCTGTCCTTGTTGTCTTAGTGGTTGGTGTCTCATCCTCGTTCGTCTGGTAGATGATGTTCTTCCTTAAATAATTCTCAGTGGGCAGAGTCGTATCCTCAGTCCCCTCCTTGTGATCGGATATAAGGGTCTTCTGCTCTTGTTTCAGTGGTTTAGTGTCTTGTTTGGGATCATGTGGAATATATCACTCCCAGCAAAGATTCTCTTAGGTGTCTATTAGAGATCTGCTGGAAAAGTGTCATGTACTTACCCCGCTCCTGCAGCAAGTCTGGCCGCACTATGACAGCACCGCCAGCATCGCTCTGTTGCTACGGCAACCAGTCTCTCTGACGGTGGGGCTTGTAGACCTATCAGGGAGGAAGGACACAGGACCAAACAGGCTTGGTGCCGCCACCACATGCTTCCTGAGCATGGACTGTTTAAGCTGGCAGCTGCTGGCCACGGGTGCCTGTGACTGGTATCCCTGCCTCACTAGCTGTTGTGTGTTGGTTCCTCTGGATCTTTGACCTTTGCTTGTTTCTCTGACTTTGTCTCTGATTACTGGTTTTGCCTTTCTGGTTCAGACCTCTTTCTGCCTGACTTCTCTTATCCCTTCTAGGTTAGGCATCTGCGCTTAGTCGGGGAACGCCACCAAGAAGGTTATTGTCCCTGGTGGCCCAATGGTTATATCTTCAGTCCTCTCCATGGTGAACTGGTACTAGGGACTCCTGTCCTTGTTGCCCCAGTGGTCTAGTGTCGTGCCCTTGTTAAAGTCAGAATGGCCTCTATCTCTGTTATTTAATTTACTTGGTAACGAGTCACTTTCTTACTGGTTTAGAGGTCTATGTCATCAGATAGCTTTAGTGGTACAGGGCAGGGGTTTTATCTTCAGTGTATTTCACACACCTGTTCCTGATGCCCAATTGTTTAGGGTCTTTCTGATCCAATAGATAATGACCACCCTTAATAAACCTGGTTGGTATGGAGTCTCGTAGTAGAGTTGTGGTCGCCCAGTGGTTTAGTGTCCCATACTTGGTGATCTACTACATAACGTTAATGTTCCTTAGTAAATCTTCTGGGGAGCCTTTAGTGGTCCATTGGATAATGTCTACAGATCTGGTTACATGGTGAATTGGTGGTAAAGGACCTTGTCCCTGGTGGCCCAGTTGTCTAATCTTCATCCCTCTATTGTTGTTCAATTGGTTTTACAGTCACCTGCCCCTGATGGTCCAGTGGTTCCAGGTCTGTTGATAAAAAATAGATGATGGTCAATCTCTAATGACTCTTCCGAGGATAGATTTGCCTTTTTATTGACCCAGTGGTACATGATTCCCTTCATGGGGACCCAGCAGTGAGACCCCCACTTCCATCTGATCTACTGGATGAAGTGCCACTCTAGAGGCGGGTAGTCACTTGCCATGTCCTCTGGGTTGGGTGTTGGGTATGGTGTACACTTGGACAATCCTGTTGACTGCACCGGACAGCAGAGACTATAGATCAAACATTAGAAAATTTTAGTAAATCTCAAGGTTTTTGTTGTTGACGTCTTTTGGTTTTATTTTTAATAAAGTTGGTTCTTGTTCTTACACATATGTAAAGTTAGCAAGTTACCGTAATTGATGCAACATTGATACAACGTAACAATTATATCATTAATGCAGGTGCTTCCTGCCATAGGAGACCATAAGAGGACAACTTTTCTATTCTTACTCACATTTTTGGCTTTTTGTCCTTCATTAAAGAAAAATTGTTAGTTTTTCAATTATTGGTATTATTTACTCCTGTTTTGATGATGCCTGGTACCTGTCCCCAAACGTCCTAAACAATAGATTTTTTTAGACTTTTCTATATCATTTCCACTGGGAATAGATCCAGGTAGGATTATCTCCCCTATAATCATCGTCCTCATCTTCGCACCTTGTTATTACCTTAGCCTAGCATTATATTGATTGCAGTGATTTTAAAAGCTCAGATGGACAAAAATGAAGTTGTAGAAATTACAGACTCCACTTGTGTCCTGGAGGAAAAGAAAACCTATAAATGTGGATGAAACATCTGATGATCTTCTATGGATGAAGCGATGCCCACGAGGAAGCGCTGCCCGCTGTGCCACATGGTAAGCCTTACACCACACATTTCAGAAAAGATATATACTTTTTATTATTATCTGTATATTTTGGTTTATTGTAGAAACATTCAAACAGATAATACTGACACAGTTACTAACGTTGTATTAAATGTAGCAGATTATAATTAAGATACTTTTAATATTTACATGAATTTCACTGAACCCAAACTTCTTGTAATTTGTTCATATTTTATATTCTTCTATTTTGTTTTATTTATAAAATAATATTTTCCTTATTATTATTATTAAATCATTTATACTTAAAATCTACAATAGAAATAAATCAAAAGAACAAAATTCAGTAAAAGAGGAAGCATTCAGGACCTAAATAACAGATCAAAATACTAATAAATATAAAATGAAAAAGCCTAAATAGAATGATCTAAAAATAATTTTTAAACCAATTTTGGGATATATTATTTAGTTTTCTCTCTATTTTTTAACTTTCAAAACAAACCAAACAGAGAATATAAAGTAAGAAAGGATAATATCAGAAAGGAAAAAAGTGCCTTCGTCTTCATTTCTGGTAATTCTGTCACATTTTCTCAATATATTTATTTTTAAACAAACTGATTCGGAAATATCTGGAGATGATGATAGTTTTACTTCCCCAATAAACTGTAGTGAACCATGGCTGCAAGGCGAAAGCAAACACGAACTACAAGTAGCAGCACAACACTCTATCTATCTATCTATCTATCTATCTATCTATCTATCTATCTATCATCTAATATCTATCTATCTATCTATCTATCTATCTCATATCTATCTATCTCCTATCTATCTATCTATCTATCTATCTCATATCTATCTATCTCCTATCTATCTATCTATCTATCTATCTATCTATCTATCTCATATCTATCATCTATCTATCTATCTATCTATCTATCATCTATCTATCTATCTATCTATCTATCTATCTCTCTCATATCTATCTATCTATCTATCTATCTATCTATCTATCTCATATCTATCATCTATCTATCTATCTATCTATCTATCTCATATCTATCATCTATCTATCTATCTATCTATCTATCTATCTATCTATCTCATATCTATCTATCTATCTATCTATCTCCTATCTATCTATCTATCTATCTATCTATCTATCTATCTATCTATCTATCTATCTATCTCCTTTATCTATCTATCTATCTATCTATCTATCTATCTATCTATCTATCTCATATCTATCTATCTATCTATCTATCTATCTCATATCTATCTATCCATCTATCTATCTATCTATCTATCTATCTTTCTATCTATCTATCTATCTATCTATCTATCTATCTATCTATCTCTCTCATATCTATCTATTATCTATCTATCTATCTATCTATCTATCTATCTATCATCTATCTATCTATAGATCTATCTACCTTCTATCTATCTATCTATCTATCTATCTATCTATCTATCTATCTATCTCTCTCTCTACCTTCAGGCGATGCTTGCTTTTGGCTGGGTGGCTGAGTTTATCATCTTCCAGACGTCTGACGCGTCCCCGTCCTGTCAATCCTCGGAGCCGCCATTACCTGCTTATAAACACGAAGGGCAGATCATCATTGGAGGACTCATTCCAGTCCATGAAAAAACTGTCAAGAAAACCTTAACATTTGCGTCAAAGCCTCGGTCCCGACAGTGTGAAAGGTAAGTGAACCCGTGAAGCAGGAAGCACCGTCCGCTGAGAGGTGGATCCAATTGTATCCAATCCCCACAATGGACCGATACAATCTTGCAGTGAGGGCATTGTCTACACTGGACACAATTGTATCCAGCTTTCTAGTCATGTACAGGCTAACTGCCTCTGATTGGAAACAGGAGTGTTCTCATTCACTGACAGCAAGCCAATAGCTTAGAAATGTGAGGAAGTGAAACACAGTATAGATTAGAAATGTGTAGAACTGATTATTGAGCTTCAGTTATGTAAGGCGACTTTCACACTCGTGTTCTGGCTTTCGGTTTGTGAGATCCGTTTAGGGCTCTCATAAGCGGTCCAAACCGGATCCGTTTGTATTCTAATGCATTCTGAATGGAAAAGGATCCGCTCAAAATGCATCAGTTTCTAGCAGTTTAGTCTCCATTCCGCTCTGGAGGCGCCTGCAGCGTTTTGGTGTCCGTCTGATGAAACTGAGCCAAACGGATTCGTCCTGACACACAATGTAAGTCAATGGGACGGATGCGTTTTCCCTGACACAATCTGGCACAATAGAAAACGGATCCGTCCTCTATTGACTCTCGATGGTCTTCAAGACGGATCTGTTTTGGCTATGTTAAAGATAATACAACGGGATCCGTTCAGAACGGATGTAGACGGCTGCATTATCTGAACGGATCCGTCCCTGGCGGATCCGCACAAAACGAGAGCGTGAAAGTAGCCTAAAACAGAGAGGTTAGGAGTTCTGGTCAGGTTTGAGGCGACTGTAAGGGCCCGTTCACAGGGAGGATTTTGACGCTGTTGTTCACTTCAGATGCAGCGGACCCCCTTGTGGCTAGGCTTTCATTAAATGGAGCTAAGCCACAAGAGCATTTAAGTGCTGCCCCCCCATTGAAAACAATGGAGGGCTGACACTATCGGACTGCTGGCAGAATCGTGGAGTGGCGTCCATACCAAAATTCTGCCATGTGAATGGGCCCTTAGTGAGTTTGGGTTAGTAGGGGTTAAGGTCTAAAGGTTATGTTTTAGGGTTAGTGACGGTTAGATATTAGCTGTTTATACGTACGTCAGACTTTTATCGTTTTCGGATGTTAAGACGCCAGTCTGTCCTTGGCACCCACATAAATCATATTTGAAATAAAATATTAGAACTACTGAATTCCAGGAAGCCTACATGCTGGTGGTTTCCAAGTAGCCACAGATTGTTCCTGTACAGACAGAGCAATTCACTTGTAGCAGATGTAGCAGAGCTCAGTCTGTGAGATGCAGTAGAGCTGATGGTCTATGATGGAGGCCCCCATGTATTCTTCGAAGTCTTCCATCCTGTTTTTGACGATTTCACCTTGATCATTTTCTTTAGGTTTTACATGGAAAAATACCAATACGTTCTTGCAATGTTATTCGCCATTAATGAAATCAACGCCAATTCACTGCTGATGCCGAATGTGACATTGGGCTACGAGGTTTATGACTCCTGTTATTCAGACTTGGCTGCGGTGGACGGAGTCATGTGTTACTTGTCAGGAAATCAATCCAAGGTGCCAAATTACATCTGCCGCTCAGCGCCGCCAAAATTATCCGCAGTGGTTGGAGATTCGCCATCGTCTGGGTCGATTGCCATTGCTCAAATTCTGGGACTGACACATTTCCCACAGGTAAAGAGGAAAGGAACAGTATAAGACAGGACACTACAGGGTGGGCGTGGGAGACCGGGGAAGGTTCAGAGGCGGGCAACGAGACTAATGCCCGCAGGTAACTAGGTACGTAGATGGAGGCAGACTGGAAATGGCATTGACCGGGGCAGATCCAGGTGGGCAACTGAATTGATCCCAGTGAGCAATTACACGGACATCAGTGGGCCTGGTGGGCAACTGGATTCCTGCTGACGTAACTACAGTGGATATAAAAAGTCTACACACCCCTGTTAAAAAGTCAGGTTTCTGTGCTGTAAAAAAATGAGACAAAGATAAATCATTTCAGAACTTTTTCCACCTTTAATGTGACCTATAAACTGTACAACTCAATTGAAAAACAAAGTGAAATATTTTAGGTGGAGGTAAGAAAAAACTAAAATAATGTGGTTGCATAAGTGTGCACACCCTCCTATAACTGGGGATGTAGCTGTGTTCACAGTCCTGTTAATAGGAGTCAGCGTACACCGCCATCATTTACAGCCTCTGATTAACCCCAAATAAAGCTCCGCTGCTCTCGTTGGTCTTTCCTGAGATTTTCTTAGTCGCGTCCCACAGCAGAAGCCACGGTCCACGGATTTCCAGTGGATCTCATTGTTAGAGGTATCAGTCAGGAGAAGGGGACAGAAGAATCTCCAAGGCATTAGATCTACCATGGAACACAGTGGAGACCGTCATCATCAAGTGGAGAAAATATGGCCCAACAGGGACATCACCGAGAACTGGACGTCCCTCCAGAACGGATGAAAAGACGAGAAGAGAACTGGTCTGGGAGGCGACCAAGAGGCCGACAGCGACATTACAGGAGCGGCGGGAATATCCGGCGAGTACCGGCGGTGTGGTCCATGTGACAACAATCTCCGTATTCTTCATATGTCCGGGCTATGGGGAGAGCGGCGAGACGAAGGCCTCTTCTTACCAAGAAGAACATCCGAGCCCTGGCTACCGCAGAAACCCATCTGAGGTCTCCCAGAAGCCTGTGGGGGAAGGGGTTATGTCTGAGGAAACCAGGGAGCTTATTGGCCATAATTCCAAAAACACCCTGCCCATCCCCAGAAGAGCCCCCTCCCCACAGTGAGGCATGGCGGGGCAGCATCAGGCTGCGGGGCTGGTCTTCTTCAGCTGGAACTGGGGCCGTAGTGAAGAGGGAATTATGGACAGTCCCAAATACCATCAATATTGGCCCAAAACCTTCCGGCTTCTGCTAGAAAGCTGAACATGAAGAGAAACCTCATCTCTCAGCAGGACAACGACCCAAAGCATCATCCAAATCACCAAAGCAACGGCTTCACCAGAAGAAGAGTAAAGGAACGGCCCAGCCCGAGCCCAGACCTGAATCCGATTGAAAGTCTGTGGGGTGATCTGAAGAGGGGCGTGCACGGGAGACGCCCTCACAATCTGACAGATGTGGAGTCACAATGTGCCGTGCTGATAGACTCCTACCCAAAAAGACTGAGTGCTGCAATAAAATCAAAAGGGGCTTCAACAAAATATTAGTTTAAGGGTGTGCACACTTATGCAACCATATTATTTTATTTTAATATTTTTTCTTCACTCTACCTAAAAGATTTCAGTTTGTTTTTCAATTGAGTTGTGCAATTTATAGGTCACATCAAAGGTGGAAAAAGTTCTGAAATGATTTATCTTCGTCTCATTTTTTTACAGCACAGAAACCTGACACTTTAACAGGGGTGTGTAGACTTTTCATATCCACTGTATATTGACTCCTGTAGATTTATCCTGGTGGGCAACTAAGTTGATGCAGGGGCCGGTGGGGGTAAATCGTTTTATACAGATGGGTAAATTACTGCAAAACTGACCGAGGCAGGCAACTGGCCAACAATTCCTGCTCTCTCATTAGGTCCTTGGACGTTTCCATGACATGGTTGGCCGTGTGTTAATGTGGTTGATGTATAATCACCTCCCTACGTGGGGGCTTCTTGCCATATCCACCTCCATGGTTCTCTTTGCAGATCAGCTACGCCTCAGCTCTTCCCTCCTTGGCCGATAAGATCCAGTTCCCTTCCTTTCTACGAACAGTCGGCACTGTGGACTCTCAGCCCGCCGCTGTGGTCCACATGATCAAGCACTTTAACTGGTCTTGGGTTGGTATCTTGTCCTCCAATAATGACTATGGACACCAAGGAAGCCAGAAGCTGAAGCTGGAGATGGCAAAGAACAGGATTTGTGTGGCTTTTGCCAAAACCCTCTCCACTCCACCCAGCAAAGAAAGTCTCAACAGCATCATCAGCTTCATACACAAAACCAAACCCAACGTCATAGTCCTGTACGCATACGCCACCGAGCTGATCGCCTTCCTGCAGGCCGTCACCGCCAGCAGGATCTCTGGAATAGTCTGGATCGGTGTGGGAAGCTGGGTGCCCTCTGCTGTCTTTACCCATAGAGATCTATGGGCCACTCTCAATGGGACCATTGGTCTGGCCAAATACAGTTCGAATATCCCAGGCTTCCAGGACTTCCTGTACAGTATACACCCAGCAAAGTACCCCAATGATATATTTATACGGGAGTTTTGGGAACAGGTGTTTTCCTGTACGTGGAGCGAGAATATTGTGGGCAACGTATCTAGTGTCACATTGTGCACCGGCAATGAAGACCTGACCAAAGTGGACAGTTCAGTGTACAATACCGCAAACTTCCGATTATCCGTGTCCGTCTACAATGCTGTGTATGCCGTGGCACATGCTATACATGACATGCTGACCTGTCAGGGTGGGACAGGGCCCTTCAGAAATGGGAGCTGTGCAGAATTTAAGGATTTCCTACCATGGCAGGTATGGAAAAGTAAAGAAGGTGTAGAATGATATATGACTACTGACTATACTATAAGATATCCTCCATATACCACGCTATTACTATTGTATGGTTTATGATACTGTACTGTTATACTACACAATGCTGTATGGTACTGCGCCGAATGTTCTATCATCACCGCGCTGTTATCCGCAAAGATCCAGAGTTATTCACAGAGATCTTTCGTTTTCCACAAAGATCTACAGACATATCCATAGAGATCCACAGAGATCTAGAGTTATCCATAGAGATCCACAGAGATCTAGAGTTATCCATAGAGATCCACAGAGATCTAGAGTTATCCGTAGAGATCCACAGAGATCTAGAGTTATCCACAGAGATCTAGAGTTATCAATAGAGATCCTCAGAGATCTAGAGTTATCCATAGAGATCCACAAAGATCTAGAGTTATCCATACAGATCCACAGAGATCTAGAGTTATCAATAGAGATCCACAGAGATATAGAGTTATCTATAGAGATCCACAGAGATCTAGAGTTATCCAAAGAGATCTACAGTTACCTATAGAGATCCACAGA
>CM065596.1:5759075-5948587 GCA_033119425.1 Bufotes viridis
CTACTACCACCACCACTACTACTGTTTTCACTACTACCACCACCACTACTACCACCACCACTACTACCACCACCACTACTACTGTTTTCACTACTACCACCACCACTACTACCACCACCACTTCTACCACCACCACTACTACCACCACCACTACTACCACCACTACTACTGTTTTCACTACTACCACCACCACGTCTACCACCACCACTACTACCACCACCACGTCTACCACCACCACCACTACTACCACCACCACTACTACCACCACCACCAATACTACCACCACCACTACTACCACTTCTACCACCACCACTTCTACCACCACCACTACTACCACCACCACTTCTACCACCACCACTACTACCACCACCTCTACTACCACCACCACCACTACTACCACCACCACTACTACCACCACCACCACTACTACCACCACCACTACTACCACCACCACTTCTACCACCACCACGTCTACCACCACCACTACTACCACCACCACTTCTACCACCACCACTACCACCACCACTACTACCACCACCACCACTACTACCACCACCACTTCTACCACCATCACGTCTACCACCACCACTACTACCACCATCACGTCTACCACCACCACTACTACCACCACCACTACTACCACCACCACTTCTACCACCAGCACTTCTACTACTATTATTGCAGCTGCTACTCCTAAGGGTTAGACCCTCTGCTGTGAGTAGTAACTCTGCTGCTGCCAGATCCAGGCTATTCACATTTTACAGACATTCCTTTGGCAGGCAATCCCTATGAAACATCACATTGTAGACATCTTGTTACATTGTATCTAAATATTGTGCACTGTTAATTCAGACACCACCGACTGCATGAGGTGCTCAGAAGATCAGTGGCCCAACGAGGACAGAGTCAAATGCATCCCAAAGATCATAGAATTTCTATCATATGAAGAACCCCTAGGCATAGCACTGTCCGCCATCACCAGCGCCTGCTCTCTCCTCGCCATCTCAGTTCTCTGTATCTTCATCCGGTTTCGGGATACTCCACTAGTGAAGGCCAACAACAGGAGCCTTAGCTATCTTCTGCTGGTGGCCCTGCTCCTATGCTTCATCTGCTCCTTCTTATTCATCGGCCGCCCTTCCATCATCACCTGCCTCATCCGACAGGCCGTGTTCGGGACTATATTTTCCCTTTGTGTGTCTTGTATCTTTGCGAAAACTATTACTGTTGTCATTGCCTTTAGTGCCACCAAACCAAACAGTTCCCTCAGGAAATGGGTTGGTTCCTCAGTTCCCAACTCTATGATCCTCACCGGTTCCAGCATCCAAAGTGTGATCTGCATATCATGGGTCCTTATGTATCCGTCATCACCACAACTCAACATGAAGGCAACCAAGGGAGTCATAACTGTTGAGTGTAAAGAAAGTTCCATTGCCTTCTTCTACATCATGTTGGGATTCCTGTGGTTTTTGGCATTTTTGACCCTGCTCATTGCATTTCTGGCTCGGAACCTCCCTGATGGATTCAATGAGACCAAGTTCATTACATTCAGCATGTTGGTCTTCACCAGCGTCTGGATCTCCTTCATCCCGGCCTATGTCAGCACCAAGGGAAAATTCACAGTGGCAGTGGAAATTTTCGCCATCCTCTCATCCAGCCTTGGATTGATTTGCTGCATTTTTGCCCCAAAATGTCACATTATTATCCTAAGACCTCACATGAACACGAAAGAGTATTTAATATCAAAGAGTCAGATCGTGAGGAAAACATAAAAGTTGTCTGATTGGTGGCAAATGAATTGTCATAAGAAACAATGAATCTATCTTTACCATAATTTCTCTTCTTAAAAAGAATGTATCATCAGATAATTCCATTTTACATTTTTTATCATAAACATATTTTGTGTTAATATTTTACTATCCATGTACAAAAATGTTGATTTGTTACAGTTCATACAATAGGCTGACACTATGCTTTGCAGCTCACTTCTCAGCTTTGTACTGTGTAGCCTGGGGCAGAATCTGTAGAGTCATCATAATATCATTGGAAAGCAGACTCAGCAGTAATATCGCTATCATTAAAAGGCAGGGTCAGCAGAGTCATCTCAATCTCACTAGAGAACAGAGTTAGCAGAGTCACCTCATTCTCACTAGAGAAAATTGTCAGCAGGGTCATATCATTCTCACTAGAGGAAAGCATATTCTTCTCATCATTAGAGGATGAGATCAATAAAGTCACCTCATTGTCACTAAAGGACAGGGTCAGCAGAGTCACCTCATTATAATTAGAGGATGGGATCAGCAGAGTCATCTCATAATCACTAGAGGACTAAGTCAATAGAGTAATCTCATCACTAGAAGACACAGTCTGCAGAGACTTCTTATTATCATTAGAGGCTGGGAGACAAAATTGCCTCATTATTATAGGAAGAGAGGGTCAGCAGAGTCATCACCTTATCACTAGAGTATAGGGACAGCAACGTCATCTCATTATTACAAGAGGATAGGGTCAGCAGAATTGTCTCATCACAAGAGGGCGCAGGAGAGTAATTTCACTATCATTATAGGGCGGTGTCAACAGTTACCTTATAATTAATGGAGGGCAAGGTCAGCAGAGTCATCTGATTATCATTAGAGGATGGCATCAGCAGAGTCATCTCGTTATCATTAGAGGAGGGGATCAGCAGAGTCATCTCATTATCATTAAAGGAGAGGGTCAGCAGAGTCATCTCCTTATCATTATAGGAGGGGTCAGCAGAGTCATCTTTTTATCATTAGAGAAGGGCATCAGCAGAGTCATCTCGTTATCATTAGAGGAGGGGATCAGCAGAGTCATCTCGTTATCATTAGAGGAGGGGGTCAGCAGAGTCATCTCCTTATCATTATAGGAGGGGTCAGCAGAGTCATCTCTTTATCATTACAGAAGGGCATCAGCAGAGTCATCTCGTTATCATTAGAGGAGGGGGTCAGCAGAGTCATCTCCTTATCATTATTGGAGGGGGTCAGCAGAGTAATCTCGTTTTCGTTAAAGGAGGGGGTCAGCAGAGTCATCTCGTTTTCGTTAAAGGAGGGGGTCAGCAGAGTCATCTCCTTATCATTATAGGAGGGGTCAGCAGAGTCATCTCGTTATCAGTGGAGGGTAATATCATCAAAGTCATCTCATTATCGTTAGAGGGTGATGTCAGTAGTCATCTCATTATCATTAGAAGAGGGGGTCATCAGATTCATCTGATTATCATTGATAAGGATGATGTCAGCAAAGTCATCATCGGAAGTCAGAGTCAGCAGTCATCTCATTATCATTAGAGGGTAATGTCAGCAGAGTCATCTCAATAGATGAGAGGGTCAGCAGAGTCATCTCGTTTTTAGAGGGTGATATCAGCACAGTCACCTAATTATCAATAGAAGAAGGGGTCAGCAGGCATCTCATTATCCTCGGAGGTCAGGGCCAGCAGTCATCTCATTATCATTGAAAGGTACTAGAGTTAACGACATCACTCTTGTACTGCTGGAGGGCAGTGCAGTAAGACTATATATTATAGACAGCGCTCACAGATAAGGCTCGGGGTTCAGCTCCCCGGTATCTCCTTCTCCTCCTCTATTACTCTATGGACACTTTTCTGTCCGCTGCTGCGTTGTCGGCACAGTGTGTGCCTCCAATATGGCTGCCTCTGAGGAATACAGCATTGAAATATGTCCTGGGCGCGGTCCTTGTGACCTCCTATTGACAAGTCCCCTAATAAAGTCTCCGTTTTCTTGATCTTCTCATCTTCTTTATTGTGATAGTGTTAATGATATTTCCTTCATGTCACGGGTTGTGGGGACAAGTGGGTGCCAATTGTATCGGCCGCCATGAAGGAGACCGATATTGCCCTCAGCGAGGTGGACATCATCCGGTGTCTTTCATCATCTCGCTCCTCTGTGGCCTCAAATCAAAATCACATTCAAAACAAACCCAAGGCTTCCCGTAAAAAGAAGCCGCATTCTCAGGCGTCTGCTATAATGAGTCTCCTGAGCCGCAGGGAACGCGGCTTCTTGTCAGAGCAGAAATGACATAATGACGGCCGGGATGTCCTGAAGGTGGAAGGAATTGGACGAGTCTCCCGAGGTTTCACCAGATCCACCAGGAATAGAATTGTCCATTGGACACCGGCCCAGAAGAATTCAGTCAATTTCCCTCAATTATCACATTAGTGTAAATCAATTATATTGTCACAAGCGGCTAATTGACCGACTCACATCATCATGAGGATGCGATATAAGTGAGGCGCCGCTGCTCGCTGTACTTGGAGGCGCCGCTCCTCCTGGTCCTCACACACATCGTCTCATCTTTCACCAGGAAGCCCGCGTCCTCCCGATGAGCTTATCAAAGATCCTGGTCTTTCTAGCGCTCATCACAGGGGTCCAGGAATCTTTCCAAAACCAATGTCACCTGGAGAAGCAAAGTATAGAGTCCTTCTCCTCTCCAGGAGACATCGTCCTCGGAGTCATCACCCTGATCCATTCCACGATTTACCAACCGCATGGGACGTACGCGAAGAAACCGCAAGACGCGTCCTGCGAAGAGTAAGAAGCAATCACCGACCTACATCTCCTATCTATCTTCTATCTATCTATCTATCTATCTATCTCATATCTAACTATCTAACTAAGCCCAGCCACTATACAATGTATGGTACTGTGCATTGCTTTCACAAACAGTTGATCGGCAGGGTTCCCAGGTGTCCATTTATCATCTTTCTATCTATCTATCTCTCTATCTATCTATCTATCTATCTATCTATCTATCATCTAATATCTATCTATCTATCTATCTATCTATCTATCTATCTATCTATCTATCTATCTATCTATTTATCTATCTATCTATCTATCTATCCAGTGTCGGACTGGGGTACCTAGGGCCCACCAGTAAAATTTATTTTAGGGGCCCACCATACGGATACATTCAAATATGATAAAAATCTAACAAGTTTTTATATGAACATCGGCTGGCTGAGTATGAATATATGTATGTAGTGCAGTAAGTCTAATGTGTTATGTGCCACTTGTGCAGGGGGAGGAAGACTAGGGGCCCACCTTGCTCAGGGGCCCACCGGGGGATTCCCCTGTACCCCTGTGGGCCAGTCCGAGCCTGTATCTATCTCATATCTATCTATCTATCTGTCTGTCTGTCTATCTATCCAAGTAAAATAAAGAGCAGCAGCACATGATAAGTGAAGATGGGTGCAATCCCTCACTTATGGCTGATAGGCAGCCAGCATTTTACCGACATTGGAGATTTTTCCAAGTTCTTTCCTTTCTTTCTTTCTTTCTTTCTTTCTTTCTTTCTTTCTTTCTTTCTTTCTTTCTTTCTTTCTTTCTTTCTTCTCTTTCTCTCTCTCTCTCTCTCTTTCTCTCTCTCTCTTTCTTTCTTTCTTTCTTTCTTCTGTCTATCTACAGTGGTGTATAAACGCTTGTGAACCCTTCAGAACTGGTTATATTTGGACAGACATTTTGCCTAAAACTACATCAGATTTATGACCTAGTCATACATGAGTCAAAAATATTTGCTTTGATCATCAAAGGTGAGCGGGCAATCGGTTTCATTTACAGAACGGGGATCTATCAGAGTCTGATCCTCACATGTCTGTGGAGATGTATCATTGCAGGAATGAACTGATCACTGATGAAACAGTAAATTCTAAAGGACAATGTCAGGTCAGTGAGGTGAATCTCAGGAGGACGTGGGTCACGCAGCAAGACAACGACCCGGAGCACAAGTCCTTCTACCGAAGAATGGTTAAAGAAAAAGAAAGGGAAGGTTCTGCAATGTCCGAGTCACAGTCCTGACCTTGATCCAATAGAAATGTTGTGGAAGGACCTGAGGTGAGCAGTTCATGGGAGCAAACGACCGACACAGCAGAGCTGAAGCTGTTATATACGGAGGAATGCGCGACGTGCAGGAGAAATCAACCATTACTGGAAACAAGAGGGTCACACAAGCAAGGGTTCACATACTTTACTGCTCACGACATGTGATATGGGAGTATTTTCCGCAATAAATAAAAGATAAAGTCTAATATATGTCACAAATTTGTTTGATTTGGTTTTTTATCTGCTTGTTGGAATTATGAGAAAATCTGATTTAGTTTTAGGTCAAACTTTAGGTCAAATCTGAAGGTTTCGCAAATGTCCAAGCACCGCTGTATATGTGCCGTATATCTTCATGTTTACTATATGTTCTCTATACAGTAAAGGAATATGACTTCGTCTTCTTCAGTTTCCTCATCAGATATTACAGAGACGTGTTAGCCGTGATGTTCGCCATAGAGCAGATTAATGAGAACGCTCATCTCCTGCCGAACCTCACCCTGGGGTTTCATATCTTTGACTCTTGTGTTTCGGAGGCCAGAGCCATCCAGGCCACCTTGATGGTTCTCTGGGAGGAAAAGGGTTTAGATTATGGGTTCAGTCAAAGCTGGAAGGATCCATTTTTGGCGGGGATTATAGGAGATTCCATGTCAACCTTGTCCATGCCCATCGCCAGGATTCTTGGTCCATTTCATTTTCCACAGGTATGTCTGAGTGATAGGAAACAAGTCCAAACTATAAAGGAGCTGGCGGTGATACCTCCATCCCTTGGAATGATGGACACCTTTCCTTGGTTGGGATAACCCATGTCTTTTCTGAAAGTCTTCTCTTTAGTCCTCTTTCACACTTGCGTTGTGTGGATCCGGTGTGCACTTCTGTCGCCGGAAATGCCCGCCGGATCCGTCACAACGCAAGACACCTGAAAGAATTTGAAGACTGATCAGTCTTCAATATGCTTTCAGTGTTACCATGGCAGCCAGGACGCTACTAAAGTCCTGCCATAGTAGTAGTGGGGAGCGGGGGAGCAGATACTTACAGTCCGTGCGGCTCCCGGGGCGCTCCAGAATGACGTCAGAGCGCCCCACGCGCATGGATCACGTGATCCATGCTCATGGGGCACTCTGACGTCACTCTGGAGCGCCCCGGGAGCCGCATGGGCGGTAAGTATACTGCTCCCCCGCTCCCCACTACACTTTACCATGGCAGCCGGGACTTCAGCGTCCTGGCTGCCATGGTAACCAGTCACAAAAGCTAAACGTCGGATCCGGCGATGCGTCGAAACGACGTTTAGCTTAATGCTGGATCCGGATTAATGCACTTCAATGGGCATTAATTCCGGATCCGGCGTTACGGCATGTCTTCCGGATTTTTGGATGGAGACAAATCTGCAGCATGCTACGGTTTTGTCAACGTCCAAAAAACTTTCACATACTGAACGGAAGACATCCTGATGCATCCTGAACGGATTGCTCTCCATCCAGGATGCATGGGGATAATCCTGATCAGTATCTTTCCGTCCTAGAGCCCCGAGGACGGATCTCTAGGACGGAAAGCAAAAACACCAGTGTGAAAGAGGCCTTAGATTGTCCATGACCATAAACCCCTCAGGTTTCTGGTGGAAAACAGTGCAACAATGTAGCAGTTCCTTCAACAAGAAGCCATTAATTAAAGGTTTAGCTATAGGGGGTGCAGCGGTAGCAGAGACACTGGAGGCTGACGGGGACACGTACAGTAGACCCAAGTATAAATGACACATGGTAGGTAAGGGCTCGGCCACAAACTTAGTATTGATGTCCAGGAACTTCATGTTATCTTCATTCATTCAGACGTCATTTGCTCATCTGAAAGCTTCTATTCTCCTCCATTTCTAGATCAGTTTTGGGGCTTTTGATCCAGACTTAGGTGATAGACATCAGTTCCCTACGTTCCTACGTACTGTGCCCAATGAGAACATCCAGAATAAAGCCATCTCACAGCTGTTGAAGCATCTCGGATGGACATGGGTGGGCATCTTGACCAGAGATGATGACCTGGGGGTACTAGATGGACAACATTTGAAAGAAGAGATCCATCGTCATCAAGGTTGTGTGGCTTTCCTGGAGAAGATCCATTACCGTTACCCGATGGATAGAATTAAGAAAATACACAACATTGTAATGGACTCTACAGCAGCGGTGGTCGTGGTGTATTGTGAGGAAATGCACATGAAGCCTCTTCTGGACATGATGTCTAAGGCTGGGACAAAAGGGAAGATTTGGGTCTACACCCTGAGCTTCACCTTTAGTCCAGGCTTCTTCTCGGAAAGAACCTCCACGTTACTGAATGGCTCCATTGGTCTTGTCCTCCATGGCGAGCCTCTGCCTCGGTTCGATGGCTACCTCCAACAGATCCACCCATCCAAAAACTCTGAAGACATCTACATAAAGGAGTTTTGGGAGGTGGCGTTCGATTGCAGCTGGCTTCCCGGTGATCCTTCTGCTAATGACACAGAAGATGTTGTATATTGCACCGGGGAGGAGGATTTGGAGAACAAGGTGGAGTCTTTGTTTGAGCTCGGGGATCTGAGTTACACCTTCCAGGCTTATATCGCAGTCTATGCCTTCGCTTATGCTCTTCACAACCTCCTGCACCGTATGAGCCCAAGACTGAAGTCCGGAAGCTGTGCAGAAAAACATCTGCTGCCCTGGCAGGTACGTGACAGGCTCGTTGTGATGTCTCCTCGCTTGTACATTGTAGACGACATGATGAGGCAGTAACACTGCTAGAACTTTAACGTCCATGTGTAGCCTTAGGTGATTGAATGTGTTTAAAGGGTATACAGACTTTTACGCCACATTTTTTATGAAAAAATGAAACAACCTTGGCCAAAAAAGTAGTGTCTTCCACATGTCTTTAAAGACCTAAGTGTCTCTATAGCAACAGACTACAAATATAGTCTGTGTAGTCTGATCCTGCCGTCATGCTTCTGGTTCCATACTGTTCATCCAGTATATTGGTAGTAGGTAATGAAGAGCTGGATAGATAAAATGTAACCAAGACTTGCACCAGTTCTCTACACCGGAGCGAGAAGCTAATTTTCATGATTAATGTCATCATCATTTACTGACACGTCAGAGATAAATAGAGATGGTCATAAAAGTGTTTTAAGCAGCTATTTTTATTATTATATTTTTATATATTTTTTATTATATTTTATATACCGTATATAGTTATTACAGCACATTTAGTATTTAACTGGTACTAATATTTTATTATTGTTATTATTATAGCAATTACTATTTTTATAGTTTTTATGGCTGTTACTATTTATTTTTATACAGTTTATTATATTTATTATTAATATTGTTATTTTGTTATAATTATTTAGTAGTATTTGTCAGTATTATATTACTATTTTATTACAGTTACTATTATTCTTATTTATTAGAATGTTTATTGTAATTTATTTTTTTTGTAATTTTTTTTTAGTTTTCTCTTTCTTTTTTATTATTTCATTGGATGTAAATAAAATTTTTACTTTGCCTGATTTTAAAGCACACACGACGCCCACCCAAAAAAATGCTGGGGTGGTGTGTAGGGTCACTGTAGAATTTTGTTTACTTTTTTAATTCCCTGTGACGGATTTGTGAGGTGAAGCATACTTACTTGCTGCCCGCACTCGGTTCCGATTCCGCTGGTCCACCACTGTCTTCACTGCACTTCGGTCCCCACGTGTAAGCTTGATCGTGGACTCGTGGACAGGGTCATGTGCAGCCACTACACGGCCAGAGCGGTGATGTGTCCCCTGGGCATCCTATGACCACAGAGATGTGCTGCTTGGGGACGTGTCACCGTCACGTATCTCTCTGGTCACTGACTGGAAAATCTTTGATTGTGAAAGGAACGAGTTTTCATCGTAGAGTCCTGGAAATATTGCAGTGGTCATGTGACCTCAGGTTATTATTTCTTCCAGGTTTACCGTTATCTGAAAAGAATTTCCTTCACGACTTCTTCAGGAGATGAAATATTCTTTAATGACATCGGTGAGATTCCGGCCACGTTCGATATAATGAATCTTCAGATCTTTCCTAATAATGATTACAGATTGGTGAAGGTGGGGAGATACGACTCCTGGACCACGAGGGAGACGATCTCGCTAGATATTGGGGCTGTCGTCTGGAACCAGGAATATAAGGAGGTGACTCATGTACTTCATTATTAACCTCATCTACTGTCAGTGTGGGGCTCCTTGGGATACCAGAGGAGATAATTCTGGGGTCCATCCTCCATCTATATGTATCACGTCCGTTATAACATAGATATTATCATCAATAACATCTACAAGTATTATTACTAATCATTGCAAACCCTGGAAATAAATTATTGGTTCCAGCATCATCTCCAAATAAGGTTGCCCCCTGATAGACCTTTCATACGCTGTTATATTAGGAACCCATTATTGAGTCATAGCATGAGTGCCCTGAGGGTCCTCTGGTACCCTGATGAGCTCGTCTTCCTGATTATCTAAATGCTATGAGAGAGGCTGACAACCACAGCTAAGACCAGAAAAAAGATATCCAGCAGTTGTCACTTCCATTCACCTATAAAGCTGCATAAGCAGTTGTGGTATACATTGTATGCATTATGCTCCTGAGCTCCCTCTAGTGGTGCCTGTGTATATCTGTATGCAGTAATCTCCTGAGCTCCCTCTAGTGGTGGCTGTATATATCTGTATGCAGTAATCTCCTGAGCTCCCTCTAGTGGTGGCTGTATATATCTGTATGTAGTAATCTCCTGAGCTCCCTCTAGTGGTGGCTGTATATATCAGTATGTAGTGATCTCCTGAGCTCCCTCTAGTGGTGGCTGTATATATCTGTATGCAGTAATCTCCTGAGCTCCCTCTAGTGGTGGCTGTATATATCTGTATGCAGTAATCTCCTGAGCTCTCTCTAGTGGTGGCTGTATATATCTGTATGTAGTAATCTCCTGAGCTCCCTCTAGTGGAGGCTGTATATATCTGTCTGCAGTAATCTCCTGAGCTCCCTCTAGTGGTGGCTGTATATATCTGTATGTAGTAATCTCCTGAGCTCCCTCTAGTGGTGGCTGTATATATCTGTATGCAGTGATCTCCTGAGCTCCCTCTAGTGGTGGCTGTATATATCTGTATGTAGTAGTTTCCTGAGCTCCCTCTAGTGGTGGCTGTATATACCTGTATGTAGTAATCTCCTGAGCTCCCTCTAGTGGTGGCTGTATATATCTGTATGTAGTAATCTCTTGAGCTCCTTCTAATGGTGGCTGTATATAGCTGTATGTAGTAATCTCCTGAGCTCCCTCTAGTGGTGGCTGTATATATCTGTATGTAGTAATCTCCTGAGCTGCCTCTAGTGGTGGCTGTATATATCTGTATGTAGTAATCCCCTGAGCTCCCTCTAGTGGTGGCTGTATATATCTGTATGTAGTAGTTTCCTGAGCTCCCTCTAGCGGTGGCTGTATGTATCCGTATGCAGTAATTTCCTGAGCTCCCTCTAGTGGTGGCTGTATATATCTGTATGTAGTAATCTTCTGAGCTCCCTATAGTGGTGGCTGTATATAACTGTATGCAGTAATCTCCTGAGCTCCTCCTAGTGGTGGCTGTATATATCTGTATGCAGTAATCTCCTGAGCTCCCCCTAGTGGTGGCTGTGTATATCTGTATGTAGTAATCTCCTGAGCTCCCTCTAGTGGTGGCTGTATATATCTGTATGTAGTAATCTCCTGAGCTCCCTCTAGTGGTGGCTGTATATATCTGTATGTAGTAATCTCCTGAGCTCCCTCTAGTGGTGGCTGTATATATCTGTATGTAGTAGTCTCCTGAGCTCCCTCTAGTGGTGGCTGTATGTATCTGTATGCAGTAATCTCCTGAGCTCCCTCTAGTGGTGGCTGTATATATCTGTATGTAGTAATCTTCTGAGCTCCCTCTAGTGGTGGCTGTATATATCTGTATGCAGTAATCTCCTGAGCTCCTCCTAGTGGTGGCTGTATATATCTGTATGCAGTAATCTCCTGAGCTCCCTCTAGTGGTGGCTGTGTATATCTGTATGTAGTAATCTCCTGAGCTCCCTCTAGTGGTGGCTGTATATATCTGTATGTAGTAATCTCCTGAGCTCCCTCTAGTGGTGGCTGTATATATCTGTATGTAGTATGCCCCTGAGCTCCCTCTAGTGGTGGCTGTATATATCTGTATGTAGTAATCTCCTGAGCTGCCTCTAGTATTGGCTGTATATATCTGTATATAGTAATCTTCTGAGCTCCCTCTAGTGGTGGCTGTATATATCTGTATGTAGTAATCTCCTGAGCTCCCTCTAGTGGTGGCTGTATATATCTGTATGTAGTAATCTCCTGAGCGCCCTCTGGTGGTGGCTGTATATATCTGTATGCAGTAATCTCCTGTGCTCTCTCTAGTGGTGGCTGTAAATATCTGTATGCAGTAATCTCCTGAGCTCCCTCTAGTGGTGGCTGTATATATCTGTATGTAGTAATCTCCTGAGCTCCCTCTAGTGGTGGCTGTATATATCTCTATGCAGTAATCTCCTGAGCTCCCTCTAGTGGTAGCTGTATATATCTGTTGTTTCGTAATCTCCTGAGCTCCCTCTAGTGGTGGCTGTATATATCTGTATGTAGTAATCTCTTGAGCTCCCTCTAGTGGTGGCTGTATATATCTGTATGTAGTAATCTCCTGAGCTCCCTCTAGTGGTGGCTGTATATATCTGTATGTAGTAATCTTCTGAGCTCTCTCTAGTGGTGGCTGTATATATCTGTATGCAGTAGTCTCCTGAGCTCCCTCTAGTGGGGGCTGTATATTTCTGTATGTAGTAATCTCCTGAGCTCCCTCTAGTGGTGGCTGTATATATCTGTATGCAGTAATCTCCTGAGCTCCCTCTAGTGGTGGCTTTATATTTCTGTATGCAGTAGTCTCCTGAGCTCCCTCTATGGGTGGCTGTATATTTCTGCATGTAGTACTCTCCTGAGCTCCCTCTAGTTGTGGCTATATATATCTGTATGTAGTAATCTCCTGAGCTCTCTCTTGCGGTGGCTGTATATATCTGTATATAGTAATCTCCTGAGCTCGCTCTAGTGATGGTTGTATATATCTGTATGTAGTAATCTCCTGACCTTCCTCCAGTGGTGGCTGTATATATCTGTATGTAGTAATCTCCTGAGCTCCCTCTAGTGGTAGCTGCATATATCTGTATGTAGTAAATTCCTGAGCTCCCTCTAGTGGTGGCTGTATATATATGTATGTAGTAATCTCCTGAGCTCCCTCTAGTGGTGGCTATTTATATATCTATGCAGTAATCTCCTGGGCTCTCTCTAGTGATAGCTGTATATATCTGTTGTTTCGTAATCTCCTGAGCTCCCTCTAGTGGTGTCTGTATATATCTGTATGTAGTAATCTCCTGAGATCCTTCTAGTGGTGGCTGTATATATCTGTATGTAGTAATCTCCTGAGCTCCCTCTAGTGGGGGCTGTATATTTCTGTATGCAGTAATCTCTGGGGCTCGCTCTAGTGGTGGCTGTATATATTTGTATGTAGTAATCTCCTGAGCTCCCTCTAGTGGTGGCTGTATATATCTGTATGTAGTAATCTCCTTAGCTCCCTCTAGTGGTGGCTGTATATATCTGTATGCTGTAGTCTCATGAGCTCCCTCTAGTGGGGGCTGTATATTTCTGAATGTAGTAATCTCCTGAGCTCTCTCTAGTGCTGGCTGTATATATCTGTATGTAGTAATCTCCTGAGCTCCCTCTAGTGGTGTCTGTATATATCTGTATGTAGTAATCTCCTTAGCTCCCTCTAGTGGTGGCTGTATATATCTGTATGCTGTAGTCTCCTGAGCTCCCTCTAGTGGCGGTTGTATATATCTGTATGTAGTAATCTCCTGAGCTCCTCCTAGTGGTGGCTGTATATATCTGTATGTAGGAATCTCTTGAACTCCCTCTAGGGTTGACTGTATATATCTGTATGCAGTAATCTCCTGAGCTCCCTCTAGTGGTGGCTGTATATTTCTATATGCAGTAGTCTCCTGAGCTCCCTCTATTGGTGGCTGTATATTTCTGCATGTAGTACTCTCCTGAGCTCCCTCTAGTTGTGGCTGTATATATCTGTATATAGTAATCTCCTGAGCTCTCTCTTGTGGTGGATGTATATACCTGTATGTAGTAATCCCCTGAGCTCCCTCTAGTTGTGGCTGTATATATCTGTATGTAGTAATCTCTTGAGCTCTCTCTTGTGGTGGATGTATATACCTGTATGTAGTAATCTCCTGAGCTCCCTCCAGTGGAGGCTGTATAGATTTGTATGTAGTAATCTCCTGAGCTCCCTCTAGTGGTGGCTGTATATATCTGTATGCAGTAATCTGCTGAGCTCCCTCTAGTGGTGGCTGTATATATCTGTATGTAGTAATCTCCTGAGCTCCCTCTAGTGATGGTTGTATATATCTGTATGTAGTAATCTCCTGAGCTCCCTCCAGTGGTGGCTGTATAAATCTGTATGTAGTAATCTCCTGAGCTCCCTTTAGTGGCTGCTGTATATTCCTGTATGTAGTAATCTCCTGAGCTCCCTCTGGTGGTGGCTGTATATATCTGTATGCAGTAATCTCCTGAGCTCCCTCTAGTGGTGGCTGTATATATCTGTATGTTGTAATCTCCTGAGCTCCCTCTAGTGGTGGCTGTATATATCTCTATGCAGTAATCTCCTGAGCTCCCTCTAGTGGTAGCTGTATATATCTGTATGTAGTAATCTCCTGAGCTCCCTCTAGTGGTGGCTGTATATATCTGTATGCAGTAATCTCCTGAGCTCCCTCTAGTGGTGGCTGTATATATCTGTATGTAGTAATCTCCTGAGCTCCCTCTAGTGGTGGCTGTATATATCTGTATGTAGTAATCTCCTGAGCTCCCTCTAGTGGTGGCTGTATATATCTGTATGTAGTAATCTCCTGAGCTCCCTCTAGTGGTGGCTGTATATATCTGTATGTAGTAATCTCCTGAGCTCCCTCTAGTGGTGGCTGTATATATCTGTATGTAGTAATCTCCTGAGCTCCCTCTAGTGGTGGCTGTATATATCTGTATGTAGTAATCTCCTGAGCTCCCTCTAGTGGTGGCTGTATATATCTGTATGTAGTAATCTCCTGAGCTCCCTCTAGTGGTGGCTGTATATATCTGTATGTAGTAATCTCCTGAGCTCCCTCTAGTGGTGGCTGTATATATCTGTATGTAGTAATCTCCTGAGCTCCCTCTAGTGGTGGCTGTATATATCTGTATGTAGTAATCTCCTGAGCTCCCTCTAGTGGTGGCTGTATATATCTGTATGTAGTAATCTCCTGAGCTCCCTCTAGTGGTGGCTGTATATATCTGTATGTAGTAATCTCCTGAGCTCCCTCTAGTGGTGGCTGTATATATCTGTATGTAGTAATCTCCTGAGCTCCCTCTAGTGGTGGCTGTATATATCTGTATGTAGTAATCTCCTGAGCTCCCTCTAGTGGTGGCTGTATATATCTGTATGTAGTAATCTCCTGAGCTCCCTCTAGTGGTGGCTGTATATATCTGTATGTAGTAATCTCCTGAGCTCCCTCTAGTGGTGGCTGTAATATCTGTATGTAGTAATCTCCTGAGCTCCCTCTAGTGGTGGCTGTAAATATCTGTATGTAGTAATCTCCTGAGCTCCCTCTAGTGGTGGCTGTATATATCTGTATGTAGTAATCTCCTGAGCTCCCTCTAGTGGTGGCTGTATATATCTGTATGTAGTAATCTCCTGAGCTCCCTCTAGTGGTGGCTGTATATATCTGTATGTAGTAATCTCCTGAGCTCCCTCTAGTGGTGGCTGTATATATCTGTATGTAGTAATCTCCTGAGCTCCCTCTAGTGGTGGCTGTATATATCTGTATGTAGTAATCTCCTGAGCTCCCTCTAGTGGTGGCTGTATATATCTGTATGCAGTAATCTCCTGAGCTCCCTCTAGTGGTGGCTGTATATATCTGTATGTAGTAATCTCCTGAGCTCCCTCTAGTGGTGGCTGTATATATCTGTATGCAGTAATCTCCTGAGCTCCCTCTAGTGGTGGCTGTATATATCTGTATGTAGTAATCTCCTGAGCTCCCTCTAGTGGTGGCTGTATATATCTGTATGTAGTAATCTCCTGAGCTCCCTCTAGTGGTGGCTGTATATATCTGTATGTAGTAATCTCCTGAGCTCCCTCTAGTGGTGGCTGTATATATCTGTATGTAGTAATCTCCTGAGCTCCCTCTAGTGGTGGCTGTATATATCTGTATGCAGTAATCTCCTGAGCTCCCTCTAGTGGTGGCTGTATATATCTGTATGCAGTAATCTCCTGAGCTCCCTCTAGTGGTGGCTGTATATATCTGTATGTAGTAATCTCCTGAGCTCCCTCTAGTGGTGGCTGTATATATCTGTATGTAGTAATCTCCTGAGCTCCCTCTAGTGGTGGCTGTATATATCTGTATGCAGTAATCTCCTGAGCTCCCTCTAGTGGTGGCTGTATATATCTGTATGTAGTAATCTCCTGAGCTCCCTCTAGTGGTGACTGTATATACCTGTATGCAGTAATCTCCTGAGCTCCCTCTAGTGGTGACTGTATATACCTGTATGCAGTAATCTCCTGAGCTCCCTCTAGTGGTGGCTGTAAATATCTGTATGTAGTAATCTCCTGAGCTCCCTCTAGTTGTGACTGTATATACCTGTATGCAGTAATCTCTTGAGCTCCCTCTAGTGGTGACTGTATATATCTGTATGTGGTAATCTCCTGAGCTCCCTCTAGTGGTGGCTGTATATATCTGTATGTAGTAATCTCCCGAGCTCCCTCTAGTGGTGGCTGTATATATCTGTATGTTGTAATCTCCGGTAACTTTATGTCTACGCAGGGGATTTGGAGCTCTGTATCAGAATAATGGCGCTTCAACAGTTCTAAATATATATTGTGTTTGTATAATATTGGGCCAAAAAATCACTGATCTTACATTTAATTTGATACGGGGGGCCCATGAAAAAGTAGCTGGCCTCCAGTGATAGTATGACAAGATGAATGAGCAAGTGGATTGATTTTTCTTAATTACCCACAAGTAACAGAAGATGCAAAAAGTGGTCCCTGTTCAGGTCTCTGCCTCTTTGGGTCAGAAGAAGGCTGCAGAAGAAAACAATGTCCTGCTTATTACAAGATGGGAGCAACATGCCGCACCTCACGGGACTTACTCGACGGGTTTATGAACTGTTTATGGAGGAGCGAACTGTGAGAAGGGGTTATGGCCCCCACCTTCCCCAGACTCATCCACATTTATCTCTGGGGAAATTTTAAGCAGAAAGTGTCGGCTAACAATCCCCATCCCCTGGAGGAACTCAAGGAGAACTTCACAAACACCATCCGCAGCGTCACAAGCCGCATCAGCCAACATAACCCGACCTGCCCAGAGATGCTGGGACCTGAACGGGGACCACTTTCTGCATCTTTTCTGTTTTACAATTTCTGTTTATTGTAATGAGCATAAAATAAAGTCAGATTCATGTAACATAAACAACTTGTTTGAAAACATTCTCAAACATGAAAAACAGCGGGTCATTTAAATTTTTATCATATCTCTAGGATAATTCTGAAAGGTTACCGGTCAAATTGGGAGCTAGGATACATACTTTTCTTACACTTCGAGGGAGATATGTATCTCAGTAATGTACAGTACGTTGCAGCGAGCATATAACAACAGGTAAAACAAACGTGGAAACTTTTAGGAATGTTGAGATAAGCTAGGTCGTCTATTTCCTCCACACGTAGAGGATATGTAGGGTGTAAGTTACCTTTGTCTACAGGTCCAGGTCACTTCTCAGACATGGCGATCTGTTCAATGAGTGTGTATTTGGTTAGGTCACCGGATAATCCATTGTTAGTTCATGTGAGATCTCTGTCTAAATCTCCCAAATTTTGTGGTAAATTGGGAGATTACGTGAGGCAGTATAGCTAAGTTCTTCCATTCGAGAGATTTGAGTAACCTTATGTAACCAGTGCGAGACTGGAGGTGTGCTCGTATTCTTCCGCTGAGACTATTAGGTTAGCCCACAACTTTTTGTTGAAACGTGGTGGGAACTTTGGTGGTAGTCCAAGGAAGATTAGATGTGGAGTCAAAGGAGGTGCCCCAGGACATGCTTTATTTATAATGTCTTCAACTTTTTGCCAAAATGGCTTTATGGTCTTGCAATCCCACCAAATGTGCACGTAGGATCCAGTCTCAGAGAGACATCTCCAGCAATGATCTGGTATGGAGCTATGTATCCTGTGTAGCGTTACTGGAGTCACTAATACAACTTGATGGACGGCAGCTGTTTTTGTATATTCAGTAAATTTCCGTAGGAGTGAGATTTTGTCCTAGTTCTTGTTCCCACATCTTGATGTAGGGGAGATGTGAGTTCAGGGGAAACGTGATCAGTTCCTTATATATCTTCGAAATGAGCTTAAGAACCGGAGAGCGACTAGAAAATGGCCGTTCCATCCAAGTAAGTTCCTGCGGTAGAGGGACGATTTTTAGAAACGTTTTAAAGCCTAGAGCTATTTGATTGAACGTTATTTGTGTCAAGGAGACAGAAGGAAACCGATCCCATAGAGTCTGGAAATTTGTATTCCTTGTATTTAGAGTCCTTTTTAATGGTAGACAGAGACACTTGTACGGGGTAGTAAGTCCTAAGAGATCCCCCAGACCAGTGATAGAGGAGGGATAGGACCATATGTGGGCATTTTTGTATTGAAAATCCAAAACGAGAAGAGTTCTAAATCTTTTCTGACTTGTGGGTAATTAAAAAATAAAAATCCACTTGCTCGTTCATCTTGTCATACTATCGCCTGAGGTGGGTACTTTTTCGTAGGTCACCCTGTATTTTCTTAACATTTAGGTTCCACGGTCAGTTTGCAGTGAAAGTTGTCAACCTGGAACCTGGAAAGTCTTCATACATGACCGTCTGATGTGCTGCTTCCACTGTGTTCCATGTTCGCTCGGAGAAATCACGAATGAGACTGGTAATGGAGATTGTTAAGCCCGCTGTGGCTCCGGTTACATTGTGCGCTGCTTTAATAACGGCAGATTGTGATGTAATATTATAAGTTGGCTCAGGTTTTCCAGTAACTCGTAGACAACCACAAAGAATGCCAACTGCTCTGTCCCTTCCCCCACACTGCCTAGTTGGTCTTAAATTTTAAATATGTCATGTATCCATATTTTGGGAAAATCTCAGCATTTTCACCCCTTATATCAGTCAACACTATGTTATGTTTAGTGCAGGGCGATAGAGGGGTTTGTCATGCTCCTCCCCCTAGGTATGATTCAGTGCAATCAGTTTTGGCTGGTGAGCTCTTTTAAGCTTCTATGTTGCTGTTTTGTACTGACATGTTACCACGAGGTAACTGATGAATCCTGGTTGATTCTAGATGCATCCGTTTGTACAAAGTGCCCAGAAGACATGTGGCCCAATGAGAAGCAGGACGGCTGCCTCATGAAGACACTTCAGTTCCTGTCCTATGAAGACATTATGGGAGTCTCCTTGGCTGCTGCTTCCATCTCCTTCTCCATTTTAACCTTATTAATCTTATGCATCTTCAGAAAATTCTCAGACACGCCAGTGGTGAAGGCCAACAACCGAAGCCTCAGCTATATCATCCTTGTAGGACTCATCGTGTGCTTCCTCTCCTCCCTCATTTTCATTGGTTATCCGCTGGGGGTCCTCTGCATCCTCCGTCAGGTTGTGTTTGGGGTGTCCTTTTCAGTCGTTGTCTCGGGGATGTTGGCCAAGACAGTCACAGTCATCCTTATCTTCCAGTCCACAAAACCCAACTCAGTCAGCAAATGCTTTGACTCCAGGTTCTCGAAGGTGGTCATGTCCATTGGTCCTTTGCTCCAGGTCATCATCTGCACTGTTTGGCTCTGGACGTCTCCTCCTTACACAGAATTAAACATGGCGTCCAAACCTGATACAATAATTGCAGAATGTAACGAGGGATCCAGTCTCGGCTTCTGCTCCATGTTGGGCTATATGGGACTTTTAGCTACACTAAGCTTCTTTGTGGCTTTTTTATCTCGGAAGCTCCCAGACAGCTTCAGAGAGGGCCAGTGCATCACCTTTAGTATGTTTGTGTTCCTCGCTGTCTGGATATCTTTTATTCCGACATACCTGAGCTCTGAAGGAAAGAACCTAGTCATAGTTGAAGTATTTGCAATCATGGCATCCAGTGCTGGTCTGTTGGCGTGTCTATTCTTCCCAAAATGTTACATCATCCTGTTCAGACCAGAACTGAACACAAAACAGTATGTAAGGGGGAAGCAATGACCTAAGTCCACCTTAAAATGGTCTGTGTCCAGCTTATGGACATTTTCCAGTTAAAAAAGATTCCTACTTACCTGCTTGACACTTCTCTGGTCATCTCCATTGCCTCTACGCTCTCCATCTTCTGGTCCTGGCACTGTTTACACCTGGCAGGCCGTGGGCATGGTCATCTGCACCGCTTCTGCCAATGAGCGGCTTCAAAAGTGATGTGGCCACAAGGTCCCCTCTGAAGGCGTCATTGACTGGAGCAGCGTGTTGGACTATGCCAGGACCAGAAGTTGGCGTGGAGACGGTAATTTATTAAGCTTCCTTTTCATCGGCCATGCTGCAGAAAACGGATATTTTTACAAGAAAACCCCTTTAAAATGATCTGTGTCCACTTTAGGTGAGGTCCTTAGACTGAACATCCCAGAAACAAGGCCCTTTGAGCACCATATGATCCTTCAATGTCCCAAAGTTTTGGGGCTTATTTCTTCGTGGCTCCTTGCTAAATCTGTTGTTACTGCTCTGTTATCAACAAAGTAGGACTGTCCCAATGGAGCAGCAGAAGATCCTCTGGGGGGCCCTAACTCTAAAACAATGAAGAACCCTTAATAAAACGGGTCCCAAAGATCAACTTTGTGCTGAATTTGGAACCAATAACCAGATTGGGGGTGGATATCCCATATATGCAGTCTATGTAGCTGTACAGGGGCCTAGTAGGAAAAGGAGTCCACCACCATCCTAAAGAAAACACCAGTGCATCCTAATATCTACTTCATTGCATGTAAACTATTGTAATTGCTGTTAATGCTGGATTATGCCAATAAACGACTCACTAGAAAGAACCTCAATAACGAGCTCCACAATAGCTGTTGGGGCTCACATACATTTCTTGCACAGGGGCCCTCTGTCGTCTATAATTACCTAGGAACCAGATATCCTATGAAACGTTATTGATGATAAGTCCATGTGCAATGAAAATGTAAAAATTTACATAGGACGTGAACATGTGATGTATCTACAGAGGGTGGGGGGGCCCTCAAAATTATTTCCTCTAGTGGGCCAAGGAACTTCAGTCCAAAGCGGGTAGGACATTAAAGAGCACAGACTCCATAGGCTGAAGCAAGGATCTCTGTGAAAAGTTATATCAAAACATCAGTGTTAATTATGCTAATTATAGAGTTACTTTATAAACTTCTCGACACTAGGGGGAGCTCACTACATACAGATTATACAGCCACCACTAGAGGGAGCTCACTACATACAGATTATACAGCCACCACTAGAGGGAGCTCACTACATACAGATTATACAGCCACCACTAGAGAGAGCTCACTACATAAAGATTATACAGCAACCACTAGAGGGAGCTCACTACATACAGATTATACAGCCACCACTAGAGGGAGCTCACTACATACAGATTATACAGTCAACACTAGAGGGAGCTCACTGCATACAGATTATACAGCCACCACTATAGAGAGTTTACTACATAAAGATTATACAGTCACCACTAGAGGGAGCTCACTACATACAGATTATACAGCAACCACTAGAGGGAGCTCACTACATACAGATTATACAGCCACCACTAGAGGGAGCTCACTACATACAGATTATACAGCCACCACTAGAGGGAGCTCACTACATACAGATTATACAGCTACCATTAGAGGGAGCTCACTACATACAGATTATACAGCCACCACTAGAGGGAGCTCACTACATACAGATTATACAGTCAACACTAGAGGGAGCTCACTGCATACAGATTATACAGCCACCACTAGAGGGAGCTCACTACATACAGATTATACAGCCACCACTAGAGGGAGCTCACTACATACAGATTATACAGCCACCACTAGAGGGAGCTCACTACATACAGATTATACAGTCAACACTAGAGGGAGCTCACTGCATACAGATTATACAGCCACCACTAGAGAGAGCTCACTACATAAAGATTATACAGCCACCACTAGAGGGAGCTCACTACATACAGATTATACAGCTACCATTAGAGGGAGCTCACTACATACAGATTATACAGCCACCACTAGAGGGAGCTCACTACATACAGATTATACTGTCACCACTAGAGGGAGCTCACTACATACAGATTATACTGCCACCACTAGAGGGAGTTCACTACATACAGATTATACAGTCACCACTAGAGGGAGCTCATTACATACAGATTATACAGCCACCACTAGAGGGAGCTCACTACATACAGATTATACAGCCACCACTACAGGAAGCTCACTACATACAGATTATACAGTCACCACTAGGTGGAGCTCACTACATACAGATTATACAGTCACCACTAGAGGGAGCTCACTACATACAGATTATACAGCCACTGCTAGAGGGAGCTCACTACATACAGATTATACAGCCACCACTAGAGGGAGCTCACTACATACAGATTATACAGCCACCACTAGGGGGAGCTCACTACACACAGATTATACAGCCACCACTAGGGGGAGCTCACTACATACAGATTATACAGCCACCACTAGAGGGAGCTTACTACATACAGATTATACAGTCACCACTAGAGGGAGCTCACTACATACAGATTATACTGCCACCACTAGAAGGAGCTTACTACATACAGATTATACAGTCACCACTAGAGGGAGCTCACTACATACAGATAATACAGCCACCACTAGAGGAAGCTCACTGCATACAGATAATACAGCCACCACTAGAGAGAGCTCACTACATACAGATTATACAGCCACCACTAGAGGGAGCTCACTACATACAGATTATACAGTCACCACTAGAGGGAGCTCACTACATACAGATTATACAGTCACCACTAGAGGGAGCTCACTACATACAGATTATACAGTCTCCACTAGAGGGAGCTCACTACATACAGATTATACAGCCACCACTAGAGGGAGCTCACTACATGCAGATTATACAACCACCACTAGAGGGAGCTCACTACATACAGATTATACAGCCACCACTAGAGGGAGCTCAGTACATACAGATTATACAGCCACCACTAGAGGAAGCTCACTACATACAGATTATACATCTACCACTAGAGGGAGCTCACTACATACAGAATATACAGACACCACTAGAGGGAGCTCACTACATACAGATTATACAGCCACCACTAGAGGGAGCTCACTACATACAGATTATACAGCCACCACTAGGGGGAGCTCACTACATACAGATTATACAGCCACCACTAGAGGGAGCTCACTACATACAGATTATATAGCCCCCACTAGGTGGAGCTCCACACTCAAACAAAAAATCTGAAAAACAGAAAATAAATATAATGAATACATATTGGAAATAAATTAACAACTTTGGCCATTTACAGGACGAGGTCATATTCATGTAAAAATACTGGTCATTTTCCTGATGACACTTCAGAGCTTCAGCTACAGAGAACGAAGGAAGAATCATGAATGGCTCTTCATAATTTGTGACGAGAATCTCTCATATACAGATACTGACTGTAAAGTGCAGGAAAACTTAAGTACCAAGTGTGGCCAACTTTAAAGCTAAAGTTCTGTATTAATATATAATACAATATAACTTCTGTATTTACATCTTTAAAAAAAATTCCTGTTTCTTAAGTAATGAAAAACTAATGAATTCAATCTACACCCAACAAGCTTATTAATTTACAGGGAAATGCAGGGAGTGAGAATTATCTGTTTCTACATCACTTAAAAAGAGGATGGCAGTACTATCTGTACCTCTATCATTTTCAGGGAGAGACAGGGAGGTAGTACTATCTGCAATTACATTATTTATATAAATAGATAGAGAGGCAGTACTATCTGTACCTACTTCATTTACAGAGAGACAGGGAGGCAGTACTATCTGTACCTACATCCTTTACAGAGAGGCAGTACTATCTGTATGTACATAATTTACAGGGAGAGACAGCAAGCTATCTATATTTACATCATTTACATAGCTAGACAGGGAGTTTGTACTATCTATAACTATATAACTTACAGGGAGATAGGGAGGCAATACTATCTATACCTACTGTACATCATTTCCAGGAAGAGACAGGGAGGCAGTACTATCTGTACCTACTTCATTTACAGAGAGAGAGGGAGGCAGTACAAGCTTTATTTATATCATTTACAGGAAGAGACAGGGACTGGGCAATACTATCTGTACCTACATCATTTGACGGGAAAAAGGAAGGCTGTACTTTCTAAACCTCCATCATTTACAGAGGAAGACAGGGAGGCAGTACTATCTGTATCTTTATCATTTACAGAGAGAGACCAGAAGGCAGAACTATCTATCTGTACTATCTGTACCTACATCATTTAGACAGAGACAGGTTCAGCAGCGCTATCTCTAGCTACATAATTTACAGGGAGAAAGAAAGTCAGTGCTATCTGTACCTCCATTATTTACAGAGGGAGAAAGGGAAGCAGTACTATCTGTACCTACATCATTTACAGGGAGAGACAGAGAGGCAGTACTATCTGTACCCATATCATTTACAGGGAGAGACAGGGAGGCAGTACTATCTGTACCTACATCATTTATAGGGAGAGACAGAGAGGCAGTACTATCTGTACCTACATCATTCACAGGGAGAGACAGAGAGGCAGTACTATCTGTACCTACATCATTTATAGGGAGAGACAGAGAGGCAGTACTATCTGTACCTACATCATTTACAGGGAGAGACAGAGAGGCAGTACTATCTGTACCTACATCATTTACAGGGAGAGACAGAGAGGCAGTACTATCTGTACCTACATCATTTACAGGGAGAGACAGGGAGGCAGTACTGTCTGTACCTACATCATTTACAGGGAGAGACAGAGAGGCAGTACTATCTGTACCTACATCATTTACAGGGAGAGACAGAGAGGCAGTGCTATCTGTACCTACATCATTTACAGGGAAAGACAGAGAGGCAGTACTATCTGTACCTACATCATTTACAGGGAGGCAGTACTGTCTTTATATGATCACAGTTAAACTCCTCTTCGGTAGCTTTAGAGTGTGACATGTTCCACTAAATAAAAGTAGATTCAAAGAACTAGGGAAAACAGAATGCTAAATTATGGATAAAATGATGGTCTCAGCAGCAGTGACCGCCCGCCAGGGGACGCCGACACCATGACACTTTTATGCTCGTGCTGTTTGATCCTCAGCTTTGGACCTGGGGAGATTTCCGGTTCTGTCACAGCGCTCCTGTGTCCTCAACACTTTATCACGGCCATTAATGTTCCCTTGAGAATGATTTATTATGTTATATTGTGAGGGCGCCACCTCTTCTTATCTCATCCTTGAATGACCAGGTGGATGAAATCTCAGTCATGTGGCAGCAGTCCATGTGCTCTGCCAGGCGTAGCGCCGGCCTCAGACCCATTGATGTACCTTCTAATACTGGAGGTACTGAGAGAAGATTTTATTGTTTTAAATGGCTGCACAGTGCACACCTTTTTCATTACTCGGGATGTCACAATTTAGTGACAAGAGACCTGAAATCATCTAACTTTTGTTCATTAGCCCCTTAATTAGTGATAATGGATCCTTTTTTGGAGATCATTTACTGAGAAATTAATGACGAGAAGTCCCAGAAAAGTCACAAGTGGGAGTCAGGACTGTACTGAAGCCCGAGCGAGTAGAACTTAGCACTGTAAGAAATTATTATATATATAAATATATATATATATATATATATATAATATAATATTCCCTCTAACTGGGTCTGATTCTTTAAGTTGGGTGTAATAAATGAGACACAAGAGTAAAATGATCATAAGATATGTATATTGTACAGTGTAGAAATATTGATATTACAATTATTATTGATGAGTATTTATATATATTAACAAATAAATATTCCAAACAGAGAGACTTTTACACAATAATAGTTACAATTGCTTAAACTACAAAATTACAAGGTAAACACCCCCCCAAGACCATTTGGTAACTAAACAGCTAAGGCTACTTTCACACTCACATTTTGGGCGGATCCATCGTGGATCTGCAAAAAACGGATCCTTTACAATAATACAACCTCATGCATCTGTCATGAACGGATCCGTTTGTATTATCTGTAACATAGCCAAGACGGATTCGTCATGAACTACACTGAAAGTCAACGGGAGACGGATCCGTTTTCTATTGTGCCAGATTGTGTCAGAGAAAACGGATCCGTCCCCATTGACTTACATTTTTTTAAAGGGACAAAAGTACTTTGTAGAAGGAGGTAGACCAGGGAAGCTTCTAGCTAGAGTAATTTCTAATTAAGAACAAAACATCGGAGATAGGTAAGATCTGGTCCCCAGAGGGCAAAGTAACAGAAAAATCAGACGAGATAAAGGAAGCTTTTAAAAAACATTTCTCGGAATTATACAATGTGAATAAGGACATAACAGAAGGAGACATGGATTCATTTCTGGATTCCATCTCTCTTCCGGACCTTACGACTATTCAGACTCTTGAGTTGGATCTCTTTCTTGATGAGTTGGAGGATGCACTAAAGGCCTGTTCGAGGAATTCCTTCCCCGGTCCAGATGAATTTCCCTATGAACTTTACCGTAAATATAGGGAGGTAGTCTTTCCCCGACTTTTGAGAGTTTTCCTTAATTCAATAGAGGAGGGACAGCTCCCTGAAAGTATGACAGAAGCTGTAATAGCACTGATCCCCAAACGAGGGAAAGATCCGTTAGATATAGAGTCTTATAGGCCGATCTCCTTAATAAACACTGATGTGAAATTATTCTCGAAAATCCTAGCAACAAGGCTATTCAAGGATATTACAACAGTGATACATCCCGATCAATATGGTTTTATCCCAAATTAGGGCGCGCATCCCAATCTGCATCGTCCTTTGTTAATATTCAGTCAGTAGGGGGACTCTCCAGATCAATCCTGTCCTTAGATGATTCTAAAGCATTTGACAAGGAAGAATGGGGTTTTCTTTGGAAAGTTCTGCAAAAGATGGGATTTTGCCCAAGGTTTATAAATATGATTAAACTTATTTATAGAACCCCTACAGCAAGAGTGAAGTTAACCGGTAGTTTGACGGATACTATCCCTCTGAGTAGAGGTACCCGTCAGGGTTGTCCCCTGTCTCCATTGCTATTTGACATATATATAGAACCCAAGGATTTGGGACTCTGGGAACAGAGGACTGTGTGTCTCTCTATGCAGACGATGTTCTGATTTTTATTGATCATACCGATATAATACTTCCTGAACTTATTCAGATAGTTAACAACTTTGGCGCAGTGTCAGGCTTTGATATGAACTGGTCTAAAACTGTGTTGATGCCACTCGAAAAAAAAACGATTACCCTATGAAAGGCCACTTGAAAGTGGTGAGAGTCGTTGACTCTTTTGAATATCTAGGGTTAATGATCTCTCCGAAAGTAGAAGAGTTTGTTCATCTAAACTTGATTCCTCAGATTAGTAAAATAAGATAAGTATGGCTCCGTTTGGCCTTGTCTAGGGCCGACAGATTATCCCTAGTGAAACTTCTCTATACTTTTAGAAATTCTCCAGTTTGGTTGAAGATACATTTTTCAAATTAATCGAAACCTTGATCACCGATCTACTCTGGGGCAGAAAGCGGGTAAGGCTTAAAAATCAATGGCCTATATAAACCGATCGAACAAGGAGGTTTAAATCTCCCTTTCTTTAAGGGATATTTTATAGCATCACAGTTTTGGCTTTTCAAACATTGGGAGAGGAACCCTTTATGCAGGAATCTTTCGAGGAGATTTACACATTGTGATATTTTTTCACTTCTAGAGCCTGGGTCACTTATTAGTTATAAGGAAGAATACGGGGAAACCACAAGGCTATTCATCAGATCACGCAGCACCATTAGAGTGTGGATTGGGATTAAAGGATCACTTTATTTGACACCTCTATGGCACAATTCTTCTTTACCGGTGTTGGAGGAGTTAGCAAATAATAAATTACTGGCAAAAGAATAATGTTTTTTCTGTTTCACAAGTTGTAAACAATGAAGAAATACTTTCACTTTTGGAGATTACACAAAGAGAACACAGAGAACTTTTCCTGGTTTAGGTATTTACGATTGCGATCCGCGCTCTCTTTATAAAAAGGAAATCATTATTACACATAAATACTGACACGTGCTTGAATGACTTACTGGGAAATGAGGGATACAATTTAAGAACTTCAAATATCTAAAAAGTTTTTAGACACATTATTTAAGGGAATATATTTCCCCGGTTAAAAGGCGTGGGAAAGTGATACACTGGCTCGGCCACTTGACTGGGGGAATATAATGACAAATTTTGGGTTAGTATCACACGATTTTAATCATATGTTGGTTCAGTTTTTATATATATATGTCTGGCTCTACAGATGTGGGCCGAGAAGCAACTCCAACTGTCCAAGATGTCATTTGTTGGGAGCAGATTATCGGCACTTGTTTTGGTCTTGCACGAAATTAAAAAAATATCGTGAGACAATAGTCAGACTGATTTCCCAAAAATTAGAAATAGTGATCCCATATACAGCCGCATGCTGGATGTTAGGTGAATTCTCTCAGGTAAAGTGCCATAGATATAAAAAAAAACCCTACTGATAAAATTAGTGTTCTTGGCGAGATTACTAATCTCTCGAGTTTGGTTCTCATGTAATACGCCTACGGTTTGTTTATGGCTAAAAGTCAAGATGTATGAAAAGATTCTGTTCAAACTAAGAAATTGTATAGAGAAATGGGGAAAAGAAATAGAAGAAAGTTGAATTAATATTAACTGTTTGTAAACTGATGTGAAGTATTAATAAAAAGAATAAATAAATAAATAAATAAAAAACACTAAGGGGTAGGCAACTTTCCTATTGGTTGCTAGGGATGTTGCTAAGTGCCGATATTCGCGATAAATTTGTGATAAATTCACGATCAGAATATTTGCGATCAACACTATTCGCGAATACAATATATATGGTACTATACTCTAAATATTCGCGAATTCTCGAAGTGACGATATTTGAGATTAAAATTTGCGATTCGCATATTCGCGCTCAACACTATTTCTTAGTTCTTACATCACAAGTGGGTGTCAGGACTGTACTGAAACTCAAGCAGTAGAACTTGTGTCCTGAATGTGAATATTGTAGCAGAAACCAGAAAATGTAATCACTGGAAAACACATTGAAACAGAACACAAGATTCAATCTTCTAATTAAAAAAACATCAATAGGAAATGCATTTTTCATTCATTTGTGAATAGACTTTATAAAAAAACTCCTTCCAGAACGTAAGTCCTTCACCTCGTTGCTGGTTCTATTAGATCGTAGATTAGAGTTCTGCTTTTGTTTCAGATGGCACTCTCTGCTCTCCCCCTCCCGTCTATCAGTTTTAGGCCTCATGCACACGACCGTTGGTGTTTTGCGGTCTGCAAACTGCGGATCTGCAAAACACGGAAGCTGCTCCGCGTTCCATTCCGCAATTTGCGGAAGGGAACACGGCCCATTATATAAATGCCTATTCTTGTCCGCAAAACGGACAAGAATAGGACATGCTCTATTTTTTTTGCGGAGGCACGGAACAGAGCAACGGATGAGGACAGCACACGGAGTGCTGTTCGCATCTTTTGCGACCCCATTTAAGTGAATGGGTCTGCGCCCGAGCCGCAAAATATGCGGCTCAGACATGGGCCACAGCAATGGCCGTGTGCATGAGGCCTTAGAGATAGCAGCAGAAGAGGAGGTTGAACACAGCTATGAGACCAGGTAAACTACATAGGCTTTAGATAGGGAGGAAAACACACATGGAAGTCTGCAGAAGGAAGGCAGAAGCATCCTGGACACACAGACCTCACATCCAGCATGTATTACTGGGGGACACACAGACCTCACATCCAGCATGTATTACTGGAGGACACACAGACCTCACATCCAGCATGTATTACTGAGGGACACACAGACCTCACATCCATCATGTATTACTGGGGACACACAGACCTCACATCCAGCATGTATTACTGGGGGACACACAGACCTCACATCCAGCATGTATTATTGGAGGACACACAGACCTCACATCCAGCATGTATTACTGGGGGACACACAAACCTCACATCCAGCATGTATTACTGGGGGACACACAGACCTCACATCCAGCATGTATTACTGGGGGACACACAGACCTCACATCCAGCATGTATTACTGGGGGACACACAGACCTCACATCCAGCATGTATTACTGGGGGGACACACAGACCTCACATCCAGCATGTATTACTGGGGGACACACAGACCTCACATCCAGCATGTATTACTGGGGGACACACAGACCTCACATCCAGCATGTATTACTGGGGGACACACAGACCTCACATCCAGCATGTATTACTGGGGGACACACAGACCTCACATCCAGCATGTATTACTGGGGGACACACAGACCTCACATCCAGCATGTATTACTGGGGGACACACAGACCTCACATCCAGCATGTATTACTGGGGGACACACAGACCTCACATCCAGCATGTATTACTGGGGGACACACAGACCTCACATCCAGCATGTATTACTGGGGGACACACAGACCTCACATCCAGCATGTATTACTGGGGGACACAGACCTCACATCCAGCATGTATTACTGGGGGACACACAGACCTCACATCCAGCATGTATTACTGGGGACACACAGACCTCACATCCAGCATGTATTACTGGGGGACACACAGACCTCACATCCAGCATGTATTACTGGGGGACACACAGACCTCACATCCAGCATGTATTACTGGGGACACACAGACCTCACATCCAGCATGTATTACTGGGGACACACAGACCTCACATCCAGCATGTATTACTGGGGACACACAGACCTCACATCCAGCATGTATTACTGGGGACACACAGACCTCACATCCAGCATGTATTACTGGGGGACACACAGACCTCACATCCAGCATGTATTACTGGGGGACACACAGACCTCACATCCAGCATGTATTACTGGGGGACACACAGACCTCACATCCAGCATGTATTACTGGGGACACACAGACCTCACATCCAGCATGTATTACTGGGGGACACACAGACCTCACATCCAGCATGTATTACTGGGGGACACACAGACCTCACATCCAGCATGTATTACTGGGGACACACAGACCTCACATCCAGCATGTATTACTGGGGACACACAGACCTCACATCCAGCATGTATTACTGGGGGACACACAGACCTCACATCCAGCATGTATTACTGGAGGACACACAGACCTCACATCCAGCATGTATTACTGGAGGACACACAGACCTCACATCCAGCATGTATTACTGGAGGACACACAGACCTCACATCCAGCATGTATTACTGGAGGACACACAGACCTCACATCCAGCATGTATTACTGGGGGACACACAGACCTCACATCCAGCATGTATTACTGGGGGACACACAGACCTCACATCCAGCATGTATTACTGGGGACACACAGACCTCACATCCAGCATGTATTACTGGGGGACACACAGACCTCACATCCAGCATGTATTACTGGGGACACACAGACCTCACATCCAGCATGTATTACTGGGGGACACACAGACCTCACATCCAGCATGTATTACTGGGGACACACAGACCTCACATCCAGCATGTATTACTGGAGGACACACAGACCTCACATCCAGCATGTATTACTGGAGGACACACAGACCTCACATCCAGCATGTATTACTGGGGGACACACAGACCTCACATCCAGCATGTATTACTGGAGGACACACAGACCTCACATCCAGCATGTATTACTGGAGGACACACAGACCTCACATCCAGCATGTATTACTGGGGGACACACAGACCTCACATCCAGCATGTATTACTGGAGGCACACAGACCTCACATCCAGCATGTATTACTGGGGGACACACAGACCTCACATCCAGCCTGTATTACTGGGGGACACACAGACCTCACATCCAGCCTGTATTACTGGGGGACACACAGACCTCACATCCAGCATGTATTACTGGAGGACACACAGACCTCACATCCAGCATGTATTACTGGAGGACACACAGACCTCACATCCAGCATGTATTATTGGAGGACACACAGACCTCACATCCAGCCTGTATTACTGGGGGACACACAGACCTCACATCCAGCATGTATTACTGGGGCACACAGACCTCACATCCAGCATGTGTTACTGGGGGTACACAGACCTCACATCCAGCATATATTAATGGGGGACACACAGACCTCACATCCAGCCTGTATTACTGGGGGACATACAGACCTCACATCCAGCATGTATTACTGAGGGACACACAGACCTCACATCCAGCATGTATTACTGGGGGGGACACAGACCTCACATCCATCATATATTACTGAGGGACACACAGACCTCACATCCAGCATGTATTACTGGGGGACACACAGACCTCACATCCAGCATGTATTACTGGGGGACACACAGACCTCACATCCAGCATGTATTACTGGGGGACACACAGACCTCACATCCAGCATGTATTACTGGAGGACACACAGACCTCACATCCAGCATGTATTACTGGGGGACACACAGACCTCACATCCAGCATGTATTACTGGAGGACACACAGACCTCACATCCAGCATGTATTACTGGGGGACACACAGACCTCACATCCAGCATGTATTACTGGGGGGCACACAGACCTCACATCCAGCATGTATTACTGGAGGACACACAGACCTCATATCCAGCATGTATTAATAGGGGACACACAGAGCTCACATCCAGCATGTATTACTGGAGGACACACAGACCTCACATCCAGCATGTATTACTGGGGGACACACAGAGCTCACATCCAGCATGTATTACTGGGGGACACAAAGACCTCACATACATTCACTTTTGGGGCTATTTGGCTTTCGGGTAATATTTATGGAAAGCAAAAAATGTTCCGGCTACAGTGATATTATATCATGAAAGTTTTGGATTTAAGTAGAAGCATTAATGGTGATTTCCTCATCTCAAACAATTTATTGAAACAAAAGCTAACCCCAGTGCTGGGTATACCGCCACTAAATGTCAGCGTCTCACCGACCCCAGTGCTGGGTATACAGCCACTAAATGTCAGCGTCTCACCGACCCCAGTGCTGGGTATACCGCCACTAAATGTCAGCGTCTCACCGACCCCAGTGCTGGGTATACCACCACTAAATGTCAGGGTCTCACCGACCCCAGTGCTGGGTATACCGCCACAAAATGTCAGCGTCTCACTGACCCCAGTGCTGGGTATACCGCCACTAAATGTCAGCGTCTCACCGACCCCAGTGCTGGGTATACCGCCACTAAATGTCAGCGTCTCACCGACCCCAGTGCTGGGTATACCGCCACTAAATGTCAGCATCTTACCGACCCCAGTGCTGGGTATACCACCACTAAATGTCACGGTCTCACCGACCCCAGTGCTGGGTATACCGCCACTAAATGTCAGCGTCCCAGGAACTTGTCCTGTGGCCTTCAGCATCAATTCCAGCTTGACAACGAAGTTTCCTACTGTTCACAAGTCATCTTATTGTCCTCTGAGGCATAGCATCCCACTCTTCTTGAAGGGCAGCCCTCAGGCCATTGAGGTTCTGAGGCACAAAGTTACGAGCCTCTACATGGCGACTCAGCTGATCCCATAGGTTTTCAACGGGATTCAAGTCTGGAGAAAGTGCAGCCGCTCCATGTGAGGTCCCCCAGTCTCCAGCAGCCGCTCCATCTGAGGTCCCCCGGTCTCCAGCAGCCGCTCCATGTGAGGTCCCCCAGTCTCCAGCAGCCGCTCCATGTGAGGCCCCCCAGTCTCCAGCAGCCGCTCCATGTGAGGGCCCCAGTCTCCAGCAGCCGCTCCATGTGAGGTCCCCCGGTCTCCAGCAGCCATTCCCTAATGATGTGACCTCGATGCTGGAGCATTGTCCTCCATGAAGATGGCATTAGGCCGGTGCTGTTCCTGCAGCGGCACAATGACTGGATTACTGATGTTCTTCAGGTAGTCTGGGCTGTCACTGGACCATTCACAGTGTAGGGCAGTTCTGTACTGACGAGACACACCGGCCCACACTGTGACACCGCCACCACCAAAGTCTGGTCTGGTGACAACAGTGGCTGATGCACAGCGCTCTCCATGACGTCTCCAACATAGTTGGCAGCCATCATTTCTGCTCAGCGTGAATCGACTTTCATGAGTGAACAGCACTGAGGCCACTGGTCCCTCGTCCGGCGTAGATGCTCCCCGGCCCATGCAGGACGATGACGCCCGTGCCCGGTGGTGCGGTCAGGTATCCTTGCGGGTCGTCTAGCATGCAGACCACGCTGATGTAAATGGTTTTCAATCGTCTGGTGCCTCTCACCTCCCTTAAATGTGCCTGGAGTTGTGTGGCATTCATCATTCGGTTCCGCAGGGCATTGTTCACAATAAAGCGGTCATCAATGTGGGATGTGGCCAAAGGACGTCCACGTCTCTGCCTTTCTGTGACTCTTTCAGTCTCTGTATCTCTGATACAACCTGCTGATGACTCTCTAAGCTCAGGGGCCACTTCCGTCTGAGAACATCCTGCTTGAAGCCTCACAATGGCGAGGTACTATTCATCAATTGTTAGGTGTTGTCTTGGTCTCATGATATCACAATGTGAGCAGCATGATGAGGAGGACTGTTTAAATACCAATTCTAATTGAACCAGGAAATGTATTGGGTGATTCATGGATTAAACACCTTTTGTGAATTTTGCCGTTCAGCTCCTTGTTAGAGAACAGCAAGTTGTGCAGAAAGTCCTAAAACATTGAACAGTTGGACATGAGCATTCAAAAGGTCAGAGAAGGTCACATTAGGGTCTCCTGTAAAGGTCAAAGGGCATTTTAGGTTCATCCTAAGATTTCACCCACAAGATAAATATCCCAAACTTTTTTGGAGTAATGTATAAAGAAGAATTCATACAGTGATGTTTCTGTGATTTCTTTCTCGCTCGTTTATTGGTGATTGATTTCATGTATTTATTACAAGACCGATTATAACAACAGCTGAATATAGAGGAGGATTCTCCACAAATGTGTAATACACGGACGTCGCCCGGATCCGGGTGTCTCTGTTATTACAGATCTGGTGATCCATCCTGTGGAAGGAATCCTAATGCACAGAAGGGAAGTCACGAGGTTGTTTCCGGCCTCCATGTTGTACGGCGTCGCGGCATCAGTTACACAGATCGGTTTTACAGCAGCGGGTGGACGGCTCGTAGGCTTTCATTATCTGACAGTTTGCCTCAGTGGTACATCCGCGAGTCATTATAACTAGAAGAGGAACCAGGAAGATCAGGATGAACAAACCACAGATAAATGTAGCAATAACTGCGGATTCTAATGGATACTATGTAACCCAGGATAGAAGAAAGAGCGCCACCTGCTGGGACCAAAACAGGGTCCTAGTGCTAGCGGAGCAGGAAGTCGTCGAGAATGGGCTGATTTTCTAAAAAGACTTCTCTGCTCTGTGTACTCTGAGGTGGCCATTCATGGCTGTCACCCAGCTCTCTACATACCCTGCATGACATATGCTATAGGTGTAAGCTACACCCCCCTTAGCTAACCCCTCTCTACCTGGATGTCTGTGAACCAGGAGGCTCAGGATGAACCATAAAAACTGTTGCACTTTAATATGAAAGCTCCGCCACACATAGCATTAAAGGCAACCTATCAGCTGCATTTTTTTTTACTAAAAAAAGCTGATATTTATCTTATTTTCTGTGTATGATTATGAGGGGCATCTTGTCTGAGATTTTTCACAGCATTTAGAGACATGTTTTACAGCAACAACATGGACAAAGAAAACCGTAGTCTGGAGATGTTAATTCAATTCTACTGGAAAGTATTGTGGGCATGCTTTTTGACTTGTGCAGAGGCCATTTTGCAGGGAGGGGAGGAGGTGAGCTGGGATCATCACCCACAGACTTCTATGAAAGAGTTTTGTAGGCATGCTCTGAAACTGTACGGGTCATTGTGCAGGGAAGAGGAGAAGATTATCTGTGATGTCACCTATTGACTCTAATGGAAAGAGTACTGTGGGCATGCTCTGTGACCTGTAGGGGTCATTGTGCAGGGAAGAGGAGGAGATGATCTGTGATGTCACCTATTGACTCTAATGGAAAGAGTACTGTGGGCATGCTCTGTGACCTGTAGGGGTCATTGTGCAGGGAAGAGGAGGAGATGATCTGGGATGTCACCTATTGACTCTAATGGAAAGACTATAGTGGGCATGCTCTGTGACCTTTGCAGAGGTCGTTGTGCAGGAAGGGGAGGACATAATAGGTGTGACAACACCTATTATAAATGGTAGATCCTGTGTTATCTATAGGTGTTACATATCACTGTAATCCTACTCGTGATGAGAATGAGATGACTGCTGGCAGGTTATTTCTACAGGGCTGGATGTGTCGTGCTATTGTTAGGGTCAGTGGTCTGGGCAGGAGAAACAAAACCCTTACTGCTGACTTCTATCATACAGGTAAACCCTCCGTCTGTATACACCTGGTCTAATCCGACCCCTAAAGACCCTCCTCCCACCATTCCACCCCCTTTATGAGCTCCCAGCACCATTGTACCTATACTACCCTCTTTCTCCTACTACTACCCCTAACCTGCCCACAGTTAATCCTGTTTAATAAATGGAATCCACAGACTGACTTACGCAGAGGGGAGGTTTTCATCATGACAAAGCAGAGATCCACACCGGGTCCACAGGTGACGGTTCTGGTGGAGCAGGGGCGTGTCCCCACACAGGAGCTCTGCCTGCATTTCAAGGCGTCGGCTGCGGAGAGAAATCACAGCCACTCAGATACAGACAACCTCTCAGGATATAAGGTCACCTACCCGTTAGTGCACCTGTTCTGGAAGTCGGCATCCACCATACTTTACATGCCAGTATCTCTCTCACCTCTCAGTCAGTCAGTAGTACTGATCAGGGGCCCTGCTGTAAATGCACTGATCTATCTATCTATACACAGTATATATATAGTTAAAAAGTATCTTAAGGTGCAACAAAGTAACAAATAAATCAATAGAAATGTATCTACCGTGGATAAAGAACAGACCCAAGGCGAGGAGGAGGATGGCGGTCTTCATGCTGAGCTGCGGGTAGTCCGGGCTCTGTGCGGCTCCGCTGTGGGTGCCCTGTATTTATACCTCTGTGATGTCATCGTCCAGCATCGTCCACCCCCACTGATTTCAGACCTTGGCCAAGAACAATTACTCCACAAGGTCCTTCATTGTTTGTGTTTGCTTTGCTTTATCAGTGAATGGAGGGAGTCGTAGTAGCGCAAGGAGTAGTAATCCCTCCGCACGGCCGATACAGCGTCACTGAGCAGCTGCTATTGTCCCGCAGGTATCAGGTACCGCAGGGATGAGGCTGCTCTGGAGGAAAGGAGATTAAAGGGGTACTCCTATGTCCTGACGTGATGGGAGGTCACTGACCTCTGAGATCCCCACAGTCTGGAGAATACTGTATGGTGGGTGACCTGGGCCCCACTTCTTATGCCCCCCCCCCTAAGCAACCAGCACCTGGGGCACCTGTTCCCCCCCTCCCCGGCTACGTCTCTGGCCCCTCCATGTGGGGCAACTTCCTAGTGTTTTTATATTTCTCATTGGGCTTATAGCAGGCATGCTCAACTTGCGGCCCTCCAGCTGTTGCAAAACTGCAACTCCCAGCATGCCCTGATAGCTATAGGGTGTTGAGACATGCTGGGAATTGCAGTCTTGCAATAGCTGGAGGGCCGCAGGTCGGGTATCCCTTGCTCAGGGGCTTTGCTACGGTCTTAAAAGATCTGGGGCCCAATTCTCTACGTCGAACAACCGCGCCACCCCCAACCCCTGCAAACACTAGCACTGCAGACATTTTCTTGTCCTCGTTATACAGCAGCACTTACCTCTCACATCCGGCGCCTCCAGGTGACGTCTCCTCCGATGTAGATCTTCTCCATTCGGTCCGGACTACTCCTCTCAGACGCCTCGTCTCTGCAGAGCGTGACACACGGACATCTTAGAGGCCTCACTTTTCTGTTCCCCCAAATACTATCCTGAAGAAATATGAGTGCCCCCACTAGTAGAGAGCCCCCAGTATTAATAATACCCTCACAGAGCCCCAGTAGTAATAAGTCCCCCATAGTGCTCTTAATAGAAATAATGCAGATCTATAAGTCCCCCCTATAGAGCCCCCTGTAGTAATAAGAAAGCCTAATGTCCCGGGATTTATACTGCCCCCTACTGTTATAATGCTCGCCCTGAAGTGCGCCCAGCATTTATATTCCTCAGTTTAGTGTCCTCAGAAATTATAATTCCTCAGCCCCTTCACCATCCAGTCCCATGTAAATAACATCACACCATCTCTCCAGCCCCTTCCAATATACAGTCCCATGTAAATAATATCACCCCCTCCCCAGCCTGCTTCAACATTCAGTCCCATGTAAATAATATGACCCCTCAACATTTAGTCCCATGTAAATAACATCACCGTGCTCCAGCCACCTCCATGCATTCCCATGTAAATAACATCCCTCCCTTCAGCCCTAACACACAGTCCCAGTTAAATAACTACAACTCCCAGCATTGCTCTGCCTCTCCTCATGTAGCAGACCTCACCACAGCCTCTTCCCCAGGACCTCCTCCTCTCCTGCACCGGTCACATGATGGTGACATCATCACAGGTCCTTTTCAGCTACTGCATTAAGAACTGATCACATGACTGTGATGTCATCACAGGTCCTTCAGCTCTCGCAGGGCATTAGATTCAGTTGTATTGCCGTCCTGAGGACTTACAGTTGGCTCTATCTGGCAGCAGGACATTCGGGGCCTGGGACAACACATCAGGGGCCCAGGCCCCAAATGTTTTAACCGGCAATGCCCCTGCCCTGGCTTATAGTTTATAATCATTCCACCAATACCTACAAGCAGAGATGCAGTGTAGAGCATGAGGAAAGGATTCCTGAGCCCACGATGAAACAGGAGGCAGATTTCAGACTCTCCGCTTCAAACAGACAATGCAGCAGAGCTGGGGTCAGGGATCAGGGAGCGACTGCTCTCTAGTGCTAGGCTCTCTCCTCAGCTCCCTCTAGTGGTGGCTCTCTCCTCGGCTCCCTCTAGTGGTGGCTCTCTCCTCGGCTCCCTCTAGTGGTGGCTCTCTCCTCGGCTCCCTCTAGTGGTGGCTCTCTCCTCGGCTCCCTCTAGTGGTGGCTCTCTCCTCGGCTCCCTCTAGTGGTGGCTCTCTCCTCGGCTCCCTCTAGTGGTGGCTCTCTCCTCGGCTCCCTCTAGTGGTGGCTCTCTCCTCGGCTCCCTCTAGTGGTGGCTCTCCTCGGCTCCCTCTAGTGGTGGCTCTCTCCTCGGCTCCCTCTAGTGGTGGCTCTCTCCTCGGCTCCCTCTAGTGGTGGCTCTCTCCTCGGCTCCCTCTAGTGGTGGCTCTCTCCTCGGCTCCCTCTAGTGCTAGGCTCTCTCCTCGGCTCCCTCTAGTGGTGGCTCTCTCCTCGGCTCCCTCTAGTGGTGGCTCTCTCCTCGGCTCCCTCTAGTGGTGGCTCTCTCCTCGGCTCCCTCTAGTGGTGGCTCTTGGCCTGCTGATTTAATAGAGTTTTCCCCCCATTACAAGATTTGATGACCTGTCTGTACCTTTGGCCATGAATATAGGGTTGTGGGGATTCACCTGACTGCACCTCCGCTGATCAGGCGCTCGAAGGAACCGCGCCGCAGACTCTTCTTTTTTCCCCATAAACCTCAATGCTGGACTCTTAGTAAGAGGAATATCGGGTACTGCAGCTCATACCCTGCGCAGGTACCCCCCCTTCCCCCCCGCCAATGAAAAACGGAATTATCAAATTCTGAGGGAATAGACGGAAGTCTGAAACCTTATGTGTTGGTGGCAGCGTCTGTCTCTCTGGAGGACCTGTCCGATATTACACAGACGACCAATTCTAGCTCGGTGTAATGCTTCACTTCCCCTGTGGGGGCGCTGCAGGATATTGAACCTTCAGATTCCCCCACAGATGACATCTGGGGTCTTCAGAACCTCTCATATTATACTTATGGTTGGGGACCCCTTATAAGAAACAGAGCCCCAGTGATATCGAATGGATCAACCACTGAGCAAAATCAAGAAGAAGGAGAAACGCGTCAAGTACACAAAGTATTTATTATGTTACAAGAAGAAGAGAACGATTATAACAACAGCTGAATATAGAGGAGGATCCTCCGCAAATGTGTACACGGACGTCGCCCGGATCCGGGCGTCTCTGTTATTACAGATCTGGTGATCCATCCTGTGGAAGGAATCCTAATGCACAGAGGTGGAAGTCACACGCTTGTTTCCGGCCTTCGTGTTGTACGGCGTCGCGGCTTCAGTTACACAGATCGGTATTACAGCAGCGGGTGGACGGCTCGTAGGCTTTCATTATCTGACAGTTTGACTCTTTGATGCATCCGCGGGTCATTACAACTAGAAGAGGAACCAGGAAGATCAGGATGAACACACCACAGATAAATGTAGCAATGACTGCAGATTCTAATGGATACATTGTAACCCAGGAGGAAAGAGCGCCACCTGCTGGGGACAATACAGGGTCCTAGTGCTAGCGGAGCAGGAAGTCGTCCACAGCCAAGATTTATTAATCAGAGGGTGAATCAAGGTCCTGATATCACAATGACAGGAGAAAGGACAAATCCCAAAAATAGAGTTGTGATTAGAGTCCAGCGAATCAAAGTGTCCGAAGTGGACTTCCGTCCGAATTTCAGGCTGTGAAGCCGTGCTTTGTGGTAAAAAATCAATTTTCCCTGAAATAGCAGTAAAAATTTTAAAAAATCATGCTCACCTCATCCATTTGATCGTGGAGAGGCTGCTGCGGCTATCTTCCTGTAGATCCTGCACGAAATCTCGTGTGCGTTGGCGTATGACATCACCACGCCGGCCAGCGTTATGTCGTCATCATGCACCGCGCGAGATTTCGTGCTGGATCTTAACGCAAGATGGCTGCGGCGGCCTCTCCGCGATCAAATGGATGAGGTGAGTACAATTTCATTTTTTTTTTTTTATGATCAACCCCTGAAAGGCCTTAATATTCATTTCAGATGCCGCGATCAGCGATGAACGCGGCATCTGAGGGTTCAATGATGGGGGGCAGCAAAATCGCCGTTCCCCGTCATTGCGCCCGCTACTTACAAAGAAATGCGCTTTGTGATGAAGTAATTTGTCACAAAGCAAATTAAAAAAAAATATTTGACGAAGCAGCTAAATCGAATTTTTTAGAACTTCGCTCGTCTCTAATTGGGAGGTTTATTCTTCCCAAAAGAAAGATGTGAAAATCAAGGAAAAACACCTAAAATGTCACTCGTGGCAGTATCTCTTGGCGGAGGTGTACGTAAAGTACTCTACCCTGGTACTGAGGGTACTAAGGGGACCCCACAGAGATCCCAATAGTCCAATACCCTATAGATTTACCGTTGGACCTCAGCTTCCTCCATCTGTTGACCAAAGACCCCCCCACACACACAAATGAGGGTCAGCAGACTTTAATCTGTCGCAAAGTGGACTGGCCCTTTAATCGTTCTGACCATTAGTGGTCACCCAGCTTTCCAGAGACATATGTTACAGGCATAAATGATATTTCCCCTTTTCTAATACCTTTCTTCTACTTCACTTGAACCCTGGAATTCAATCTGTGCACCAGGAGGCTCAGGATGAACAGTACAATAAATCTCAGCCGGGGCATTGCAATCCTCGAAGGGGTGAACATGCTCTTGTCATTGCCTCATCCTCCCACCCCCCATCTGGATATCACCCGCACACGCCAGCCAGTCCCACCTACCCCTGGGTGTCACCCCAGGATAGCCACTGGCTCCCAACCTCCTCCCACCACTACTCAGCCGTGTCCCCCAAACACAACCAGGGAAAACTCCCAGTGCCCTCCTCAGGTGGTAACGTCTTGTGTACAGGTATCCTGCCTCCTCTGTACCCCTGGTCCAATCCCCGTCCCCATTATCCTGCTTAAAAAACTGTCCCTGGGTCCTAGGACAAAGCCCCTCTGCCCCTTTATTACGTTTTATCTGGGCTACCCCTCGTTCCCCTACTACTACTCCTATCCTTCCTGTACTGGGTCTCGGCGACCTCCCCCTTATGGCTCCTCACTTTTATGATCTTTTATCCTGCCTCGGTGTCACTTACCTGTAGGGGAGGTTTTCATCATGACAAAGCAGAGATCCACACCGGGTCCACAGGTGACGGTTCTGGTGGAGCAGGGGCGTGTCCCCACACAGGAGCTCTGCCTGCATTTCAAGGCATCAACTGCGGAGAAAATCACAGCCAATCAGATACAGACAATCTCTCAGGATACAAAGTCACTTACCCCCCGCGCACCAGCCCTGTGCTGGGGTCAGTATCCACCATACTTTACATGCCAGTGACGCTTCCACCTCTGGGTCAGTCATCAGCACTGCCCCTATGTATTGACAATCACATCCACTCATTTTGCTTCTGAAAAGCGGGTCGACGATCAATACAGCGACCATTACTGCCCCCGAGGAGATGTCACCCAGAGCGCTGACTGGTCACACATCCCAAAACCCTATACTGCGGTGCGACTAGGCGGCTGTCAGGGGCCCGGGAAAGCTGAGTGGCCGTCTCAGTGGAATAACTGTCCCTGTCACCCAGCTTTCCCAGAAACTGATAAAACATCTGAAGAAACGCAGTTTTCTTGACAGAGGGGTCCCCGGCACATTTGCGCGGTGGGGGATGGGTTGTCACATGACTGGCCAATCCCAGAACCTGATAATTGGAGGTGGGTCCCCACTGCGCCAGAGGTTCCTGCCACGTCACTCATCCGTGGGGTGGGGGTCACTACTCGCTCCATTTACACATTATATATAATAATATCTATAAGTGCAACAAAGTAGCGAATAAATAAATAGAAATGTTTTTACCGTGGATGAAGAACAGACCCAAAGCGAGGAGGAGGATGGCGGCGGGGGTCTTCATGCTGAGCTGCAGGGTGTCCGGGCTCTGTGCAGATCCTGCGGGTGTCCTGTATTTAAACCCCTGTGATGTCATCATCCAGAGTTCACCCCCCCCACCCCCTAATTTCAGACTCTGCCGGGAAGTTCAGTCGTAAATTACTCAACTGTTTTCTTTAGGTTTGTTTTGGTGGATGGAGGATGGAGGGAGTTATAGTAACAGCCTGCACCACATAGGATGTAGCAATCCCCCTGCACGGCTGATACAATGTTACATCACAGCCATTGCTCCATAACAGAAGCGGTTACGACACTGCGCAGCCGCCATTGTCCGGCAGGTATCAGATGTTGCAGGGATGAGGCTGTGCTGGAGCACAGGAGATTAAAGGGGTATATCACTATGACGTCAGACCTCTGGGACCCCCATGATCTTGAGAGTGAAGGGGCTGCAGCGCTACATTCATATCACTGATTGTCAGTGCACAGCAGTGATGGTTTTGGCTGCTCCCCTCCGTCCATGCGCGGCACTTTACTGATAATGTATTCTACCACCGGTTTAGCTGGTGTGGCCTGGGCATCCACAGATCTCATAGGGCCCCATAGAAAAACTTACTATTGGCCCGCTGCTCCTGGCTTCCCAGTGCGCATGCGTCAATCACTCCCAGGAAAAGACATGAGCAACGCCCCAGATTTCTGGAAGAAATTTTAATAAAATACAAATTATAATAAAAAGTTGCCTTCGGCCTCACCTGCCTATGGCGCTCATTCTGAAGAATATATTTCTCAATGTATTTACACCAGAAAACTTTTAAAAAATACATTGACAGATCTCCTGCTTCTCTTCTATTACAAATCTCTTTGCCTGCAGCCACCACTAGGGGGAGCTCAGCGACTAGGAGATAATACAACCTCCCTTTGAATTCAGCTCCCCCTAGTGGCAGCAGCATGAAAAAGGGGGAAGAGAAAATGGGGGAAGAGAAGAATAAATTCTGTGCCGGGCCCCATCTCCCTCTGGGCCCCATAGTAGTCCATGGTCTGCCTATATTTCAGGTACACCACCAGATGCAGTGTAAGGTCAGTTTCAGACAAGCGTGTTCACTGCGTGTGGGAGCGTGAACTCCTGTAGTGAACTCCCCTCCTCTGAACGGACAGCAGGGTTATAATGATTTATAATGCTGTGTGTCTCTGCCTGACCTTCACTCTAATGATTTATAAAGGTTAGAATGATTTATAATCCAGTGTGTCTCTGCCCGACCTCCACTGTAATGATTTGTACAGGTTATAATGATTTATAATGCTGTGTGTCTCTGCCCAACCTCCGCTGTAATGATTTATATATGTTATAATGATTTATAATGCTGTGTGTCTCTGCCCGACCTCCACTCTAATGATTTGTACAGGTTATAATGATTTATAATCCAGTGTGTCTCTGCCCGACCTCCACTCTAATGATTTATATATGTTATAATGATTTATAATGCTGTGTGTCTCTGCCCAACCTCCGCTGTAATGATTTGTACAGGTTATAATAATTTTTAATACTGTGTGTCTCTGCCCAACCTCCACTGTAATGATTTGCACAGGTTATAATGATTTATAATGCTGTGTGTCTCTGCCCGACCTCCACTCTAATGATTTATATATGTTATAATGATTTATAATGCCAGTGTGTCTCTGCCCGACCTCCGCTGTAATGATTTGTACAGGTTATAATGATTTATAATCCAGTGTGTCTCTGCCCGACCTCCACTGTAATGATTTGTACAGGTTATAATGATTTATAATGCTGTGTGTCTCTGCCCGACCTCCACTCTAATGATTTGTACAGGTTTTTGTCCGGCCGCCTCTCAGCATATTGGACGGACTATAGTGAAGGGTCGGGCGGCTTCCGGCAGCACACGTGTGCACACTGTAGTACGGACCCTGCAGGCTGTTCTCCTGCCGGAAAAGATAAACGCCAATGTGAAACCGGCCTGAAGAAGGAGCTGGTCTCAGAAACGCATTCCATCTATGGACCTTTAATCACTATCCTGAATGCAGATACTTTATACTGGAGCAGGTGCCAGCGATTCTGTATTGTTATTTTGATAGAATAGTTTGCCCGTCTGGAGAATTGGTCCATTTACTCCAAAAGACATGGATCGTAAGAGCCGTAAGAGCCGAACCCCTGTCGGGGCCCAATCTCTGCTAATATAGTTTTTGTGGCTGATCACACCAGGGGAGCACCTCCAATGTGGGCTCTGTCACAAAGGGTACTCATCGATCTGTGAGAGTATTAAGAGGGAGCACTATTGTTAGGGGGGGGGGGGCTAACATCTGTGTGGGGGTGGTAAAGGGGCATAACTACTGTGAGTGGCACTAAGGGGGTATAACCTCTGTGTGGGGGCAGTAAGGGAGCATAAGTACTGTATGGGGCACTAAGGCACTAAGGGGTTATAACTACTGTGTGGGGCATTAAGGGAGCATAACTTCTGTGTGGGGGCACTAAGGGGGCATTACTACTGTGTGGGGCACTAAGGGGGTATAACTACTGTGTGGGGCACTAAAGAGGTGTTACTACTGTGTGGGGCATTAAGGGAGCATAACTTCTGTGTGGGGGCACTAAGGGGGCATTACTACTGTGTGGGGCACTAAGGGGGTATAACTACTGTGTGGGGCACTAAAGAGGTGTTACTACTGTGCGGGGCATTAAGGGAGCATAACTTCTGTGTGAGGGCACTAAGGGGGCATTACTACTGTGTGGGGTACTAAGGGGGGTATAACTACTGTGTGGGGCACTAAGGGGGTATAACTACTGTGTGGGGGACTAAGGGGTATAACTACTGCGTGGGGCACTAAAGGGGTGTAACTACTGTGCAGGGCACTAAGGGGATATAAATACTGTGTGGGACACTAAGGGGGCATACTACTGTGTGGGGCACTAAGGGGGCATAACTATTGTGTGAGGCACTAAGGGGGTGTAACTACTGTGCATGGCACTAAGGGGATATAACTACTGTGTGGGACACTAAGGGGGCATAACTATTGTGTGAGGCACTAAGGGGATATAACTATTGTGTGGGGCACTAAGGGGCATAACTACTGTGTGCGGGCACGAAGAGAGTATAAATACTGTGTGGGGACACTAAAGGGGCATAATTACTGTGTGGGGACACTATGGGGCATAACTACTGTGTGCGGGCACCAAGGGGGTATAAATACTGTGTGGGGCACTAAGGGGGCATAACTACTGTATGGAGACACTAAAAGAGCATAACTACTGTGTGGGGACACTAAGGGGGCATAACTACTGAGTGGGCGACACTAAGGGAGCATAAGTACTGTGTGGGGCACTAAGGGGGTATAACTACTGTGTAGGCACACTAAGGGAGTATAAATACTGTGTGGGGACACTAAGGGGGTATAACTACTGTGTGGGGACACTAAGGGGGCAAAACTACTGTAGGGAGACACTAAGGGAGCATAACTACTGTGTGGGCACACTAAGGGAGTATAACTACTGTGTGGGGCACTAAGAAGGTATATCTACTCTGTGGGGCACCAAGGGGTTATAACTACTGTGTGGGGCACTACGGAGGTAAAACTACTGTGTGGGGCACCAAGGGGGTAAAACTACTGTGTGGGGACACTAAGGGGGTATAACTACTGTGTGGGGCACTAAGGGAGCATAACATCTGTGTGGGGCACTAATGGGATATAACTACTGTGTTGGGGCAGTAAGAAGATATAACTACTGTGTGGACCAGCTAAAAAATGTGCTATGAGGCCCAGCATTTTCTAGTTATGCCTTTGCCTGTAAGGGAAATTATGACTGTGTAGCCTCTGATAACAGATACGATTTGGTAAGATGAAGCAGCATTGTGCAGTATGCCACATTACTGACGGAAACACAGGAGGGAGGGGCCGGCTGCCGGCTGTGGACATCTCCCAGTTTAAAGTCCACATTGAGTCAATACCATTTAACCTCGAAATCTACTCCGGTTCCTTTCTTCTGCGCGCAGACCCCTCGTTCCTCCTCAGGTGTATGGTGAACGGTTCTCGGTCTGTGGCTGTTGAGGAGAGTTTCACAATCCCATGCGGTCTCTCCCACATGTCATGGACGACATGGACCTTTACATGACGTGAGTCACATGTAAGAACATGTCTCCCCTGTACGGGGGTTGGTACTTTTAGGGTCGATGAAGCCTTAGTTCTCACTTATGAACATCCCTCAAATTGTTGCTGTGTCTAAATGATAAGAGTGTTGGGTCCTCACATTTAGGCACTTACCTTACATTTTTACGTTATACTGACCAATATTTGCAGTTATTTGTTCACTCGCTTCAGATCAGGAGACAAAAGGAATTCTCCCAGTGGATCTACTGGGGCGTACTGTTTGGGTGGGCAATTGAGTCTCATTACTCCGACGTTCCTGGACAAGTCCCCTAGGATAAACCCCTGCGATAAATTTCTGAGTCACTTCTTCAAGCCTAATTTCAACCACCCAGGGACCTTCCATAATCCGTGATACAATCAAGAATTGACTGTATGGCAAAAACCGTAATATACATCATGGTTAGCTACTGTCAAATTCAAGGAGGTTGCTTCTGTTTGTAGTTTTAACAAATAGGTCCTTGGCCAGCCTGTCCATTCTCTTGTATTTTATAGTATCCATAAATTGTAAAGATGTAGTGGACTGCACTAAAGCTTAACCCCTCGGTCAATAGAGTTCATATAAGAAAGAAATTCCTTCAGTTCATCAGTATTCCCTGTTCAGGTAAGGAAGACATCATCTATGTATCTTCACCACCTTAAGACCTATGAGAAGTGGTGGGACACACAGAAGAACGCCTACTCTGGCATAGGCATATAAATAGTTGCATAAGTGGGGGCAACATCCGTGCCCATTGCGGTTCCTCTTAACTGTAAAAAGAAAAGGAAATGAAACCATTCCAGTGCAAGAAAGTCTCCAGCAAAGACGTGAGAAAGATGTAGTGCTGATATATATTTACTTATACATAGCACACATTATACAGATTCGCATGCACAGATCTATCATAGCGTCTTCTCCTCCTGGCCGGAGTCTTGTCCTTCCTGTGCTGACAGAATCTGTGAGATGACGCAATCCTTCATGTGGATACAAGCAATGAAACCCAAGTATGCTGAATCCTGCGCTCCCCTTCCCCTCGCTCCACGTTTTGGTGTACTCATGAGTATATAGCCATATGTCCAGGGACTCTCTGTCATCTATCTGTTGCAGGTTCCCACCAATGTCCTGTCTCCTTCCTTTCTATAGACTCAGTTTGGACCTGGCTGTATATAAAGAAGAATTCATACAGTGATGTTTCTGTGATTTCTTTCTCGCTCGTTTATTGGTGATTGATTTCATGTATTTATTACAAGAACGATTATAACAACAGCTGAATATAGAGGAGGATTCTCCACAAATGTGTAATACACGGACGTCGCCCGGATCCGGGTGTCTCTGTTATTACAGATCTGGTGATCCATCCTGTGGAAGGAATCCTAATGGACAGAAGAGGAAGTCACGAGGTTGTTTCCGGCCTCCATGTTGTACGGCGTCGCGGCATCAGTTACACAGATCGGTATCACAGCAGCGGGTGGACGGCTCGTAGTACTGCATTTTTGCACAGGTTTCTTCAGTGGCGCATCCGTGGATAATTGTAACTAGAAGAAGAAGAAAAGGGAAGATCAGGATGAACAAACCACAGATAAATGTAACAATAACTGCAGATTGAAATGGATACATTGTAACACAGGAGGAAAGAGCACCACCTGCTGGGGACAGTGCAGGGTCCTAGTGCCAGAGGAAGGTCTCCAGAATAGACAGATTTGCCTTGTAAATTCTATTACACGGGTAACCTGGTCCAATCCAACCCTATTGTCCAAATAACACAGCCCCCTCCCACAATTCCACCCCCTTTCTTTAGCTTCCAGCCCTATTTTACCTATACTACCCCTCTCCACTACTACTACCCCTAACCGGGTTGCAGTGACTCTCTGTCATCTATCTGTTGCAGGTTCCTACCAATGTCCTGTCTCCTTCCTTTCTATAGACTCCCTTTGTGGCTCCTTGCAGGGAGAGATTCATGTTTGTTGCAATGGTCGACGCCAGGTCCGCAGGTGAAGGTTCTGGGGTTACACGGCCGCAGCTCGATGCAGGAGCCCAACCTACATTTCAGGGCATCAGCTGCAGAGAGAAAGAGAGAAATCACAGCGACTGTGAAAATGCCTAGTGACAGTCAATACATTGACCATTACAGCCCCCAAGGTGATGTCACCCAGAACGATGACTAGTCACCCAGCGATGCATCCAGGGCGTAATGAGAGTTCTATGGGCCCCAGGGCAAACTTTGAATTCCCCCCCCCCCCCCTGTGGGCCCCCCTGACTTAGGGGCCTGGTCACAATTGCGACCCCTATAGCTACGCCACTGGATGCATCCCACAATCCTTCACTGCGGCATGACCAGGGGAGACACGCTGCTTGCACCCACACTAGATGAGTATTGGGGCGCTCTACATTCCACCTCCAGGAGCTTTTCTGACCTCCCATTCTGCATCCATAGGCGTTTATATGGAGTTGTTCCCCCCTTTGGGAAGGTCTCTCTTTGCTCCCCTGGGAAGGCTTTCTACAAGATTGTGGTGTGTTTTCACTCCTTCATCCAGAAGAGCATTTGTGAGGTCAGACCCTGATGTTGGAGGAGGGGTCCGGCCCGCAGTATCTGTTCTGGTGTTGAAGTCAGGGCTCTGAGCGGACAGTTCTTCATGGAGGAACGGAAAAAGGCCCTTCTGTAAAACCGTTATTACAGTGCTGTCACCGTAAAATTGTCTACAATGTCTTTTCTGCTGAAGTATTAAGATTTCCCTTAACTAGAAGTAAGGGTCCATAGCAGAACCCTGAAAACCCCCCACAGAGTTCTCTGTCCTCTATCACCAGACATGGTCGCCATGCAATCCAGCAGGTAACCGCCTCCTGGCAGTTCAACAGACTCTTCCATCAGACGCCAGATAGGGAAATGTGATTGGTCACTTCATAGAAGACGTCTCCTCTGCTCCAGAGTCCAGTGGGGCGTGCCTTACACCCTCCATTCAACAATTGGCACTGTGCTTGGTGATGGAAGGCTGACATGCAGCGGCCATGGAAACCCATGCCATGAAGCTCCCGGCAAAGCACAGTTTTTGTGCTGATGGTAATGGCAGAGGAAGTCTAGACTCTGCAGTTATGGAGTCAACAGAGCATTGGTGACTTCTATGCACTTGCTCCTCAGCACTCGGTAGACTGTATGGCTAGAGGCTGGATGTTATACACTGTGGTAATGGTAGACTGCATGGCTAGAGGCTGGATGTTATACACTGTGGTAATGGTAGACTGCATGGCTAGAGGCTGGATGTTATACACTGTGGTAATGGTAGACTGTATGGCTAGAGGCTGGATGTTATACACTGTGGTAATGGTAGACTGCATGGCAAGAGGCTGGATGTTATACACTGTGGTAATGGCAGACTGCATGGCTAGAGGCTGGATGTTATACACTGTGGTAATGGTAGACTGCATGGCTAGAGGCTGGATGTTATACACTGTGGTAATGGTAGACTGCATGGCTAGAGGCTGGATGTTATACACTGTGGTAATGGTAGACTGCATGGCTAGAGGCTGGATGTTATACACTGTGGTAATGGTAGACTGTATGGCTAGAGGCTGGATGTTATACACTGTGGTAATGGTAGACTGCATGGCTAGAGGCTGGATGTTATACACTGTGGTAATGGTAGACTGCATGGCTAGAGGCTGGATGTTATACACTGTGGTAATGGTAGACTGCATGGCTAGAGGCTGGATGTTATACACTGTGGTAATGGTAGACTGCATGGCTAGAGGCTGGATGTTATACACTGTGGTAATGGTAGACTGCATGGCTAGAGGCTGGATGTTATACACTGTGGTAATGGTAGACTGCATGGCTAGAGGCTGGATGTTATACACTGTGGTAATGGTAGACTGCATGGCTAGAGGCTGGATGTTATACACTGTGGTAATGGTAGACTGCATGGCTAGAGGCTGGATGTTATACACTGTGGTAATGGTAGACTGCATGGCTAGAGGCTGGATGTTATACACTGTGGTAATGGTAGACTGCATGGCTAGAGGCTGGATGTTATACACTGTGGTAATGGTAGACTGCATGGCTAGAGGCTGGATGTTATACACTGTGGTAATGGTAGACTGCATGGCTAGAGGCTGGATGTTATACACTGTGGTAATGGTAGACTGCATGGCTAGAGGCTGGATGTTATACACTGTGGTAATGGTAGACTGCATGGCTAGAGGCTGGATGTTATACACTGTGGTAATGGTAGACTGCATGGCTAGAGGCTGGATGTTATACACTGTGGTAATGGTAGACTGCATGGCTAGAGGCTGGATGTTATACACTGTGGTAATGGTAGACTGCATGGCTAGAGGCTGGATGTTATACACTGTGGTAATGGTAGACTGCATGGCTAGAGGCTGGATGTTATACACTGTGGTAATGGTAGACTGCATGGCTAGAGGCTGGATGTTATACACTGTGGTAATGGTAGACTGCATGGCTAGAGGCTGGATGTTATACACTGTGGTAATGGTAGACTGCATGGCTAGAGGCTGGATGTTATACACTGTGGTAATGGTAGACTGCATGGCTAGAGGCTGGATGTTATACACTGTGGTAATGGTAGACTGCATGGCTAGAGGCTGGATGTTATACACTGTGGTAATGGTAGACTGCATGGCTAGAGGCTGGATGTTATACACTGTGGTAATGGTAGACTGCATGGCTAGAGGCTGGATGTTATACACTGTGGTAATGGTAGACTGCATGGCTAGAGGCTGGATGTTATACACTGTGGTAATGGTAGACTGCATGGCTAGAGGCTGGATGTTATACACTGTGGTAATGGTAGACTGCATGGCTAGAGGCTGGATGTTATACACTGTGGTAATGGTAGACTGCATGGCTAGAGGCTGGATGTTATACACTGTGGTAATGGTAGACTGCATGGCTAGAGGCTGGATGTTATACACTGTGGTAATGGTAGACTGCATGGCTAGAGGCTGGATGTTATACACTGTGGTAATGGTAGACTGCATGGCTAGAGGCTGGATGTTATACACTGTGGTAATGGTAGACTGCATGGCTAGAGGCTGGATGTTATACACTGTGGTAATGGTAGACTGCATGGCTAGAGGCTGGATGTTATACACTGTGGTAATGGTAGACTGCATGGCTAGAGGCTGGATGTTATACACTGTGGTAATGGTAGACTGCATGGCTAGAGGCTGGATGTTATACACTGTGGTAATGGTAGACTGCATGGCTAGAGGCTGGATGTTATACACTGTGGTAATGGTAGACTGCATGGCTAGAGGCTGGATGTTATACACTGTGGTAATGGTAGACTGCATGGCTAGAGGCTGGATGTTATACACTGTGGTAATGGTAGACTGCATGGCTAGAGGCTGGATGTTATACACTGTGGTAATGGTAGACTGCATGGCTAGAGGCTGGATGTTATACACTGTGGTAATGGTAGACTGCATGGCTAGAGGCTGGATGTTATACACTGTGGTAATGGTAGACTGCATGGCTAGAGGCTGGATGTTATACACTGTGGTAATGGTAGACTGCATGGCTAGAGGCTGGATGTTATACACTGTGGTAATGGTAGACTGCATGGCTAGAGGCTGGATGTTATACACTGTGGTAATGGTAGACTGCATGGCTAGAGGCTGGATGTTATACACTGTGGTAATGGTAGACTGCATGGCTAGAGGCTGGATGTTATACACTGTGGTAATGGTAGACTGCATGGCTAGAGGCTGGATGTTATACACTGTGGTAATGGTAGACTGCATGGCTAGAGGCTGGATGTTATACACTGTGGTAATGGTAGACTGCATGGCTAGAGGCTGGATGTTATACACTGTGGTAATGGTAGACTGCATGGCTAGAGGCTGGATGTTATACACTGTGGTAATGGTAGACTGCATGGCTAGAGGCTGGATGTTATACACTGTGGTAATGGTAGACTGCATGGCTAGAGGCTGGATGTTATACACTGTGGTAATGGTAGACTGCATGGCTAGAGGCTGGATGTTATACACTGTGGTAATGGTAGACTGCATGGCTAGAGGCTGGATGTTATACACTGTGGTAATGGTAGACTGCATGGCTAGAGGCTGGATGTTATACACTGTGGTAATGGTAGACTGCATGGCTAGAGGCTGGATGTTATACACTGTGGTAATGGTAGACTGCATGGCTAGAGGCTGGATGTTATACACTGTGGTAATGGTAGACTGCATGGCTAGAGGCTGGATGTTATACACTGTGGTAATGGTAGACTGCATGGCTAGAGGCTGGATGTTATACACTGTGGTAATGGTAGACTGCATGGCTAGAGGCTGGATGTTATACACTGTGGTAATGGTAGACTGCATGGCTAGAGGCTGGATGTTATACACTGTGGTAATGGTAGACTGCATGGCTAGAGGCTGATGTTATACACTGTGGTAATGGTAGACTGCATGGCTAGAGGCTGGATGTTATACACTGTGGTAATGGTAGACTGCATGGCTAGAGGCTGGATGTTATACACTGTGGTAATGGTAGACTGCATGGCTAGAGGCTGGATGTTATACACTGTGGTAATGGTAGACTGCATGGCTAGAGGCTGGATGTTATACACTGTGGTAATGGTAGACTGCATGGCTAGAGGCTGGATGTTATACACTGTGGTAATGGTAGACTGCATGGCTAGAGGCTGGATGTTATACACTGTGGTAATGGTAGACTGCATGGCTAGAGGCTGGATGTTATACACTGTGGTAATGGTAGACTGCATGGCTAGAGGCTGGATGTTATACACTGTGGTAATGGTAGACTGCATGGCTAGAGGCTGGATGTTATACACTGTGGTAATGGTAGACTGCATGGCTAGAGGCTGATGTTATACACTGTGGTAATGGTAGACTGCATGGCTAGAGGCTGGATGTTATACACTGTGGTAATGGTAGACTGCATGGCTAGAGGCTGGATGTTATACACTGTGGTAATGGTAGACTGCATGGCTAGAGGCTGGATGTTATACACTGTGGTAATGGTAGACTGCATGGCTAGAGGCTGGATGTTATACACTGTGGTAATGGTAGACTGCATGGCTAGAGGCTGGATGTTATACACTGTGGTAATGGTAGACTGCATGGCTAGAGGCTGGATGTTATACACTGTGGTAATGGTAGACTGCATGGCTAGAGGCTGGATGTTATACACTGTGGTAATGGTAGACTGCATGGCTAGAGGCTGGATGTTATACACTGTGGTAATGGTAGACTGCATGGCTAGAGGCTGGATGTTATACACTGTGGTAATGGTAGACTGCATGGCTAGAGGCTGGATGTTATACACTGTGGTAATGGTAGACTGCATGGCTAGAGGCTGGATGTTATACACTGTGGTAATGGTAGACTGCATGGCTAGAGGCTGGATGTTATACACTGTGGTAATGGTAGACTGCATGGCTAGAGGCTGGATGTTATACACCTGTGGTAATGGTAGACTGCATGGCTAGAGGCTGGATGTTATACACTGTGGTAATGGTAGACTGCATGGCTAGAGGCTGGATGTTATACACTGTGGTAATGGTAGACTGCATGGCTAGAGGCTGGATGTTATACACTGTGGTAATGGTAGACTGCATGGCTAGAGGCTGGATGTTATACACCTGTGGTAATGGTAGACTGCATGGCTAGAGGCTGGATGTTATACACTGTGGTAATGGTAGACTGCATGGCTAGAGGCTGGATGTTATACACTGTGGTAATGGTAGACTGCATGGCTAGAGGCTGGATGTTATACACTGTGGTAATGGTAGACTGCATGGCTAGAGGCTGGATGTTATACACTGTGGTAATGGTAGACTGCATGGCTAGAGGCTGGATGTTATACACTGTGGTAATGGTAGACTGCATGGCTAGAGGCTGGATGTTATACACTGTGGTAATGGTAGACTGCATGGCTAGAGGCTGGATGTTATACACTGTGGTAATGGTAGACTGCATGGCTAGAGGCTGGATGTTATACACTGTGGTAATGGTAGACTGCATGGCTAGAGGCTGGATGTTATACACTGTGGTAATGGTAGACTGCATGGCTAGAGGCTGATGTTATACACTGTGGTAATGGTAGACTGCATGGCTAGAGGCTGGATGTTATACACTGTGGTAATGGTAGACTGCATGGCTAGAGGCTGGATGTTATACACTGTGGTAATGGTAGACTGCATGGCTAGAGGCTGGATGTTATACACTGTGGTAATGGTAGACTGCATGGCTAGAGGCTGGATGTTATACACTGTGGTAATGGTAGACTGCATGGCTAGAGGCTGGATGTTATACACTGTGGTAATGGTAGACTGCATGGCTAGAGGCTGGATGTTATACACTGTGGTAATGGTAGACTGCATGGCTAGAGGCTGGATGTTATACACTGTGGTAATGGTAGACTGCATGGCTAGAGGCTGGATGTTATACACCGTGGTAATGGTAGACTGCATGGCTAGAGGCTGGATGTTATACACTGTGGTAATGGTAGACTGTATGGCTAGAGGCTGGATGTTATACACTGTGGTAATGGTAGACTGCATGGCTAGAGGCTGGATGTTATACACTGTGGTAATGGTAGACTGCATGGCTAGAGGCTGGATGTTATACACTGTGGTAATGGTAGACTGCATGGCTAGAGGCTGGATGTTATACACTGTGGTAATGGTAGACTGCATGGCTAGAGGCTGGATGTTATACACTGTGGTAATGGTAGACTGCATGGCTAGAGGCTGGATGTTATACACTGTGGTAATGGTAGACTGCATGGCTAGAGGCTGGATGTTATACACTGTGGTAATGGTAGACTGCATGGCTAGAGGCTGGATGTTATACACCTGTGGTAATGGTAGACTGCATGGCTAGAGGCTGGATGTTATACACTGTGGTAATGGTAGACTGCATGGCTAGAGGCTGGATGTTATACACTGTGGTAATGGTAGACTGCATGGCTAGAGGCTGGATGTTATACACTGTGGTAATGGTAGACTGCATGGCTAGAGGCTGGATGTTATACACTGTGGTAATGGTAGACTGCATGGCTAGAGGCTGGATGTTATACACTGTGGTAATGGAAGACTGCATGGCTAGAGGCTGGATGTTATACACTGTGGTAATGGTAGACTGCATGGCTAGAGGCTGGATGTTATACACTGTGGTAATGGTAGACTGCATGGCTAGAGGCTGGATGTTATACACTGTGGTAATGGTAGACTGCATGGCTAGAGGCTGGATGTTATACACTGTGGTAATGGTAGACTGCATGGCTAGAGGCTGGATGTTATACACCTGTGGTAATGGTAGACTGCATGGCTAGAGGCTGGATGTTATACACTGTGGTAATGGTAGACTGCATGGCTAGAGGCTGGATGTTATACACTGTGGTAATGGTAGACTGCATGGCTAGAGGCTGGATGTTATACACCTGTGGTAATGGTAGACTGCATGGCTAGAGGCTGGATGTTATACACTGTGGTAATGGTAGACTGCATGGCTAGAGGCTGGATGTTATACACCTGTGGTAATGGTAGACTGCATGGCTAGAGGCTGGATGTTATACACTGTGGCAATGGTAGACTGCATGGCTAGAGGCTGGATGTTATACACCTGTGGTAATGGTAGACTGCATGGCTAGAGGCTGGATGTTATACACTGTGGTAATGGTAGACTGCATGGCTAGAGGCTGGATGTTATACACCTGTGGTAATGGTAGACTGCATGGCTAGAGGCTGGATGTTATACACTGTGGTAATGGTAGACTGCATGGCTAGAGGCTGGATGTTATACACTGTGGTAATGGTAGACTGCATGGCTAGAGGCTGGATGTTATACACTGTGGTAATGGTAGACTGCATGGCTAGAGGCTGGATGTTATACACTGTGGTAATGGTAGACTGCATGGCTAGAGGCTGGATGTTATACACTGTGGTAATGGTAGACTGCATGGCTAGAGGCTGGATGTTATACACTGTGGTAATGGTAGACTGCATGGCTAGAGGCTGGATGTTATACACTGTGGTAATGGTAGACTGCATGGCTAGAGGCTGGATGTTATACACCTGTGGTAATGGTAGACTGCATGGCTAGAGGCTGGATGTTATACACTGTGGTAATGGTAGACTGCATGGCTAGAGGCTGGATGTTATACACTGTGGTAATGGTAGACTGCATGGCTAGAGGCTGGATGTTATACACTGTGGTAATGGTAGACTGCATGGCTAGAGGCTGGATGTTATACACTGTGGTAATGGTAGACTGCATGGCTAGAGGCTGGATGTTATACACTGTGGTAATGGTAGACTGCATGGCTAGAGGCTGGATGTTATACACTGTGGTAATGGAAGACTGCATGGCTAGAGGCTGGATGTTATACACTGTGGTAATGGTAGACTGCATGGCTAGAGGCTGGATGTTATACACTGTGGTAATGGTAGACTGCATGGCTAGAGGCTGGATGTTATACACTGTGGTAATGGTAGACTGCATGGCTAGAGGCTGGATGTTATACACTGTGGTAATGGTAGACTGCATGGCTAGAGGCTGGATGTTATACACTGTGGTAATGGTAGACTGCATGGCTAGAGGCTGGATGTTATACACTGTGGTAATGGTAGACTGCATGGCTAGAGGCTGTATGTTATACACCTGTGGTAATGGTAGACTGCATGGCTAGAGGCTGGATGTTATACACTGTGGTAATGGTAGACTGCATGGCTAGAGGCTGGATGTTATACACCTGTGGTAATGGTAGACTGCATGGCTAGAGGCTGGATGTTATACACTGTGGTAATGGTAGACTGCATGGCTAGAGGCTGGATGTTATACACCTGTGGTAATGGTAGACTGCATGGCTAGAGGCTGGATGTTATACACTGTGGCAATGGTAGACTGCATGGCTAGAGGCTGGATGTTATACACCTGTGGTAATGGTAGACTGCATGGCTAGAGGCTGGATGTTATACACTGTGGTAATGGTAGACTGCATGGCTAGAGGCTGGATGTTATACACCTGTGGTAATGGTAGACTGCATGGCTAGAGGCTGGATGTTATACACTGTGGTAATGGTAGACTGTATGGCTAGAGGCTGGATGTTATACACTGTGGTAATGGTAGACTGCATGGCTAGAGGCTGGATGTTATACACTGTGGTAATGGTAGACTGCATGGCTAGAGGCTGGATGTTATACACTGTGGTAATGGTAGACTGCATGGCTAGAGGCTGGATGTTATACACTGTGGTAATGGTAGACTGCATGGCTAGAGGCTGGATGTTATACACTGTGGTAATGGTAGACTGCATGGCTAGAGGCTGGATGTTATACACCGTGGTAATGGTAGACTGCATGGCTAGAGGCTGGATGTTATACACTGTGGTAATGGTAGACTGCATGGCTAGAGGCTGGATGTTATACACTGTGGTAATGGTAGACTGCATGGCTAGAGGCTGGATGTTATACACTGTGGTAATGGTAGACTGCATGGCTAGAGGCTGGATGTTATACACTGTGGTAATGGTAGACTGCATGGCTAGAGGCTGGATGTTATACACTGTGGTAATGGTAGACTGCATGGCTAGAGGCTGGATGTTATACACTGTGGTAATGGTAGACTGCATGGCTAGAGGCTGGATGTTATACACTGTGGTAATGGTAGACTGCATGGCTAGAGGCTGGATGTTATACACTGTGGTAATGGTAGACTGCATGGCTAGAGGCTGGATGTTATACACTGTGGTAATGGTAGACTGCATGGCTAGAGGCTGGATGTTATACACTGTGGTAATGGTAGACTGCATGGCTAGAGGCTGGATGTTATACACTGTGGTAATGGTAGACTGCATGGCTAGAGGCTGGATGTTATACACTGTGGTAATGGTAGACTGCATGGCTAGAGGCTGGATGTTATACACTGTGGTAATGGTAAGACTGCATGGCTAGAGGCTGGATGTTATACACTGTGGTAATGGTAGACTGCATGGCTAGAGGCTGATGTTATACACTGTGGTAATGGTAGACTGCATGGCTAGAGGCTGGATGTTATACACCGTGGTAATGGTAGACTGCATGGCTAGAGGCTGGATGTTATACACTGTGGTAATGGTAGACTGCATGGCTAGAGGCTGGATGTTATACACTGTGGTAATGGTAGACTGCATGGCTAGAGGCTGGATGTTATACACTGTGGTAATGGTAGACTGCATGGCTAGAGGCTGGATGTTATACACTGTGGTAATGGTAGACTGCATGGCTAGAGGCTGGATGTTATACACTGTGGTAATGGTAGACTGCATGGCTAGAGGCTGGATGTTATACACTGTGGTAATGGTAGACTGCATGGCTAGAGGCTGGATGTTATACACTGTGGTAATGGTAGACTGCATGGCTAGAGGCTGGATGTTATACACTGTGGTAATGGTAGACTGCATGACTAGAGGCTGGATGTTATACACTGTGGTAATGGTAGACTGCATGGCTAGAGGCTGGATGTTATACACTGTGGTAATGGTAGACTGCATGGCTAGAGGCTGGATGTTATACACCTGTGGTAATGGTAGACTGCATGGCTAGAGGCTGGATGTTATACACTGTGGTAATGGTAGACTGCATGGCTAGAGGCTGGATGTTATACACTGTGGTAATGGTAGACTGCATGGCTAGAGGCTGGATGTTATACACTGTGGTAATGGCAGACTGCATGGCTAGAGGCTGGATGTTATACACTGTGGTAATGGTAGACTGCATGGCTAGAGGCTGGATGTTATACACTGTGGTAATGGTAGACTGCATGGCTAGAGGCTGGATGTTATACACCTGTGGTAATGGTAGACTGCATGGCTAGAGGCTGGATGTTATACACTGTGGTAATGGTAGACTGCATGGCTAGAGGCTGGATGTTATACACTGTGGTAATGGTAGACTGCATGGCTAGAGGCTGGATGTTATACACTGTGGTAATGGTAGACTGCATGGCTAGAGGCTGGATGTTATACACTGTGGTAATGGTAGACTGCATGGCTAGAGGCTGGATGTTATACACTGTGGTAATGGTAGACTGCATGGCTAGAGGCTGGATGTTATACACTGTGGTAATGGTAGACTGCATGGCTAGAGGCTGGATGTTATACACCTGTGGTAATGGTAGACTGCATGGCTAGAGGCTGATGTTATACACTGTGGTAATGGTAGACTGCATGACTAGAGGCTGGATGTTATACACTGTGGTAATGGTAGACTGCATGGCTAGAGGCTGGATGTTATACACTGTGGTAATGGTAGACTGCATGGCTAGAGGCTGGATGTTATACACTGTGGTAATGGTAGACTGCATGGCTAGAGGCTGGATGTTATACACCTGTGGTAATGGTAGACTGCATGGCTAGAGGCTGGATGTTATACACTGTGGTAATGGTAGACTGCATGGCTAGAGGCTGGATGTTATACACCTGTGGTAATGGTAGACTGCATGGCTAGAGGCTGGATGTTATACACTGTGGTAATGGTAGACTGCATGACTAGAGGCTGGATGTTATACACTGTGGTAATGGTAGACTGCATGGCTAGAGGCTGGATGTTATACACTGTGGTAATGGTAGACTGCATGGCTAGAGGCTGGATGTTATACACTGTGGTAATGGTAGACTGCATGGCTAGAGGCTGGATGTTATACACTGTGGTAATGGTAGACTGCATGGCTAGAGGCTGATGTTATACACTGTGGTAATGGTAGACTGCATGGCTAGAGGCTGGATGTTATACACCTGTGGTAATGGTAGACTGCATGGCTAGAGGCTGATGTTATACACTGTGGTAATGGCAGACTGCATGGCTAGAGGCTGGATGTTATACACTGTGGTAATGGTAGACTGCATGGCTAGAGGCTGGATGTTATACACTGTGGTAATGGTAGACTGCATGGCTAGAGGCTGGATGTTATACACTGTGGTAATGGTAGACTGCATGGCTAGAGGCTGGATGTTATACACTGTGGTAATGGTAGACTGCATGGCTAGAGGCTGGATGTTATACACTGTGGTAATGGTAGACTGCATGGCTAGAGGCTGGATGTTATACACTGTGGTAATGGTAGACTGCATGGCTAGAGGCTGGATGTTATACACTGTGGTAATGGTAGACTGCATGGCTAGAGGCTGGATGTTATACACTGTGGTAATGGTAGACTGCATGGCTAGAGGCTGGATGTTATACACTGTGGTAATGGTAGACTGCATGGCTAGAGGCTGGATGTTATACACTGTGGTAATGGTAGACTGCATGGCTAGAGGCTGGATGTTATACACCTGTGGTAATGGTAGACTGCATGGCTAGAGGCTGGATGTTATACACTGTGGTAATGGTAGACTGCATGGCTAGAGGCTGGATGTTATACACTGTGGTAATGGTAGACTGCATGGCTAGAGGCTGGATGTTATACACTGTGGTAATGGTAGACTGCATGGCTAGAGGCTGGATGTTATACACTGTGGTAATGGTAGACTGCATGGGTAGAGGCTGGATGTTATACACTGTGCTAATGGTAGACTGCATGGCTAGAGGCTGGATGTTATACACTGTGGTAATTATAGACTGCATGGCTAGAGGCGTGATGTTATACACTGTGGTAATGGTAGACTGCATGGCTAGAGGCTGGATGTTATACACTGTGGTAATGGTAGACTGCATGGGTAGAGGCTGGATGTTATACACTGTGCTAATGGTAGACTGCATGGCTAGAGGCTGGATGTTATACACTGTGGTAATGGCAGACTGCATGGCTAGAGGCTGGATGTTATACTCTGTGGTAATGGTAGACTGCATGGATAGGGGCTGGATGTTATACACTGTGGTAATGGTAGACTGCATGGCTAGAGGCTGGATGTTATACACTGTGGTAATGGCAGACTGCACGGCTAGAGGCTGGATGTTATACACTGTGGTAATGGTAGATTGCATGGCTAGAGGCTGGATGTTATACACCTGTGGTAATGGTAGACTGCATGGCTATAGCCTGGATGTTATACACTGTGGTAATGGTAGACTGCATGGCTAGAGCCTGGATGTTATACACTGTGGTAATGGTAGACTGCATGGCTAGAGGCTGGATGTTATACACCTGTGGTAATGGTAGACTGCACGGCTAGAGGCTGGATGTTATACACTGTGGTAATGGCGCTGAATTACACTCATGATGTCAATGATAATATGCACATCCCGAAACTGCAGTCCATATAGTGTATATCTATGTATACATATGCACATTATAAGTAGTAAAAGAAATAACAAAAAATGCAACAAAGCAACAACAAATAAATATAAACGTATTTACCTTGGATGAAGAACAGACTTAAAACAAGGAGGTGGACGGTGGTGGTCTTCATGCTGAGCTGCGGGGTATTCAAGGTTCTCTGTGGGTGTCCTGTGTTTCTACCACTGTGATGTCATCATCCAGTATTTGTATCTGTACCCCACCCCTAATTTCAGGCCCTGCCGGTAGGTTCAGTCTGGAGTTGCTGAATTGTTTGTATTTGTTTAGGCCATTGAACTGAAAACAGGAGATTAAAGGGGTATACCTATGTTATGAAGGGATAGCATGTGGTTCTGATGTCCAACCTCTGGGCCCCCCACAACCTTCAGAACACTGTACAGTGGGTGACTAGGGCCCCGCAACTCCCAGAGCTGCAGCCAGGCTTTCCTTCACCCGAGACAAACATTAACTAAATACCCTGACCCAAGGAAAGTTTCTAGTTGGCCCCTGGCAACCAGCACCAGGGGCCTATGGCCTAATTGAAAGTTTGTGAAACTTTCAGAATTATTTTTATTTGCATAAATTTGACCTAAATCTACATTGGATTTTCACAAAAGTCCTAAAAGTAGATAAAAAACTAAATCTAACAAATTAAACAAAAATATTAGACCTGGTTATTTATTTATTGAGAAAAATGCTCCAATATCTTGTCTGTGAGCGGCAAAAGTATGTGAACCTTTAAGGGTGTATCAGACACCCCGATCATGCAGATGCTTGTCGGGGGGGAAGCGTTCCATCCAGACAATCACCTGCTTACTTCCTGAGGAGATTACCGCTATTGTGTGCAGCGATCCCCTCAGCAACATGGCGAGGAGTGATCGCTGTGCCATCGCTTGGCCCCATGCTGTACAGTGGTTTTCCGGCGACAGATTGTAATTAGACAGCACGCTCTGCCGCCGGCAAATGCTGATCTTTCAGCGTGCTAACAGATCTGGATTGCCCAATAAACAAGCGCTTGCTATGTTGCAGATGTTGTCCGGAACGCTTCTTTGCAGGGCTCTTCACTGCTGGGGAAGATGGCGCCCGTGCTCCCATGCGGTCTTGGAGAGGAGATTCCCCGACCGTATCCGCTCCACATGGACTCCCAGATGCAGGGTCAGGCCGGACAGGTGAGCTGTTCGGCTCGTCGGCGTTTAGAGTAGCTCCACAACGTCCCAGTGGAAAGAGTGCAGGGGCCGCTGCAGTATGAGGTAGGGACGGGTCGCGCGCGCTGAGGCGGGCGGCTCTGCGTCCGCGCCATTCTCAAAATTAAAGTCGAGCCTGCCTTGGGCTCTCTTCCTCCTCGGCATCTTGGATGGGCTTGCGAGTGGAACCGGGCACAATTCGCGCAGCACTTATGTGGCTTAAGAGAAGGGAATAGGCTGTGTGATAGTCCCAGAGCTGGAGAGTCACGCTGCCATCTCGTTCGGCTGCCAAGCCACGCCCCCACGTCACCATTCATTTTAATATGTGTATTCAGACATCAATGTTTTAGCACGGTCCGTGTTTTTAGGACGGGCGCATGCTCTATTTTGTCTGTGTTCACGGATCCATCACGTCCATTATAACCTACAGGTCCCTGAAAACCATGACGCCATCCGTGTTGCATCCATGTTTCACGGATCATTAAGAAGAGATGCTTTGAAAATTATTTTTCAGCTGTTCAGCGTCAGTGAAACACGGATGCAACACGAACAGCAAAAAACGGACACACTGACCCAACACGGATCCTTCACGGTTCATCACTGACCACCTGCTCACGGATTTGAGCACGGACACGGACGTGTGAATGAGGCTTAACTGAGCTGGAACATGCGATATACAGGGTGGAAGAGACTTTGTTGTGTCCGTGCGTTTCTTCTAAGCTGATTAGAGATATAGAAATATATAAATCCTGAACAGCGGATCGCACAAACATCATTCACTGCATTTCACTGACCATAAGATGCATCGCTGAATGCAAAGGGAATGGAGGCAATGTTTTAAAAAACCAGGATTGTATTGCTACAATATATCCATTCGTACTCCGAGCAGTGATTATTATTACACAATACTATTATATATATGACACTACTTCTGGTACAAAGTATTTATTTTGAGAAGATCGCAATATTGGACGATATTATAGCAATAATCAACTGAATGAATCTAATCAGTTATTGTCTTTAAGATGATTATGGATTTGTATATGAAATAAGATGACTTGTACAGAATTGAGGCTCGTCCAAATTCATGAAATACTTTTTTTCTAATGTTTTTTTTATATATTTTCAACATTTGTGTAATATTTGAATAAAATGTATAAATCATATTAGGGTGTGTGTATGTTTGTTCCAGTTGGAGGAGGGCCTATCAAAGCACATACAATTTATATTACTTTTTCATGTTTGGTTTATTTTCAAGAATATTTTTACAAAATCCACAGATTAAACATTTTCTAAAAATCTGAGATAAAGGAGAAGACCCTGCGGCACGCTGATAATGGCATTTTAGTTTGATCAGACTACATAATGTTTGTTTTAACAGTAAATACACAGAAAATTGGGCTGGGCATAACATTTCCAATAGATGCTTCCGCAAAAACGGAATACAGAAGACATACGGATGCTTTCCGTTTTTTACAGCCCCATTGACTTGAATGGAGCCACGGAACGTGATTTGTGGGCAATAATAGGACGTAACTCAAAATGTAGTGGAACGGAAAAACCGAAACGGAATGCATATGGAGTACATACCCATTGAAATGAATGGTTCCGTATACGGACGGTATAGTGAACACAAAGGCCTCATGCACACGACCGTTTTTTTTGCGGGTGTACGGGCCGTTTTTATGAGTTCCGTATACGGTCCGTATATGGACCCATTCATATACGGAGTGTTTCCATGTACATTCCGTTTCCATATTTCCGCTCCATGCAAAGATAGAACATGTCCTATTATTGCCCGAAAATCACGGTCCGTGGCTCCATTCAAGTCAATGGGTCCGCAAAAAAAAATGGAACACATACGGAAATGCATCCGTATGTCTTCCGTATCCGTTCCGTTTTTGCGGAACCATCTATTGAAAATTTTAAGCCCAGCCCAATTTTTTCTATGTAATTACTGTATACTGTATATGCCATATGGAAAAACGGAAAGGAAACACAACGGATAACAAAAACGGAACAACGGATCCCTAAAAAACGGACCGCAAAACCATACGGTCGTGTGCAATAAGCCAAAAAACGGCCCGTATACAGAACGCAAAAGAAAGCCCCTTAGGGCTCATGCACACGAACGTATTTTCTTTCCGTGTCCGTTCTTTTACTTTTGCGGACCGTTTATGGAACCATTCATTTCAATGGGTCCGCAAAAAAACCTGAAGTTACTCAGTGTGCATTCTGTTTCCGTATGTCCGTATTTCCGTTCCGCAAAAAAATAGAACATGTCCTATTATTGTCCGCATTTTGGACAAGCATAGGACTGTTCTATTAGGGGCCAGCTGTTCCGTTCTGCAAAATACGGAATGCACACGGACGTCATCTGTATTTTTTGCGGATCTGTTTTTTGCGGACGGCAAAATACATACGGTTGTGTGCGTGAGGCCTTAGTCAGAACCTTAGATAAACTATTCTATTGTTTTCATGATCACATTATAGTTATTATATTACACTGATTGATTCTTATTGACAGCTTTATTATTTTGCTTCATTCCTGTTCAGTTTTCTTATTATCTAATATTATAATTCCTAGTTTATCCTGTATTCTTCTTCTTATATCCTGATGCCGCCCCTTAGTCATCTCTGCACTGTCACTATACGCTGGGCGGCCTCTGCTGTTCATGCAAAAACTACATTTCCTGTAACAAAAATGAAACATTTCTAGAGCAAGCAAGATGTCGGCCTCTGCAGGACCGCGATATGTAGGACCACAGAGCGATTAAGTGATCATTAATTCTATGAATTGAATGTAAGGAATATAATATTTAAAGGGAATGTGTCACGTTGTTTTTGTTCCTCTCTGCAGGCAGCATGTTGTAGATCAGGAGGAGCTGAGCGCAATGATATATAGTTTTGTGGGAAAATATTCAGTATAACTTATAATTTATTGATAGAAATCTCTGTTCCTTCTGAGTTCATGAGTCCAAGGGGGCGGAGACTACTGAATGATTGACAACTCATCCATGCATCGAGTAGTCTCCGCCCCCCTTGAATCATAAACCTGAAGGAAGGAGAGATTTCTATTAATGAATTATAAATTCTATTGAATCTTTTCCCACAAAACTATACATTAATCTTCTTGGCTCCCCCTGCTCTATAACATGCTGCCTGCAGACAGGAGAAAGAACAGTGTGAGGAGTTCTCCTTTAACAGATTTAAAAAAAGTGTAAATCAGCTTCTCTGCTTGCTGTGACCTGTAGGATGAGTTTCCAGAGGTCAGAACTGATATAAAGCATCACTAACATATTATAATTACTGCTCTCTACATATAAAGATTTGTTAATATCATTGTCTTCGTTATTATACTGAACTCATTATAATGTATCAATAATCACACTTTATGTTGCATGTTTTCTGCTGTTCTTGCAAAAACTACATTTCCTAGAACAAAACGGAAGCATTTCTAGAGCAAACAAGATGGCGGCTGCTGTAGGAACACAACGTAATATCAATTCTATTAGCGCTCACGTCATTATGGGGGGGGGATCTCCATTAATTATCGTCATGGTGACAATTTATTTTTTTATTATCCATCTTGAGGACTTTTCTCCTGACGATTCAGTCCCATGGGGTGGCCACGGCCGGGCGCTGGTCAGATGGTAATTATAATTTCCTGCTCTTCTTCACTTGGTGAAAAGTAAGATGTCAGGAGAAATCTTAGATGATGCCAAACTGGGCCAGCTCGTGCAGCTCCAGGTGGCTGAAGGCCTCCCAGGGGCAGATGACAGTGATGTCTGCGGAGGAGAAGAAGACGGATTATTTACACATAAACCTCCTCCTCTGAGGAGTCACCATACAAGCTGCAGTTTGTGCTCCAGAGCTGTCCCTTCTATTGATTGGGCACACAGGAAGCCATTTTTGGAGGCTAGAGAGTTGTCTCTTGTGGGACAATCTGTGGCCATATGGAGGTGTAGGGGTAGAAGGCACCAGGGTAGAAACCCCCACATGACAGCCCACCTTCAGCCTCTGACGCAGCAGCGCGATTTCTCCTCCGCCTGCTTTAAATGATTTAGGGAATTGCATGACTAGCAATCGCCAGACATAAAGTTAGGCTACATGCACACGACAGTTGTTTTTTGCTGTCCGCAAATCGCGGATCCGTCTTCCTTTTTTTTTCACCTCCACATCCGTTCCGTGTGTCCACAAATTTTGTAGGTTGTGTTTCCGTGTTTCTTCCGTATTTTTTGCGAATCCGCAAAAAAAAACGAAGGATTGAACCAGTTTCTTAAAGTACCTGTACAAGTGCCCTGGTTTCCAAGCAACCATCCGCAAAAAAAACGGATGCGGATGACAAACGGATGGCTTCCGTTGGTCATCCGCATTTTTTGCGGACCCATTGACTTCTATGGGTCCGCAAACCGTTTTTTGCAGACAAGAATAGGACATGCCATATTTTTTTTGTGGACGTGAAATGCGGACAGCGGACGCGGTCAGTCATCAGAAGAGGCACCCGCATTTTTAACGGATCCATAGAAATGAATGGGAAATCATCGGATCCGCAAAAAAAACGGAACGGAGGCCGCAAAAAAACACTGCCGTGTGCATGTAGACTTACAAAGGGAATCACCCTCCAGGCAATGACTGGCAGCCACAGGGTGGGTGCACCCACACCATGGAGCCTGGAAGGAAGGAGGGTCCAGGGCCCTCAGGCTGATCTAGGGCAGAGGGCAAGGTCGGGGGTTACTGTCCGGTTCCTCACCTGTTCCAAGTCCTTCCATCCCGGGAATATCATCTCCGAACCTGCGGGATAAAAGTCAAAATAACCTGAGATGAGGTTTAAAGGGGAACTCTCCTCCACATCTGCTCCCTACTGTCGCTGCACCGGTCACTGTATGGAGTTACATTGTAGCAACGTGTGACTCTTGTCTCCATTGTGTTTTTTTTGCGGAACCATTGAAATGAATGGTTCCGCATACGGACCGCAAACGAAATCCGCAAAAACAGTATGGAAACGTTCGTGTTCAAGAGGCCTTAAAGGAACATTCTGTGCTCCTATCCCATATCGGTGTCAGGCTCCGCCCCTTCTGTGATTTCTTACCACTCCCCCCCCCCTTACACAGTGATACGATGGGAAGAAACTAGAAAGTGAGGATAAAGAACAGACAAGTTGGGAATCAAGTGTTTATGAACCTAAAACTATAACTCTTAGAGGATATCATGCTGGGAGTTGTAGTTCCACAAGAGGTCATTGCCCTGGATCTTCAGATATTCCATTTCAATATGTCATGACCTGACCCCGTGACATGGGACTCATGATACATGGACTTACCCTTTAACTCCCTTCTTTGGTGGTTTGCTCTTGAACTGCCGGGTCTGTCTCTGCTTAAATTTGGGAGGCCCCTTACGAGGTGTGGTGGGCCCCCCATTATTGTTTACGGGGGCCAAGGCGCTGGCTGCCGGGGAGCTGGAATTCATATCTGGCTGTGTCGCGCTCCACGCTCAGGAACCTAAGAAGATGGAAGTTCTAGTGAGTTACATACAGTAGCTGAAGTTTTGCTACATTGTGTCAGACCGCACCTCAGCCCCTTTACCATGTTGTCACTGCTCCTCCATCTGGTGCCCTCGTGATTCTTAAAGGAGAACTCCATCCACATGTCTGAGTCAGGCCCCGCCCCTTGTGTTATTTCTCTCCGACATAATGTCTACGCCCGGGACGTCTCAGCTTCTTCTGTATTACAGGATCTTATGGTCACTGTGTGGCAGGATGTGATGAGTGGAGTTCTCCTTTAAAGGACTCATATACTTGAGCAGAGTAGACACCGCGCCAGTTTAAGAGGAAGGTTTTGGGGATCAGCAGAAATCTGACACAAGTTTTGGGGAATTCATATAAACTGCATACTGCACCCAGGTGCTGCTCCTGGTTAGCAGAGCCAACTGAGCGCAATCCTGTAACATTAAGGCTGCATTCTCCCCCCTGAACACCAGGTGTCGCCACAGAGCTCCTCACCTCTGGCAGCAATCATCACCGATGACAAGGAGACAACAACCTCCAGCACACCAGCTGCTTTAAAACTACAACTCCCAGCATGCACACGTTCACAGCCATTCTTGTAACTCCCATAGAAGTGAAAGGAGGATTCTGGGAGTTGTAAAGGAAGAGCTGTCGATACGTGGAGACCACCCTCAAGCTGCTGTTGACGGACCCGCTATTGTCATGTCAGTTTGTGATAATCACTGTGTAAATTAACAGATATACAACTGAATACCGTACTCCGTGTTTAAATGCCTTACCATTTACAGATCTCTGGTTGCTGTCAGTGAATGAGAACACCCCTAAGGTGGATTTACATGGGGCGACTAGAAGCTGGTTGTCAGGAAGGAAGCGTTCACATTTACATGCAGCGATCACCGTCATAGTAGGGAACAAACAGCGGCGTTTCGCTCGTTTATTGGGTGATCGGCTGCACCTTTAGTTGGGGAGATTGTTGGGAATGAGCATTTGCAGGATTTCACAGCTGAGGATTTGTTACTATTGTATCCAGTCTAGACAATGTTCTGTGAGCGCAACACGTCAGCAGCACAAATCGCTCCTACATAGTTTGTTACAATGTATCAGTCTGGAGTCCCGGCTGAACGTCCATATAGTAAAGAACCATCCTAAATATTTACACAAGTCCTGGACATTACCGATGATAAGATCCATCAGCAGCAGTCAGCAGCAGTCAGCAGCAGTCAGCCTACCTGTTGGTGGTTTCCAGATAGTAACAGCTTCTGTACAGTGTAACAACAAACTGATACACAGCTCATCAAACCGTATCACACATGATGGGATTAGATACACAGCTCAGCAGACAGCATCACACATGATGGGATTAGATACACAGCTCAGCAGACAGCATCACACATCATAGGATTAGATACACAGCTCAGCAGACAGTATCACACTGGACAGGATTAGATACACAGCTCAGCAGACAGTATCACACAGGATGGGATTAGATACACAGCTCAGCAGACAGTATCACACATGATGGGATTAGATACACAGCTCAGCAGACAGCATCACACAGGATAGGATTAGATACACAGCTCAGCAGACAGTATCACACGGGATAGGATTAGATACACAGCTCACCAGACAGTATCACACAGGAGAGGATTAGATACACGGCTCATCAAACCGTATCACACATGATGGGATTAGATACACAGCTCAGCAGACAGCATCACACATGATGGGATTAGATACACAGCTCAGCAGACTGTATCACACGGGATAGGATTAGATACACAGCTCAGCAGACAGTATCACACTGGACAGGATTAGATACACGGCTCATCAAACCGTATCACACATGATGGGATTAGATACACAGCTCAGCAGACAGCATCACACATGATGGGATTAGATACACAGCTCAGCAGACAGCATCACACATCATAGGATTAGATACACAGCTCAGCAGACAGTATCACACTGGACAGGATTAGATACACAGCTCAGCAGACAGTATCATACCGGAGAGGATTAGATACATAGCTCCGCAGACAGTATCACACAGGATAGGATTAGATACACAGCTCAGAAGACAGTATCACACTGGATAGGATTAGATACACAGCTCATCAAACAGTATCACACAGGATGGGATTAGATACACAGCTCAGCAGACAGTATCACACATGATGGGATTAGATACACAGCTCAGCAGACAGCATCACACATGATGGGATTAGATACATAGCTCCGCAGACAGTATCACACAGGATAGGATTAGATACACAGCTCAGAAGACAGTATCACACATGATAGGATTAGATACATGGCTCAGCAGATGTTATCACACTGGATAGGATTAGATACACAGCACAGCAGACAGTATCACACAGGATATGATTAGATACACAGCTCAGCAGACAGTATCACACTGAATAGGATTAGATACATCAGCTCAGCAGACAGTATCACACAGGATAGGATTAGATACATCAGCTGAGCAGGCAGTATCACACATGCTAGGATTAGATACACAGCTCAGCAGACAGTATCACACAGGATAGGATTAGATACACAGCTGAGCAGACAGTATCACACATGCTAGGATTAGATACACAGCTCAGCAGACAGTATCACACTGAATAGGATTAGATACACGGCTCAGCAGACAGTATCACACAGGACAGGATTAGATACACAGCTCAGCAGACGGTATCACACAGGATAGGATTAGATACACAGCTGAGCAGACAGTATCACACAGGATAGGATTAGATACACAGCTCAGCAGACAGTATCACACAGGATAGGATTAGATACACAGCTCAGCAGACAGTATCACACTGGATAGGATTAGATACACAGCTCAGCAGACAGTATCACACATGATAGGATTAGATACACAGCTCAGCAGACAGTATCACACAGGATAGGATTAGATACACAGCTCAGCAGACAGTATCACACATGATAGGATTAGATACACAGCTCAGCAGACAGTATCACACTGGATAGGATTAGATACACGGCTCAGCAGACAGTATCACACAGGATAGGATTAGATACACAGCTCAGCAGACAGTATCACACAGGATAGGATTAGATACACAGCTCAGCAGACAGTATCACACTGGATAGGATTAGATACACAGCTCATCAAACAGTATCACACAGGATGGGATTAGATACACAGCTCAGCAGACAGTATCACACATGATGGGATTAGATACACAGCTCAGCAGACAGCATCACACATGATGGGATTAGATACATAGCTCCGCAGACAGTATCACACAGGATAGGATTAGATACACAGCTCAGAAGACAGTATCACACATGATAGGATTAGATACACGGCTCAGCAGATGTTATCACACTGGATAGGATTAGATACACAGCACAGCAGACAGTATCACACAGGATATGATTAGATACACAGCTGAGCAGATGGTATCACACTGGATAGGATTAGATACATCAGGCAGGCTGTATCACATAGGATAGGATAAGATACACAGCTGAGCAGACAGTATCACACTGGATAGGATTAGATACATCAGGCAGGCTGTATCACACAGGATAGGATTAGATACACAGCTGAGCAGACGGTATCACACTGGATAGGATTAGATACATCAGGCAGGCTGTATCACACAGGATAGGATTAGATACACAGCTGAGCAGACGGTATCACACTGGATAGGATTAGATACATCAGGCAGGCTGTATCACACAGGATAGGATTAGATACACAGCTCATCAAACAGTATCACACAGGATAGGATTAGATACACAGCTCAGCAGACAGTATCACACTGGATAGGATTAGATACACAGTTCAGCAGACAGTATCACACAGGATAGGATTAGATACACAGCTCAGCAGACAGTATCACACATGGTAGGATTAGATACCGAGCTCAGCAGAAGTATCACACAGGATAGGATTAGATACACAGCTCAGCAGACAGTATCACACATGATAGGATTAGATACACGGCTCAGCAGACAGTATTATACATTATAGGATTAGATACACAGCTCAGCAGACGGCATCACACAGGATAGGATTAGATACACAGCTCAGCAGACGGCATCACACAGGATAGGATTAGATACACAGCTGAGCAGACGGTATCACACAGGATAGGATTAGATACATCAGGCAGGCTGTATCACACAGGATAGGATTAGATACACAGCTGAGCAGACGGTTAGATACATCAGGCAGGCACTGCTGTTAAGTAATGGCGTCTGGATACTGGTGAGGACTTTGTTAATCTCATTATTCCCGGGATCAGGGGTTAAGAGGCTTTCGGACTTTGCGGGATAATGATAAGCTCTTGTGTCACCGTTGATTGTACTCAGCAGCAGTGCGGGGTAATGCCAGCGGTCAGTGGATCGGGGGCTCCCCTCGTTGCGCCCCCTCTCTCCTGCCTTTCAGCTGGAATCTTATATGAAATGTAACAGGTGACATCTACTGACATCCCGTGAACATGAGGCAGGGGTCGGTGCTGCCAGGAGGGGGCGCCAACAACAGGCAGGGCAGCTGATACTGGTACCCCAGCAATTCCTGGAGAAGTCTGTAAGCAGCAGATCAAACCTCGATGACATACAAAGGCGGGCTATAGAGGCAGCTGCAATGGGCTGCAGGAGGAGAGTGAGACTACCCCCCCCCCCCCCGGTGGCTAGCGGTGGCTTAGTGGTCAGCACTGGATCAGTGGTTAGCTGTGGATCAGTGGTTGGTGGTGGCTCAGTAGTTAGCGGTGGCTCAGTGGTTAGTGGTGGCTCGGTGGTTAGCGGTGGCTCAGTGGCTAGCGGTGGCTCAGTGGCTAGCGGTGGCTCAGTGGCTAGCGGTGGATCAGTGGTTAGCTGTGGATCAGTGGTTGGTGGTGGCTCAGTAGTTAGCGGTGGCTCAGTGGTTAGTGGTGGCTCGGTGGTTAGCGGTGGCTCAGTGGCTAGCGGTGGCTCAGTGGCTAGCGGTGGCTCAGTGGCTAGCGGTGGATCAGTGGTTAGCTGTGGATCAGTGGTTGGTGGTGGCTCAGTAGTTAGCGGTGGCTCAGTGGTTAGCGGTGGCTCAGTGGTTAGCGGTGGCTCAGTGGTTAGCGGTGGCTCAGTGGTTAGCGGTGGCTCAGTGGTTGGCGGTGGCTCAGTGGTTGGCGGTGGCTCAGTGGTTGGCGGTGGCTCAGTGGTTGGCGGTGGCTCAGTGGCTAGCACTGGTGCCTTGCAATGCTGGGGCCTAGGTTTGAATACGACCAAGAACAACATCTGCATGGAGTCTGTATGTTCTCCCCATGTTTGTATGTTCTCCCCGTGTTTGTATGTTCTCCCCGTGTTTGTATGTTCTCCCCGTGTTTGTATGTTCTCCCCGTGTTTGTATGTTCTCCCCGTGTTTGCCTGCGTTTCCTCCCGCACTCCACAGACAGACTGATAAGGAATTGGATTGTGAGCTCCTGGGGACAGTGTGTGATGCTATTGTTTGTACAGCGCTGCGGTATATAGTAGCGCTATATAAGGGCATAGAATAGATAAATAGGATTATGATACATTAAATTAGTAAGTGTCACTATGTATATGATGTAATATGGTATCACATTAGGTTGTATCATAATAATATTATAAACGACATCATTATATCTCAATATATCGTTACATGATGTCACAGCTAGGTTATAAAACGCTACATGAGAATATTGTAATATATTACAGAACACTATGTATTATTTGACATTATATCAGGTTATGTTACATCGTATTACTTAGGGCTCATTCACACAAACATATGTGTTCCATTTCCGTATTGTGGACCGCATATGCGGATCCACAATAAACGTACACTGTTCCATATGCATTCTGCATCACTGATGCAGACCCATTCACTTCAATGGGTCCGCAAATCAGGAGATGAGGAGCGGTGGGGAACGGAACCCTACGGAAGCACTACGGTAGCACTACGGAGTGCTTCTTTGGGTTTCCGTTCTGAACTTCCGTACTGCAAAATGTCCTATCTTTGTGCGTAACTGGGGGATGCGGATCCGTCCTAGGGGCCTCACAAACGTTCTCCGTGCATTGGGGACGGCAAATTGTGGCCCCAATGCATGGAACAAAACACATACGTTTGTGTGAATGAGCCCTTAGGCAGGGGCTGAATCTCCTGAATCCACCGGTCCTGTATGGAGACTTATTGGAAATAAATATGCGAAGAGGCGTCTCCCTAGAGAAGAGAACCATCTCGCCGGCGCCATCTTGTGGAAGTCGCTCCCCGTGAGTCAGAATCCAACTTTAAATCTTGAAACCGAACCCGGCTTAGGGTCCAACTGGTACCTCGGAACCAAAGCCGAGATCGTTTTTAAGCTAAAGTGGTTTTCGATTACTGAAGTTACTCAACAAACTCACGCACGACTTTGCGAATAAATAACGTCGGCTCATCAGAGCCCATACATTCTAATATTGTACGGAGTATTAATCCAGAATTCTGAACTAAGCGACTTTGGACGCAGTATCTGAAGCGCGCTTCGCTCAACACTAAAAGCTACCAAGCCTGACGGATATCTAGTTTATCCGTGTTCCCTTGTCAAGTCCCAAGGCTTGTTGGAAAGTCAGCGCCTTATATTATAAGATGTTACGTTATGTATCACATTGAGTTTTATAATAAGATGTCACTTTATAAAAGATTGTATTCCATTAAATTATATTATGTTACATTATATCACAGCTAGGTTATATAACATGACGTATAATGTATTACAGAACATTATATTTTATCTGACACTGTTCTATTATGTTACAGTACGTTATATATTACGCTATATTACACCGTGTTATGTTACAGTCCATTATATATTACACTGTGTTATGTTACAGTCCATTATATATTACATTATATTACACTGTGTTATGTTACAGTCCATTATATATTCCGTTATATTACACTGTGTTATGTTACAGTCCATTATATATTCCGTTATATTACACTGTGTTATGTTACAGTCCATTATATATTACGTTATATTACACTGTGTTATGTTACAGTCCATTATATATTACACTGTGTTATGTTACAGTCCATTATATATTACATTATATTACACTGTGTTATGTTACAGTCCATTATATATTACGTTATATTACACTGTGTTATGTTACAGTCCATTATATATTACATTATATTACACTGTGTTATGTTACAGTCCATTATATATTACGTTATATTACACTGTGTTATGTTACAGTCCATTATATATTACATTATATTACAATGTGTTATGTTACAGTCCATTATATATTACACTGTGTTATGTTACAGTCCATTATATATTACGTTATATTACACTGTGTTATGTTACAGTCCATTATATATTCCGTTATATTACACTGTGTTATGTTACAGTCCATTATATATTACATTATATTACACTGTTATGTTACAGTCCATTATATATTACGTTATATTACACTGTGTTATGTTACAGTCCATTATATATTACATTATATTACACTGTGTTATGTTACAGTCCATTATATATTACATTATATTACACTGTGTTATGTTACAGTCCATTATATATTACATTATATTACACTGTGTTATGTTACAGTCCATTATATATTACGTTATATTACACTGTGTTATGTTACAGTACATTATATATTACATTATATTACACTGTGTTATGTTACAGTACATTATATATTCCGTTATATTACACCGTATTATGTTACAGTCAATTATATATTACGTTATATTACACTGTTATGTTACAGTCCATTATATATTCCGTTATATTACACTGTGTTATGTTACAGTACATTATATATTACATTATATTACACTGTGTTATGTTACAGTCCATTATATATTACGTTATATTACACTGTGTTATGTTACAGTACATTATATATTACACTGCGTCACATTATATCAGATTGCATTCTATTAAGTTATATTACGTTACTTTATATCATATTGTATAACGTTACAGTCCGTTAGATTATATTACATATCATTACATATTACAATTTACACCTCGATCCCCTGAACCAACTCCAGCACGTTTTACCGGACTCATCCGCCTGTCACTTTCCGTGATTTTCCCGGAGCTGCTACATCCAACAGAAGCTCAGTCCTAGAATCCTGGGGCCCCTGACTGTCATCAATAACCATTACGTATCCTGGATATTGATCAGACGCCATACTGAAAGCCTCAGATCCTCATGTAGATAGAATACGGTTACATTGTAGCACAAGCAGTAACATTGTTCCCTCCTCCGCTGATACTCACGCTTCTCCACGCGCTTTACACCGTTTTTTCTGCGGCTCCGCCGCCTCATCCTGTAGATATACCCTGGGAACATTAAGCCGATTATCGAGAGATTATCTCCAGCAACCAATTACCAAATACTGAGTCCCTGGACCTTTGACAGATGGAGGCGCTGCCACACGTATGTACTAACCAGGAATCAAGGCCAAAGTATGTGACCCCCTCCACACTGTGTCTGATGGCCTGGAAGGGTCGGTCCAACCCTGGTGAGCTGTGCAGAGGATCTGAGGAAACTGCTGAAGTCACAATCCCCTGAAAGTACACTGAACAAAAATAGGAACGCAACACTTTCGGTTTTGCTCCCATTTTGCATGAGCTGAACTCAAAGATCTGAAACATTTTCTACTTACACAAAAGCCCCATTACTCTCCAATATTGTCCACAAATCTGTGTTAGTGAGCCCTTCCCCTTTGCCGAGATAATCCATCCCACCGCACAGGTGTGGCACATCAAGGTACATGAATATCGCACAGGTGAGCCTTAGACTGCCCACAATAAAAGGCCACTCTGAAATGTGCAGTTTGGTCACACAGCACAATGCCACAGATGTCGCAACGTTTGAGGGAGCGTGCGATTGTCTACCAGAGCTGTTGCCCGTGCAATGAACGTTCATTTCTTTACCATAAGTACATCCAACCGGCCTCACAACCGCAGACCCTGTGTGAGCACACCAGCCCAGGACCCCCACATCCAGCATGTTCACCTCCATGATCGTCTGAGACCAGCCACCCGGACAGGCGCAGCAACAATCGCACAAACTGTCAGAAACCGTCTCAGGGAAGCTCATCTGCATGCTCGTCATGCTCGTCGTCCTCATCGGGGTCTGGACCTGACGGCAGTTCGTCGTCGTAACCGACTTCAGTGGGCAAATGCTCACATTCGATGGCGTCTGGCACGTTGGAGAGGCGTTCTGTTCACGGATGAGTCACGGTTTTCACTGTTCAGGGCAGATGGCAGACAGCGCGCGTGGCGTCGTGTAGGTGAGCGGTTTGCTAACGTCAACGTTGTGGATCGAGTGGCCCACGGTGGCGGTGGGATTATGGTACGGGCAGGCGTATGTTATGGACAACGAACACAGGTGCAATTTATTGATGGCATTTTGAATGCACAGAGGTACGAGACGCGATCCGGAGGCCCACTGTTGTGCGTTCATCCTCGACCATCACCTCACGTTGCAGCGTGATAATGCACGGCCCCATATCGCAAGGATCTGTACACAATTCCTGAAAGCTGAAAACATCCCAGATCGTGCATGGCCGCCATACTCACCGGACAGGTCACCCTTTGAGTATGTTTGGGGTTCTCTGGATCGGCGTATACGATCGGCGCGTTCCAGTCCGGCCAATATTCAACAACTTTTTACAGCTATTGAAGAGGAGTCGACCAATATTCCACAGGCCACAATCCACAACCTGATCAACTCTGTGCCACGGAGATGTGTTGCACTGTGTGAGGCAAATGGTGGCCACACCAGATACTGACTGGTTTTCTGACCTTCCCCCCAGTAAGGCACATTTCAGAGTGGCCTTTTATTGTGGGCAGTCTAAGGCAGTATTCATGCTGTCTAATCAGCACCTTTATGTGCCATGTGGATTATCTCAGGAAAGGAGAAGTGCTCACTGACACAGATTTAGGCTACACGACAACATTTGTCGCACCAATGTTGAGCGACAATTTTTATAATGAAAGTCTATGGTGTCGCACTGCAACACGACAGTCGCAAAAAACCCATCCAAAATGTCGCTATGTGTCGCACAACATATTGTCGTCAGGCAGACCTCGCCTTAGACAGATTTGTGGACAATATTTGAAGGTAATGGGTCCTTTGTGTACGCAGAAAACGTTTCAGATCTTTAAGTTCAGCAAAATGGGAGCAAAACCGAAAGTGTTGCGTTTCTATTTCTGTTCAGTGCATATCATGATGACATCACACATCAGGGAGTTGTAGGTCTGGCAATTACCGTCTACATTTCACTCAATTTTACCCTAAAGATAACAGAAGACTGGAAGGGATTTCTTGCCATTGTCACAACCTTTGCTTGCTGTCAGTGAGTGAAAACAATTTGTTTTTTAGAGGCAGAAAGGAGGCACCCCGACCTTATCCTGCTCTCACAGCTGAGTGTTTGTTACATTGAACCCACGTGCATCATAAATCGCTCCCCTGTCCTGACCCCCAGGCCCATAGCTCCAATCTCTACTGATACATTGTAACGCATCCTTATCGTGTGCCTGCACCCCATCATAAATGAACTGCCGATGCAAGGGGAATGAAGGGCGGGTGGCACACCCCGGGCCGGAGAAATCTGCCCCAAAAACTGTTAGAAAGTAGCAGAATCTTTCATGATATAGCAATGGCGGGGCAGTCTCAGTATATATTATGAAGAGGCTGGGACCATGGACGTAGCTATAGGGGGTGCAGAGGTAGCAGTCGCTACCGGGCCCAGGAGCCTGAGGGGGCCCAAAGAACCTTGTGCCGCATAAGAAGACACACAAAGCACTGAGGGAAGGGGGGCCCAAGCTGAACTCTTACACCAGGGCCCATGAGCCGTTAGTTACGCCCCTGGCTGGGACCCCCAGAGATCCCCCGCCATTGATGGATCCGTCATACTGGGCTGACCAGGCTGATGACATCAGAGGTGAGGCTTTATACAGGTATTACGTACAGCGGCGCCCCAGTCAGATTGGCGGCTGCTGTTATCTCCACAATCAGGAAGGACACGCCGACCGCAAGAGGAAGAAGAAACTCATGAGCTCCTTATCATAGATACTACTGAAGAGCATCTCAGCACTACAACCCCCATCATGCCATCTTCATGAATTTTGTTATAAAATTCTTAATAACCCAGAGCTGTGTATCTAATTCTATCCTGTGCGATACTGTCTGCGGAGCTGTGTATCTAATCCTACCATGTGTGATACTGTCTGCTGTGCTGTGTATCTAATCCTATCCTGTGTGATACTGTCTGATGAGCTGTGTATCTACTACTATTATGTGCGATACTGTCTGCTGAGCTGTGTATCTAATCCTATCCCGTGTGATACTGTCTGCTGAGCTATGTATCTAATCCTTTCCTGTGTGATACTGTCTGCTGAGCTGTGTATCTAATCCTATCCTGTGTGATACTGTCTGCTGAGCTATGTATCTAATCCTATCCTGTGTGATACTGTCTGCTTAGCTGTGTATCTAATTCTATCCTGTGCGATACTGTCTGCGGAGCTGTGTATCTAATCCTACCATGTGTGATACTGTCTGCTGTGCTGTGTATCTAATCCTATCCTGTGTGATACTGTCTGATGAGCTGTGTATCTACTACTATTATGTGCGATACTGTCTGCTGAGCTGTGTATCTAATCCTATCCCGTGTGATACTGTCTGCAGAGCTGTGTATCTAATTCTATCCTGTGTGATACTGTCTGCAGAGCTGTGTATCTAATTCTATCCTGTGCGATACTGTCTGCTGAGCTGTGTATCTAATCCTATCCTGTGTGATACTGTCTGCTGAGCTGTGTATCTAATCCTATTATGTGTGATACTGACTGTTGAGCCGTGTATCTAGTCCTATCCTGTGTGATACAGTCTGCTGAGCTGTGTATCTAATCCTACCATGTGTGATACTGTCTGCTGAGCTGTGGCATCTAATTCTATGCTGTGCGATACTGTCTGCTGAGCTGTGTATCTAATTCCATATCCTGTGCGATACTGTCTGCTGAGCTGTGTATCTACTCTCTACCCCGTGCGATACTGTCTGCTGAGCTGTGTATTTCTCCAATCCTATCCCGTGTGATACTGTCTGCTGAGCTGTGTATCTAATTCTATCCTGTGTGATACTGTCTGCAGAGCTGTGTATCTAATCCTATCCTGTGCGATACTGTCTGCTGAGCTGTGTATCTAATCCTATCCTGTGTGATACTGTCTGCTGAGCTGTGTATCTAATCCTATTATGTGTGATACTGACTGTTGAGCCGTGTATCTAGTCCTATCCTGTGTGATACAGTCTGCTGAGCTGTGTATCTAATCCTACCATGTGTGATACTGTCTGCTGAGCTGTGTATCTAATTCTATCCTGTGCGATACTGTCTGCTGAGCTGTGTATCTAATCCTATCCTGTGTGATACTGTCTGCTGAGCTGTGTATCTAATTCTATCCTGTGCGATACTGTCTGCTGAGCTGTGTATCTAATCCTATCCCGTGTGATACTGTCTGCAGAGCTGTGTATCTAATCCTATCCTGTGTGATACTGTCTGCAGAGCTGTGTATCTAATTCTATCCTGTGCGATACTGTCTGCTGAGCTGTGTATCTAATCCTATCCTGTGTGATACTGTCTGCTGAGCTGTGTATCTAATCCTATTATGTGTGAAACTGACTGTTGAGCCGTGTATCTAGTCCTATCCTGTGTGATACAGTCTGCTGAGCTGTGTATCTAATTCTACCATGTGTGATACTGTCTGCTGAGCTGTGTATCTAATTCTATCCTGTGCGATACTGTCTGCTGAGCTGTGTATCTAATCCTATCCTGTGTGATACTGTCTGCTGAGCTGTGTATCTAATTCTATCCTGTGCGATACTGTCTGCTGAGCTGTGTATCTAATCATATCCTGTGTGATACTGTCTGCTGAGCTGTGTATCTAATCCTATCCTGTGTGATACTGTCTGCTAAGCTGTGCATCTAATTCTATCCTGTAGGATACTGTTTGATGAGCTGTGTATCTAATCCTACCATGTGCGATACTGTCTGCTGAGCTGTGTATCTAATCCTACCATATGTGATACTGTCTACTGAGCTGTGTATCTAATCCTGTCCTGTGTGATACTGTCTGCTGAGCTGTGTATCTAATCCTATCCTGTGTGATACTCTCTGCTGAGCTGTGTATCTAATTCTATCCTGTGCGATACTGTCTGCTGAGCTGTGTATCTAATCCTATCCTGTGTGATACTGTCTGCTGAGCTGTGTATCTAATCCTATACTGTGTGATACTGTCTGCTGAGCTGTGTATCTAATTCTATCCTGTGCGATACTGTCTGCTGAGCTGTGTATCTAATCCTATTATGTGTGATACTGACTGTTGAGCCGTGTATCTAATTCTATCCTGTGTGATACTGTTTGCTGAGCTGTGTATCTAATCCTACCATGTGCGATACTGTCTGCTGAGCTGTGTATCTAATCCTACCATGTGTGATACTGTCTGCTGAGCTGTGTATCTAATTCTATCCTGTGCGATACTGTCTGCTGAGCTGTGTATCTAATCCTATCCTGTGTGATACTGTCTGCTGAGCTGTGTATCTAATCCTATCCTGTGTGATACTGTCTGCTGTGCTGTGTATCTAATCATACCATGTGCGATACTGTCTGCTGAGCTGTGTATCTAATCCTACCATGTGTGATACTGTCTGCTGTGCTGTGTATCTAATCCTATCATGTGTGATACTGTCTGCTGAACTGTGTATCTAATCCTATCCTGTGTGATACTGTCTGCTGAACTGTGTATCTAATCCTATCCTGTGTGATACTGTCTGCTGAGCTGTGTATCTACTTCTATCCTGTGCGATACTGCCTGCTGAGCTGTGTATCTAATCCTATCCTGTGTGATACTGTCTGCTGAGCTGTGTATCTACTTCTATCCTGTGCGATACTGCCTGTGGAGCCATTGTATCTAATCATATCCTGTGTGATACTGTCTGCTGAGCTGTGTATCTAATCCTATCCTGTGTGATACTGTCTGCTGAGCTGTGTATCTAATCCTATTCTGTGCGATACTTTCTGATGAGCTGTGTATCTAATCCTATCCTGTGTGATACTGTCTGCTGAGCTGTGTATCTAATCCTATCCTGTGCGATACAGTCTGCTGAGCTGTGTATCTAATCCTATCCTGTGCGATACTTTCTGATGAGCTGATGTATCTAATCCTATCATGTCTGATACTGTCTGCTGAGCGGTGTATCTAATCCTATCCCGTGTGATACTGTCTGCTGAGCTGTGTATCTAATCCTATCATGTGTGATACTGTCTTCTGAGCTGTGTATCTAATTCTATCCCGTGTGATACTGTCTGCTGAGCAGTGTATCTAATCCTATCCTGTGTGATACTGTCTGCTGTGCTGTGTATCTAATCCTATCCTGTGTGATACTGTCTGCTGTGCTGTGTATCTAATCCTATCCTGTGTGATACTGTCTGCTGTGCTGTGTATCTAATCCTATCCTGTGTGATACTGTCTGCTGAGCAGTGTATCTAATCCTATCCTGTGTGATACTGTCTGCTGAGCCGTGTATCTAATCCTATCCCGTGTGATACTGTCTGCTGAGCTGTGTATCTAATCCTATCCTGTGTGATACTGTCTGCTGAGCTGTGTATCTAATTCTACCATGTGTGATACTGTCTGCTGTGCTGTGTATCTAATCCTATCATGTGTGATACTGTCTTCTGAGCTGTGTATCTAATTATATCCCGTGTGATACTCCCTGCTGAGCTGTGTATCTAATCCTATCCTGTGTGATACTGTCTGCTGTGCTGTGTATCTAATCCTATTATGTGTGATACTGTCTTCTGAGCTGTGTATCTAATTCTATCCCGTGTGATACTGTCTGCTGAGCTGTGTATCTAATCCTATCCTGTGTGATACTGTCTGCTGAGCTGCATCTAATCCTATCCTGTGTGATACTGTCTGCTGAGCAGTGTATCTAATCCTATCCTGTGTGATACTGTCTGCTGAGCTGTGTATCTAATCCTATCCTGTGTGATACTGTCTGCTGAGCTGTGTATCTAATCCTATCCTGTGTGATACTGTCTGCTGAGCTGTGTATCTAATCCTATCCTGTGTGATACTGTCTGCTGAGCTGTGTATCTAATCCTAGTACGTGTGATACTGTCTGCTGAGCAGTGTATCTAATCCTATCCTGTGTGATACTGTCTGCTGAGCTGTGTATCTAATCCTATCCTGTGTGATACTGTCTGCTGAGCTGTGTATCTAATCCTAGTACGTGTGATACTGTCTGCTGAGCGGTGTATCTAATCCTATCCTGTGTGATACTGTCTGCTGAGCTGTGTATCTAATCATATCCTGTGTGATACTGTCTGCTGAGCTGTGTATCTAATCCTATCCTGTGTGATACTGTCTGCTGAGCTGTGTATCTAATCCTAGTACGTGTGATACTGTCTGCTGAGCAGTGTATCTAATCCTATCCTGTGTGATACTGTCTGCTGAGCTGTGTATCTAATCCTATACTGTGTGATACTGTCTGCTGAGCTGTGTATCTAATCCTATACTGTGTGATACTGTCTGCTGAGCTGTGTATCTAATCCTATCCTGTGTGATACTGTCTGCTGAGCTGTGTATCTAATCCTAGTACGTGTGATACTGTCTGCTGAGCAGTGTATCTAATCCTGTCCTGTGTGATACTGTCTGCTGAGCTGTGTATCTAATCCTATCCTGTGTGATACTGTCTGCTGAGCTGTGTGACTAATCTTATTATGTGCGATACTCTCTCCTCATCTGTGTATCTAAGCATAACATGTGTGATTCTGTCAAAGATCCCCTAGAACTACTCCCCCCATCATGTCACGGTGTAGTCAGTGGCGGTTTGTAATGATTGTGCAGAGTCGCTTCCTGTGCGGTGGTTTTGCAGAGAGGAGGTTGTCTTCTTCTTCTCTTCTTCTTCTTCTTCTTCTTCTTCGTCTTCCCCTTTCTGAACCGTCAGACGCAGCGAGCAGATTAAGGAGCTTTCCGTCCGGAGCGGCGCGCCCAAGGCTTGGTAAGAGGCTTAACATAGAAGTCAGTGGAGGGGGTGAGATGGTGCGGGGTCAGAGCCCGACAACCTGCTCACTGCCTGCAGGAGCCCCAGGTGTCAGCATCGCCTGCTGCATAACAACCCAGTGTATGGGGTCTTTCACAGCTGCTCACAATGCTGGGGGTATTACTGCTTGATTGTAGTCTCATAGACATACTGTACCTTGTACTGATCCCATATTACACCATGCTTTATACTCCAGTCACACCCAGAGCTGCACGTTACACCATGCCTTATACTCCAGTCACACCCAGAGCTGCACATTACACCATGCTTTATACTCCAGTCAAACCTAGAGCTGCACATTACACCATGCTTTATACTACTGTCACACCCAGAGCTGCACGTTACACCATGCTTTATACTCCAGTCACACCCAGAGCTGCACATTACACCATGCTTTATACTCCAGTCACACCCAGGGCTGCATGTTACACTATGCTTTATACTCCAGTCACCACCAGAGCTGCAGATACACCATGCTTTATACTGCACGTTACACCCAGAGCTGCAGATACACAATGCTTTATACTTGTGTCACACCCAGAGCTGCACGTTACACCATGCTTTATACTCCAGTCGCACCCAGGGCTGCATGTTACACTATGCTTTATACTCCAGTCACCACCAGAGCTGCAGATACACCATGCTTTATACTGCACGTTACACCATGCCTTATACTCCAGTCACACCCAGAGCTGCACGTTACACCATGCTTTATACTCCAGTCACACCTAGAGCTGCACGTTACACCATGCTTTATACTCCAGTCACACCCAGAGCTGCACGTTACACCATGCTTTATACTCCAGTCACACCTAGAGCTGCAGATACACAATGCTTTATACTTGTGTCACACCCAGAGCTGCATGTTACACCATGCTTTATACTCCAGTCACACCCAGAGCTGCAGATACACAATGCTTTATACTTGTGTCACACCCAGAGCTGCACCTTACACCATGCTTTATACTGCACGTTACACCCAGAGCTGCAGATACACAATGCTTTATACTTGTGTCACACCCAGAGCTGCACGTTACACCATGCTTTATACTCCTGTCACACTCAGAGCTGCACGTTACACCATGCTTTATACTCCAGTCACACCCAGAGCTGCAGATACACTATGCTTTATACTGCACGTTACACCATGCCTTATACTCCAGTCACACCCAGAGCTGCACATTACACCATGCTTTATACTCCAGTCAAACCTAGAGCTGCACATTACACCATGCTTTATACTGCACGTTACACCCAGAGCTGCAGATACACAATGCTTTATACTTGTGTCACACCCAGAGCTGCATGTTACACCATGCTTTATACTCCAGTCACACCCATAACTGCAGATACACAATGCTTTATACTTGTGTCACACCCAGAGCTGCACCTTACACCATGCTTTATACTGCACGTTACACCCAGAGCTGCAGATACACAATGCTTTATACTTGTGTCACACCCAGAGCTGCATGTTACACCATGCTTTATACTCCAGTCACACCCATAACTGCAGATACACAATGCTTTATACTTGTGTCACACCCAGAGCTGCACCTTACACCATGCTTTATACTGCACGTTACACCCAGAGCTGCAGATACACAATGCTTTATACTTGTGTCACACCCAGAGCTGCAGATACACCATGCTTTATACTTGTGTCACACCCAGAGCTGCACCTTACACCATGCTTTATACTGCGCGTTACACCCAGAGCTGCAGATACACAATGCTTTATACTTGTGTCACACCCAGAGCTGCACGTTACACCATGCTTTATACTCCAGTCACACCCAGAGCTGCAGTCACAGTATTTTTGGATGGCTGTGTTTGGAGAGAGCGAGCTCATTAGGACTCAGTTTGATTTTCGCTCTGTGGCCCTGACTTAATGTTAACCCTACCAAGTTCCTAAAGGGCCACTAGCCCTAAAGTTATAGGAGGGGGTGTAATTTTGGTGATGCCGTGGTGAGGAGACCTGCACTTCCTGTCACTCATCAGTGGAGGGATCAGTACCGGATACAATGTTGCTTCAGTAGCTCGCATTCTATTCACTGGTATAAGATTATAGATTTGATGCGGCCTGGTGTCTGCAGATCAGATCATCATGGAGTCGTGGGCTCAGCGGGATGTTCAGGCCACGTGGGGTAATTCTCACATATCTCCATGATCCACTTAAAGGATCAACCACAGCTAATTAGAGCAGGGAACAGTCCCAGCTCACGAGGCAGCAGACGCAGGGACACGCTCCCCCATCGTGCCCAGCGCCTCCTGCCAATCCCACAGCAGAGGTCAAACCGATTGCACGAGCTCTGTGGACTATGGGGGCGGCTGCCGTGTGGACCTCGGTCCTATTGTTATGAAATGTAAATTGTAACATTGACTCCAATCCCTACATAGACAATTCTGATACATTGGGGTTCCTTCCCTATAATGGGGGTGATCATGCTCTACTAGGCCCCCCGTTGTCAGTAGTGGGGAAGGACCCTGGGTGTCAGATCTTAAATGATGAGACACTTCTGGGTGATACGTCATAAATATCTATTGGGGGGGGGGGGGGCCCAATCCTGCGATTCATTCTCCCTGCCGGACCATTGACATGAAGCAGATATTATCACTCAGGACCCCAGAGGAGCTGAATGGCTTCACACCAGAATGCGGGGGATGTGTGCTACGTATGGACAGAAGTATGTCCCCCCCCTCTCTGACGCACGTGGCTGCCATGGTGGGGGAGGCTTCCTGGTGCAGCCTCACAATTGTCGGTCACTGTCATCTGGTGAAAATGTCTCACAAGATTTCCTTTTAAGGTTTAGACATTTTTCAGACACAAAAATCAAGGAAGCCATAGTGACCCTGAGCCACAGAGTCAGGAAACCAGTAGTGATCCTGAGCCACAGAGTGAGGGAAGCCAAGTGATCCTGAGCCACAGAGTGAGGGAAGCCAAGTGATCCTGAGCCACAGAGTGAGAGAAGCCAAGTGATCCTGAGCCACAGAGTGAGAGAAGCCAAGTGATCCTGAGCCACAGAGTGAGGGAAGCCATAGTGATCCTGAGCCACAGAGTGAGGGAAGCCATAGTGATCCTGAGCCACAGAGTGAGGGAAGCCATAGTGATCCTGAGCCTCAGAGTGAGGGAAGCCATAGTGATCCTGAGCCACAGAGTGAGAGAAGCCAAGTGATCCTGAGCCACAGAGTGAGGGAAGCCATAGTGATCCTGAGCCTCAAAGTGAGGGAAGCCGTACTGATCCTGAGCATCAGAGTGAGGGAAGCCATAGTGATCCATGGCCTCAGAGTGAGGGAAGCCAAGTGATCCTGAGCCACAGAGTGAGAGAAGCCAAGTGATCCTGAGCCACAGAGTGAGGGAAGCCATAGTGATCCTGAGCCACAGAGTGAGGGAAGCCATAGTGATCCTGAGCCACAGAGTGAGGGAAGCCATAGTGATCCTGAGCCACAGAGTGAGGGAAGCCATAGTGATCCTAAGCCTCAGAGTCAGGGAACCTGTAGTGATCCTGAGCCTCAAAGTGAGGGAAGCCATAGTGATCCTGAGCCACAAAGTGAGGGAAGCCATAGTGATCCTGAGCCACAGAGTGAGGGAAGTCAAGTGATCCTGAGCCACAGAGTGAGGGAAGCCATAGTGATCCTGAGCCTCAGAGTGACGGAAGCCATAGTGATCCTGAACCACAGAGTGAGGGAAGCCATAGTGATCCTGAGCCACAGAGTGAGGGAAGCCATAGTGATCCTGAGCCACAGAGTGATGAAGGAACCATAGTGATCCTGAGCCACAGAGTGAGGGAAGCTGTAGTGATCCTGAGCCACAGAGTGAGGGAAGCCATAGCGATCCTGAGCCACAGAGTGAGGGAAGCCATAGTCATCCTGAGCCTCAGAGTGAGAGAAGCCAAGCGATACTGAGCCACAGAGTGAGGGAAGCCATAGTGATCCTGAGCCTCAGAGTGAGGGAAGCCATAGTGATCCTGAGCCTCAGAGTGAGGGAAGCCATAGTGATCCTAAGCCTCAGAGTCAGGGAACCTGTAGTCATCCTGAGCCTTAAAGTGAGGGAAGCTATAGTGATCCTGAGCCACAAAGTGAGGGAAGCCATAGTGATCCTGAGCCACAGAGTGAGGGAAGTCAAGTGATCCTGAGCCACAGAGTGAGGGAAGCCATAGTGATCCTGAGCCACAGAGTGAGGGAGGTCATAGTGATCCTGCAACTGAGTGCGAGAGAGGCCATAGTGATCCTGAGCCACAGAGTGAGGGAAGCTGTAGTGATCCTGAGCCACAGAGTGAAGGAGGTCATAGTGATCCTGAGCCACAGAGTGTGAGAGAGGCCATAGTGATCCTGAGCCACAGAGTGAGGAAAGCCATAGTGATCCTGAGCCTCAGAGTGAGGGAAGCCATAGTGATCCTGAGCCACAGAGTGAGGGAAGCCATAGTGATCCTGAGCCTCAGAGTCAGAAAACCTGTAGTGATCCTAAGCCTCAGAGTCAGGGAACCTGTAGTGATCCTGAGCCTCAAAGTGAGGGAAGCTGTAGTGATCCTGAGCCACAAAGTGAGGGAAGCCATAGTGATCCTGAGCCACAGAGTGAGGGAAGCCATAGTGATCCTGAGCCACAGAGTGAGCGAAGCCAAGTGATCCTGAGCCACAGAGTGAGGGAAGCCATAGTGATCCTGAGCCACAGAGTGAGGGAGGTCATAGTGATTCTGCACCTGAGTGCGAGAGAGGCCATAGTGATCCTGAGCCACAGAGTGAAGGAGGTCATAGTGATCCTGAGCCACAGAGTGAGGGAAGCTGTAGTGATCCTGAGCCACAGAGTGAAGGAGGTCATAGTGATCCTGAGCCACAGAGTGTGAGAGAGGCCATAGTGATCCTGAGCTACAGAGTGAGGGAAGCCATAGTGATCCTGAGCCACAGAGTGAGGGAATCCATAGTGATCTTGTGCCACAGAGTGAGGGAAGCCATAGTGATCCTGAGCCACAGAGTGAGGGAAGCCATAGTGATCCTGAGCCACAGAGTGAGGGAAGCCATAATGATCCTGAGCCTCAGAGTGAGGGAAGCCGTAGTGATCCTGAGCCTCAGAGTGAGGGAGGTCATAGTGATCCTGCAACTGAGTGTGAGAGAGGCCATAGTGATCCTGAGCCACAGAGTGAGGGAAGCCATAGTGATCCTGAGCCTAAGAGTGAGGGAGGTCATAGTGATCCTGAGCCACAGAGTGAGGGAAGCCGTAGTGATCCTGAGCCTCAGAGTGAGGGAACCTGTAGTGATCCTGAGCCTCAGAGTGAGGGAAGCCATAGTGATCCTGCACCTGAGTGTGAGAGAGGCCATAGTGATCCTGAGCCACAGAGTGAGGGAAGCCATAGTGATCCTGAGCCTCAGAGTGAGGGAAGCTGTAGTGATCCTGAGCCTCAGAGTGAGGGAAGCCATAGTGATCCTGAGCCACAGAGTGAAGGAGGTCATAGTGATCCTGAGCCACAGAGTGAGAGAAGTCATAGTGATCCTGAGCCACAGATTGAGGGAAGCCATAGTGATCCTGAGCCACAAAGTGAGGGAAGCAATAATGATCCTGAGCCTCAGAGTGAGGGAAGCCGTAGTGATCCTGAGCCTCAGAGTGAGGGAGGTCATAGTGATCCTGCACCTGAGTGTGAGAGAGGCCCTAGTGATCCTGAGCCTGAGAGTGAGGGAACCTGTAGTGATCCTGAGCCTCAGAGTGAGGGAAGCCATAGTGATCCTGCTCCTCAGTATACGAGAAGCCGTAGTGATCCTGAGCCTCAGAGTGAGGGAACCTGTAGTGATCCTGAGCCTCAGAGTGAGGGAGGTCATAGTGTTCCTGAGCCTCAGAGTGAGGGAAGCCGTAGTGACTCTGAGCCTCAAAGTGAGGAAACCATAGTGATCCTGAGCCTCAGTATAAGGGAAGCCATAGTGATCTTGCTCTGCAGTGTGAGGGAATCCATAGTGATCTGACTCCTCAGTGTGAGGGAACCCATAGTGATCCAGCTCCGCAGTATGAGGGAAGCCATAATGATCTTGCGCCCTAGATGATTGATCTTTCCTGGTTCCCCGCAGATCACGATGACTGAGCAGGAGGCAGTCGCCCACGACCTGGAGGATGACGATGAGTTGGATGGAAATCTGAACTACAAACCTCCACCTCAGAAGTCACTTCAGGAAATCCAGGAGCTGGACAAGGACGACGAAAGCTTAGCCAAATACAAGAAGTCACTGCTGGGGGAAGTGCCAGTAGTCACAGGTACGGCACTTCCGGCGCCTCCTCGCACACCCCAAATATAACAGTCGCCCTTTAATAGTCGGTCCAGCCAGTGCTGGATTCTCCAGGACTACGTTACAAGTAGCAGATGGGGGTCTGGATGATGGGCGCCACTGAGCCCACAAAAGTCACCCAGCTCTCCATAACACAGAAATCTGCAATGTTTTAACATCCTAATCCACCTGTGTGTGTGTGTCAGTCTTCACTGCAGTTCTGGGATTATAATCCAGGTTGAGAACAGCCTTACTCTGCAGCCAGGTCTCTTGTCACAGAGAGTGTAAGATGTTCTGCAGGAAGTGGTTTTCGACAAAATTCAGAACACAACAAGCAGCAGCACCGATCAGGAAATGGTTAAAAAATAGCAGATGGAAAGTTACACAACAGTTCCTGTAAGAAGCAGATGCCACAGAGCTGAACTCCTCACTGCAGCACCGATCAGGAAATGGTTAAAAAATAGCAGATGGAAAGTTACACAACAGTTCCTGTAAGAAGCAGATGCCACAGAGCTGAACTCCTCACTGCAGCACCCACAACTGCAAGACTGGGGAGAAAGCAGATACCAGGGCACATCACAAACCAAATATACAATATAAGATAAGATGTGTGGATCTCATGTCTGATCACATGTCATTATATCAGTGATGTCATCAGCAGGGGGCGGGGCTGTGACTACCTCTCAGACAGGATATACAGGCAGGTTGTCAGCAGTAATAGAGGAATGGATGAACTACAGGAACATCTATTACTGCTGACAACCTGCCTGTATACCATGTCTGAGGGGTAGTCACAGCCCCGCCCCCTGCTGATGACATCACTGATATAATTACATTGTGTCATATCTTATGCCTTATATCTTCTCTTACTCTTTCTTATACCGATATTTAATATCTTACAGACCCATCAGCTCCGAATGTCACTGTAACACGTCTCACATTAGTCTGCGCAGCGGCGCCAGGGCCCATTACAATGGATCTCACAGGTAGGTGATGAGGACCAGAATGTTCTCCGTGGAAATTCTGTTATAGTGAAACAGCACAGAGTATTTCAGGAGAGGAGTGTCATATCAATGTCTTTTGTCATAGGAGACCTGACAAACCTGAAAAAGGAAACATTTGCTTTGAAAGAAGGTGTAGAATACAGAGTGAAAATCCACTTTAAAGTAAGTGATCATCAACTACTGGTCTGTGCTGTATAATAATTCTCCATATCACATTACGTATCCTGCACTGATCCTGAGTTACATCCTGTATTATACTCCAGAGCTGCACTCACTATTCTGCTGGTGCAGTCACTGTGTACATACATTACTTATCCTGTACTGATCCTGAGTTACATCCTGTATTATACTCCAGAGCTGCACTCACTATTCTGCTGGTGTAGTCACTGTGTACATACATTACTTATCCTGTACTGATCCTGAGTTACATCCTGTATTATACTCCAGAGCTGCACTCACTATTCTGCTGGAGCAGTCACTGTGTACATACATTACTTATCCTGTACTGATCCTGAGTTACATCCTGTATTATACTCCAGAGCTGCACTCACTATTCTGCTGGTGCAGTCACTGTGTACATACATTACTTATCCTGTACTGATCCTGAGTTACATCCTGTATTATACTCCAGAGCTGCACTCACTATTCTGCTGGTGCAGTCACTGTGTACATACATTACTTATCCTGTACTGATCCTGAGTTACATCCTGTATTATACTCCAGAGCTGCACTCACTATTCTGCTGGTGCAGTCACTGTGTACATACATTACTTATCCTGTACTGATCCTGAGTTACATCCTGTATTATTCTCCAGAGCTGCACTCACTATTCTGCTGGTGGAGTCACTGTGTACATACATTACATTACTTATCCTGTACTGATCCTGAGTTACATCCTGTATTATACTCCAGAGCTGCACTCACTATTCTGCTGGTGCAGTCACTGTGTACATACATTACTTATCCTGTACTGATCCTGAGTTACATCCTGTATTATACTCCAGAGCTGCACTCACTATTCTGCTGCTGCAGTCACTGTGTACATTACATTACTTATCCTGTACTGATCCTGAGTTACATCCTGTATTATACTCCAGAGCTGCACTCACTATTCTGCTGGTGCAGTCACTGTGTACATACATTACTTATCCTGTTCTGATCCTGAGTTACATCCTGTATTATCCTCCAGAGCTGCACTCACTATTCTGCTGGAGCAGTCACTGTGTACATACATTACTTATCCTGTACTGATCCTGAGTTACATCCTGTATTATACTCCAGAGCTGCACTCACTATTCTGCTGAATGTTATTGGAAACAGTAAGCTCTGGGGCAGACACCTCCTAATAGTTAAGCTGAGCACATGCTCTGTGCACATACAGTACCGGTAAGGAATGCTGGGAGATTTCAGCTCTGAAGCTGCAGAATTCTGAATGAAGATTCTACAGATTTTTTTTCTTCTTCATCCTGCAGGTAAATAAGGAGATAGTCTCTGGTCTGAAGTACGTGCAGCACACTTACCGGGCCGGAGTGAAAGGTAAGTCCGATCCTTAGATCATTAGGCTTTCATCCCATACAGAGCCGCCTTCACTGCTGAACTCTAAGGCCAGAAGTTGTTGCACTTTGTTCTGCTCTTCCTGTCAGTGAATAGCTCTACTGTTTCATCCATTCAGTTGCTAAAGCCACGTTTATGGTGGGAAGCTACGGCCCTCGACCTGAAGATTATGAGTTCTTGACCCCCATAGAAGAAGCTCCGAAGGGAATGTTGGCTCGAGGAACCTATCACAACAAGTCGTTCTTCACCGACGATGACAACCACAACCATCTAACCTGGGAGTGGAACCTGTCCATCCGCAAGGAGTGGAACGAATAAAGTACCGCACTGTACCGCCACACCGAATATAATGCTGCAGTGGTACTCCGAGGAAACCGGCCAAACAGCTTCCTGGTGCACTTCATGATGCTCTGGGTCTCCTGCTCCACTACACACAGATTAAAAATCTTACTGCCCGTGGCCACCACCAGGGGGCGAGCTAGCTGCAGTTCATAACCATGGGAGCTTATGCAACTGTACAGAGATCGCCACCTAGTGGTGGCCACGGGCAACTGAGGATTTAAGAAGTCTGAATGGAAGAGCAGAGGCGGAGCGCTGTATACTGAGGAAGCGGAGCAGCAGAGTCTTATGAAGTCTATCAGGAAGATGATCCAAATTATTCCTGCTGTTTGTTTCCTGTAGCAGTGGGCACTCTTTAAATATTGCATGCAAGTACCTGCATCCCCTTCCCCCAGCAAAGCCCAGAACCTGAGATGACAGGTCAACGTGTGTTACCCTGAGTCACCCACTATACTCCCCCGGAAGTGACGGCCTGCACATTTCTAGATGGTCCGTAAGGTCCTCTCCCGTGTCCCTATATTGTAGGTTTATGGTCCCCGTTTGAGATGAATGTACCAATCCCCCTAGATAACAATGCATCTGATCAGTCAGGGAATAAATTCTGAGAGCGCCATCTAGGGGAGATCAGAGAGATTGTCACTTCCCTCCCCCTCAGAGGAGCTTACCTCCTGGGTGCCATCCTCTGAGGATCCTGGTGCTGGGGGCGTTCCCTCTACCCTTAAGAATGGCGCCGTGTGTCTCCTGTTATAAAGATTACAGATAAAATACAATGTATCCGCTGCTTCTTCGCGTCAGTGTTAGATTTCGCCCGCCGCTTGCACACGACCCCTGGAGTATACGGTGAAGTGACAGCACTATATATATACTGGAGGAGGAGGAGGATGATGAGGATTATCTCATATCAATGTAATAAATAATCACCAGCAGCCCCTCGTCTGTGACCGATCATTTCTGAATTGTCATATGGTCCGTTCCAGGAAGATGAAGCTTCTCCACTGAAGAATGTGACATCCTGCAGCTTTCTACATTTTATTAATCTATTTATTATTTTGTTAAGATCTCTGCTTGCTGTCAATGAATGGAAAGATTCTATTTTACACCTACGGGCTAACAACCTCCCAGGGCACAGCTTGTTACAGCGTATGAGCAATCTCCTGGTAATGACCAGCCCAACTTCCTGAAAATAATCCCCCGGGGGGTCCTATGGCTCCTGGACTCCAGAACTGTACTGACAGAAGCGCAGGGGTAGCAGCCACACCCGGCCCCTGGTGCCCAGACGCCTCTCTGCCACATTAGAAGACACCTGTATTATAAGAAGGGAGGGGCTGTTACTACTTACTGTCATTGCATTGGGGCCCTTGGAGCTTGAAGTGGCCCCCGATCTCAGTTTGCTGTATAGATTTGTCATTCGGGAGCATGGAAAAGCTGGGTGAAAAACCCTGTTGGAGCAGTAACGGTGGCCATGTTAGTTGGTAGAAATGTGTATATTGTGGTTGTGGCTGCAGAATGTTAACGGTGACATAACAGGCAGCGCTCCAATACTAGGGAAGAGATCACAAACCATGGGCAAGGTGTCAAGGGCCCCTACGAGAGTCCACACTCTGGTTAACCTCTGGGATCGCAGCGAGAAATGCACAGCAAGTAATATCTATGGCACTGATCCCACAGGGAGGTAATAAAAGTGCAGGCAAAGTATCGTGGTTAGATGAAGAGGAGAGCAAATCACAGCACTAGCATGAGCCAGAAGTCGCTGCAGTTTCCTGCGTGTAGTTAGCTAGCAGTGGAGGTGAGCGGCACTAATCATATAGGTGCACCACCACAGGGCCTAACAGGGCAGACTCAGCCGGGCACCACAGAGGAGAAGATTAGGAAGCGTCCTGCATCCTGAGAGCAGATGTCTCCTGTAATCTTAATCAAGTCCAGCCTGCAAGGAAGAGCACCGTGCAACTTAGGAGAGCAGAGGCTGCACGGATAACTGGGAGCAGACTGTCTATATGGCCATGTAGAGGGTTAGAAAAGAAAATAAGAAAAAGATGGCGCGTCACCAATAGAAAACCCCTGACTGACTGCCAGGGATGGGAACTAACGAGTAAATGAATAAAAGCGCTTAAAATAGAATAATATCATGAAATAAATCGAATTAATAAAACAGACCCCCTCCATATATAACTCCCTCTATGGGAGGCTGACGGCTGTGATTTGTTCCCAATTGCCACAACCAAGGGCGTCACCAACTCTGTAAACAATACCGGGGAGCACCAGGGGCGTGGACCATGATACGACGATATGGCGACACAATCCCCTAACAATAGTACAGGGCAGATAGAACTCCGGAGGGATGGACTGGTGGTCTTAATGATAACGGAGCTGGCATCCCATTTCTGCTGGTTTGCTGAGGCGTCCGCCGGGTTAGGGTACAAACCAACGTGCGGAAATGTTCTGCCAGCCTCATATTATCATTAGGACCACCAGTCCATCCCTGCAGAATATCTGCCCTGTACTATTGCTATGGCTACCAGTCCACCTTCGGGACTGTGTGGTGGCATCTGGGACCTCCCTATAAATGGTGTCGTCCTTGTTTTTATGATTGTATTTTTTGGGGAACTTTGTTTTGTCCCTGAAATGCGTCGAGTCAGTTAAACAACTGCCCAGCTGAGAAGTCTCATCCTCCGTTCTCAGACGTCTGAGCGCGGTGCCATCTGATGAGTGGACCTGGCGCAGGAGGTGGGGGACAATGTAACCTCCTGAGTCCCCCATTGTAATCTGAGCGCCTCCGTTCACACAGACTGTTATGAAGCCATGTAGATGGAGATGCCATCGTGCCAATTGCAGCTCAGCCACCTTCACCGCTGCACCCTGAGGAGACTTCAGCCACAGGGAGGCTGGGTGCAGTGCAAGCCTCGGGACAGAGTCTTAAAGAGACAGTACACCCGTTATACCTGCTGTCCTCATTTATAGACGGTCACCATTACGCCTGATGCCTCCAGTGTTTCAACCGTGTCCACGTGTTTCCTTCCACCACCCTAACATACCACGTAGCGACATTCCAGCCCTTCCCATGCATCCACCGGATATGATGGGACCGAGGACAGTGAATGATTGAATGAGTGTCCAAGGACAAGTTACAGGGACCATGCTGTGCGGTGGCCATGACGGGATCCCCCTTATCACTGGCGGCAGGTGTGCGGTTCTCAGGCCTCCTCACGTCATCAGTACAGCTCTGCTCAACGAGTCGTCATCACTTCACTACAACCCTGCAGAGCGTAGAGACCCCGGACGCCATGGGACGACCCTCCTGCTGTATCCCGGCCTCGCTGCTTCTCCTGCTAGTCAGCATTACTCTGGCTACAGAAACCGGCAACAGCACCGACATTGAAGGTAAGTCCCTGGTGCCACCACATAGAGGGGACCGAGAGCATGGGAGGTCAGAATCAACCATTAGGACTGGCCGCCATTGCTCAATGTCTCATAGGAAGATCTTAAAGGGTAAAACTGTAGTGGAGGAGAGAATTCACCATCTTCGGGCTCAGGGCCTGAGGGACATATTCACCATGTGGTCAACGACATGGATCCCATGTGCAGAGGATCATAGGAATTTATCTACAGTCCGTCCATCACCCACAGCTGGGACACTCACTAAACCTAAATTCTGAGTAGTAGTCATTAGACAAGTGTAATAGCCGTTTCCTACCAGCAGGGTCAGGGTCATAGACTTCATCATATATTTCAAAAAAAGAGAGAGAAAAAGAGGTAGGATCGCACATCCACAAGCTCAGCTTCTGATCTTTACCTGCTTCTCAGCAAAATTAATATCGCCTTCGGCGCAATATTTACTATACTGCCCCCTATACTGCATGCTATATGAGAGGCATTAGTGTACGGCCCCCTATACTGCATGCTATATGAGAGGCATTAGTGTACGGCCCCCTATACTGCATGCTATATAAGAGGCATTAGTGTACGGCCCCCTATACTGCATGCTGTACAAGAGGCATTAGTGTACGGCCCCCTATACTGCATGCTATATGAGAGGCATTAGTGTACGGCCCCCTATACTGCATGCTATATGAGAGGCATTAGTGTACGGCCCCCTATACTGCATGCTATATGAGAGGCATTAGTGTACGGCCCCCTATACTGCATGCTATATGAGAGGCATTAGTGTACGGCCCCCTATACTGCATGCTATATGAGAGGCATTAGTGTACGGCCCCCTATACTGCATGCTGTACCAGAGGCATTAGTGTACGGCCCCCTATACTGCGTGCTATATGAGAGGCATTAGTGTACGGCCCCCCATACTGCATGCTATATGAGAGGCATTAGTGTACAGCCCCCTATACTGCATGCTGTACCAGAGGCATTAGTGTACGGCCCCCTATACTGCGTGCTATATGAGAGGCATTAGTGTACGGCCCCCCATACTGCATGCTATATGAGAGGCATTAGTGTACAGCCCCCTATACTGCGTGCTATATAAGAGGCATTAGTGTACGGCCCCCTATACTGCATGCTGTACAAGAGGCATTAGTGTACGGCCCCCTATACTGCATGCTGTACCAGAGGCATTAGTGTACGGCCCCCTATACTGCATGCTCTACCAGAGGCATTAGTGAACGGCCCCCTATACTGCGTGCTCTACCAGAGGCATTAGTGTACGGCCCCCTATACTGCATGCTATATAAGAGGCATTAGTGTACGGCCCACCATACTGCATGCTATATGAGAGGCATTAGTGTACGGCCCCCTATACTGCATGCTATATAAGAGGCATTAGTGTACGGCCCCCTATACTGCATGCTGTACCAGAGGCATTAGTGTACGGCCCCCTATACTGCATGCTGTACCAGCGGCATTAGTGTACGGCCCCCTATACTGCATGCTATATAAGAGGCATTAGTGTACGGCCCCCTATACTGCATGCTGTACCAGAGGCATTAGTGTACGGCCCCCTATACTGCATGCTGTACCAGAGGCATTAGTGTACGGCCCCCTATACTGCATGCTATATAAGAGGCATTAGTGTACGGCCCCTATACTGCATGCTGTACCAGAGGCATTAGTGTACGGCCCCCTATACTGCATGCTGTACCAGAGGCATTAGTGTACGGCCCCCTATACTGCATGCTGTACAAGAGGCATTAGTGTACGGCCCCCTATACTGCGTGCTATATGAGAGGTATTAGTGTACGGCCCCCTATACTGCATGCTCTACCAGAGGCATTAGTGTACGGCCCCCTATACTGCGTGCTATATGAGAGGCATTAGTGTACGGCCCCCTATACTGCGTGCTGTACAAGAGGCATTAGTGTACGGCCCCCTATACTGCGTGCTGTACAAGAGGCATTAGTGTACGGCCCCCTATACTGTATGCTATATAAGAGGCATTAGTGTACGGACCCCCATACTGCGTGCTATATGAGAGGTATTAGTGTACGGCCCCCTATACTGCATGCTATATGAGAGGCATTAGTGTATGGCCCCCTATACTGCGTGATATATAAGAGGCATTAGTGTACGGCCCCCTATACTGCGTGCTATATAAGAGGCATTAGTGTACGGCCCCCTATACTGCATGCTATATAAGAGGCATTAGTGTACGGCCCCCTATACTGCGTGCTATATGAGAGGTATTAGTGTACGGCCCCCTATACTGCGTGCTGTACCAGAGGCATTAGTGTACGGCCCCCTATACTGCATGCTGTACAAGAGGCATTAGTGTACGGCCCCCTATACTGCGTGCTGTACAAGAGGCATTAGTGTACGGCCCCCTGTACTGCATGCAGTACAAGAGGCATTAGTATACGGCCCCCTATACTGCGTGCTATATAAGAGGCATTAGTGTACGGCCCCCTATACTGCATGCTATATAAGAGGCATTAGTGTACGGCCCCCTATACTGCATGCTGTACAAGAGGCATTAGTGTACGGCCCCCTATACTGCATGCTGTACAAGAGGCATTAGTGTACGGCCCCCTATACTGCATGCTGTACAAGAGGCATTAGTGTACGGCCCCCTATACTGCGTACTGTACCAGAGGCATTAGTGTACGGCCCCCCATACTGCGTGCAATATAAGAGGCATTAGTGTACGGCCCCCTATACTGTATGCTATATAAGAGGCATTAGTGTACGGCCCCCTATACTGCGTGCTATATAAGAGGCATTAGTGTACGGCCCCCTATACTGCATGCTGTACAAGAGGCATTAGTGTACGGCCCCCTATACTGCATGCTGTACCAGAGGCATTAGTGTACGGCCCCCTATACTGCATGCTAAATAAGAGGCATTAGTGTACGGCCCCTATACTGTATGCTGTACAAGAGGCATTAGTGTACGGCCCCCCATACTGCATGCTGTACAAGAGGCATTAGTGTACGGCCCCCTATACTGTATGCTGTACCAGAGGCATTAGTGTACGGCCCCCTATACTGCATGCTGTACCAGAGGCATTAGTGTACGGCCCCCTATACTGCATGCTGTACAAGAGGCATTAGTGTACGGCCCCCTATACTGCATGCTGTATAAGAGGCATTAGTGTACGGCCCCCTATACTGCATGCTGTATAAGAGGCATTAGTGTACGGCCCCCTATACTGCATGCTGTATAAGAGGCATTAGTGTACGGCCCCCTATACTGCATGCTGTACAAGAGGCATTAGTGTACGGCCCCCTATACTGCGTGCTATATAAGAGGCATTAGTGTACGGCCCCCTATACTGCGTGCTATATAAGAGGCATTAGTGTACGGCCCCCTATACTGCATGCTGTACAAGAGGTATTAGTGTACGGCCCCCTATACTGCATGCTGTACAAGAGGCATTAGTGTACGGCCCCCTATACTGCGTGCTATATGAGAGGTATTAGTGTACGGCCCCCTATACTGCATGCTGTATAAGAGGCATTAGTGTACGGCCCCTATACTGCATGCTGTATAAGAGGCATTAGTGTACGGCCCTCATACTGCATGCTGTATAAGAGGCATTAGTGTACGGCCCCCTATACTGCATGCTGTACAAGAGGCATTAGTGTACGGCCCCTATACTGCATGCTGTACAAGAGGCATTAGTGTACGGCCCCCTATACTGCATGCTGTACAAGAGGCATTAGTGTACGGCCCCCTATACTGCATGCTGTACAAGAGGCATTAGTGTACGGCCCCCTATACTGCATGCTGTATAAGAGGCATTAGTGTACGGCCCCCTATACTGCATGCTGTATAAGAGGCATTAGTGTACGGCCCCTATACTGCATGCTGTATAAGAGGCATTAGTGTACGGCCCCTATACTGCATGCTGTATAAGAGGCATTAGTGTACGGCCCCTATACTGCATGCTGTACAAGAGGCATTAGTGTACGGCCCCTATACTGCATGCTGTACAAGAGGCATTAGTGTACGGCCCCTATACTGCATGCTGTACAAGAGGCATTAGTGTACGGCCCCCTATACTGCGTGCTGTACAAGAGGCATTAGTGTACGGCCCCTATACTGCATGCTGTACAAGAGGCATTAGTGTACGGCCCCCTATACTGCATGCTGTATAAGAGGCATTAGTGTACAGCCCCCTGTACTGCATGCTGTATAAGAGGCATTAGTGTACGGCCCCCTATACTGCATGCTGTACCAGAGGCATTAGTGTACGGCCCCCTATACTGCGTGCTGTACAAGAGGCATTAGTGTACGGCCCCCTATACTGCGTGCTGTACAAGAGGCATTAGTGTACGGCCCCCTATACTGTATGCTATATAAGAGGCATTAGTGTACGGCCCCCTATACTGCATGCTATATAAGAGGCATTAGTGTACGGCCCCCTATACTGCATGCTGTACAAGAGGCATTAGTGTACGGCCCCCTATACTGCGTGCTGTACAAGAGGCATTAGTGTACGGCCCCCTATACTGCGTGCTGTACAAGAGGTATTAGTGTACGGCCCCCTATACTGTATGCTATATAAGAGGCATTAGTGTACGGCCCCCTATACTGCGTGCTGTACAAGAGGCATTAGTGTACGGCCCCCTATACTGCGTGCTATATGAGAGGCATTAGTGTACGGCCCCCTATACTGCATGCTATATAAGAGGCATTAGTGTACAGCCCCCTATACTGCATGCTGTACCAGAGGCATTAGTGTACGGCCCCCTATACTGCATGCTGTACAAGAGGCATTAGTGTACAGCCTCCTATACTGCATGCTGTACCAGAGGCATTAGTGTACGGCCCCCTATACTGCGTGCTATATAAGAGGCATTAGTGTACAGCCCCCTATACTGTATGCTATATAAGAGGCATTAGTGTACGGCCCCCTATACTGCATGCTGTACAAGAGGCATTAGTGTACGGCCCCCTATACTGCGTGCTATATAAGAGGCATTAGTGTACGGCCCCCTATACTGCATGCTGTACCAGAGGCATTAGTGTACGGCCCCCTATACTGCATGCTGTACAAGAGGCATTAGTGTACGGCCCCCTATACTGCATGCTGTACAAGAGGCATTAGTGTACGGCCCCCTATACTGCATGCTGTACAAGAGGCATTAGTGTACGGCCCCCTATACTGCGTGCTATATAAGAGGCATTAGTGTACGGCCCCCTATACTGCGTGCTATATAAGAGGCATTAGTGTACGGCCCCCTATACTGCATGCTGTACAAGAGGCATTAGTGTACTGCCCCCTATACTGCATGCTGTACAAGAGGCATTAGTGTACGGCCCCCTATACTGCATGCTGTACCAGAGGCATTAGTGTACGGCCCCTATACTGCGTGCTGTACAAGAGGCATTAGTGTACGGCCCCCTATACTGCATGCTGTACAAGAGGCATTAGTGTACGGCCCCTATACTGCATGCTGTACAAGAGGCATTAGTGTACGGCCCCCTATACTGCATGCTGTACAAGAGGCATTAGTGTACGGCCCCTATACTGCATGCTGTACCAGAGGCATTAGTGTACGGCCCCTATACTGCATGCTGTACAAGAGGCATTAGTGTACGGCCCCTATACTGCATGCTGTACAAGAGGCATTAGTGTACGGCCCCTATACTGCATGCTGTACAAGAGGCATTAGTGTACGGCCCCTATACTGCATGCTGTACAAGAGGCATTAGTGTACGGCCCCTATACTGCATGCTGTACAAGAGGCATTAGTGTACGGCCCCCTATACTGCATGCTGTACAAGAGGCATTAGTGTACGGCCCCTATACTGCATGCTGTACAAGAGGCATTAGTGTACGGCCCCCTATACTGCATGCTGTACCAGAGGCATTAGTGTACGGCCCCTATACTGCATGCTGTACCAGAGGCATTAGTGTACGGCCCCCTATACTGCATGCTGTACAAGAGGCATTAGTGTACGGCCCCTATACTGCATGCTGTACAAGAGGCATTAGTGTACGGCCCCTATACTGCATGCTGTACAAGAGGCATTAGTGTACGGCCCCTATACTGCATGCTATATAAGAGGCATTAGTGTACGGCCCCTATACTGCATGCTGTACCAGAGGCATTAGTGTACGGCCCCTATACTGCATGCTGTACAAGAGGCATTAGTGTACGGCCCCCTATACTGCATGCTGTACAAGAGGCATTAGTGTATGGTCCCCTATACTGCGTGCTGTACAAGAGGCATTAGTGTACGGCCCCTATACTGCGTGCTATATAAGAGGCATTAGTGTACGGCCCCCTATACTGTATGCTGTACAAGAGGCATTAGTGTACGACCCCCTATACTGCATGCTGTACAAGAGGCATTAGTGTACGGCCCCCTATACTGCATGCTGTACAAGAGGCATTAGTGTACGGCCCCCTATACTGCATGCTGTACAAGAGGCATTAGTGTACGGCCCCTATACTGCATGCTATATAAGAGGCATTAGTGTACAGCCCCTATACTGCGTGCTATACAAGAGGCATTAGTGTACGGCCCCTATACTGCGTGCTATATAAGAGGCATTAGTGTACGGCCCCTATACTGCATGCTGTACAAGAGGCATTAGTGTACGGCCCCCTATACTGCATGCTGTACAAGAGGCATTAGTGTACGGCCCCCTATACTGCGTGCTGTACCAGAGGCATTAGTGTACGGCCCCCTATACTGCGTGCTGTACAAGAGGCATTAGTGTACGGCCCCCTATACTGCATGCTGTACAATAGGCATTAGTGTACGGCCCCCTATACTGCATGCTGTACAAGAGGCATTAGTGTACGGCCCCCTATACTGCGTGCTGTACAAGAGGCATTAGTGTACGGCCCCCTATACTGCATGCTGTACAAGAGGCATTAGTGTACGGCCCCCTATACTGCATGCTGTACAATAGGCATTAGTGTACGGCCCCCTATACTGCATACTGTACAAGAGGCATCAGTGTACGGCCGCTATACTGCATGCTGTACATGAGGCATTAGTGTACGGCCCCTATACTGTATGCTATATAAGAGGCATTAGTGTACGGCCCCCTATACTGCGTGCTGTACAAGAGGCATTAGTGTACGGCCCCCTATACTGCATGCTGTACCAGAGGCATTAGTGTACGGCCCCCTATACTGCATGCTGTACCAGAGGCATTAGTGTACGGCCCCCTATACTGCGTGCTGTACAAGAGGCATTAGTGTACGGCCCCCTATACTGCATGCTGTACAAGAGGCATTAGTGTATGGCCCCCCCATACTGCATGCTGTACAAGAGGCATTAGTGTACGGCCCCCTATACTGCGTGCTATATAAGAGGCATTAGTGTACGGCCCCCTATACTGCGTGCTGTACAAGAGGCATTAGTGTACGGCCCCTTATACTGCATGCTGTACAAGAGGCATTAGTGTACGGCCCCTATACTGCGTGCTGTACAAGAGGCATTAGTGTACGGCCCCTATACTGCGTGCTATATAAGAGGCATTAGTGTACGGCCCCCTATACTGCATGCTGTTCCAGAGGCATTAGTGTACGGCCCCTATACTGTATGCTGTACCAGAGGCATTAGTGTACGGCCCCCTATACTGCATGCTGTACAAGAGGCATTAGTGTACGGCCCCCTATACTGCGTGCTGTACAAGAGGCATTAGTGTATGGCCCCCTATACTGCGTGCTGTACAAGAGGCATTAGTGTACGGCCCCTATACTGCGTGCTATATAAGAGGCATTAGTGTACGGCCCCCTATACTGTATGCTGTACTAGAGGCATTAGTGTACGGCCCCCTATACTGCATGCTGTACAAGAGGCATTAGTGTACGGCCCCCTATACTGCGTGCTGTACAAGAGGCATTAGTGTACGGCCCCCTATACTGCATGCTGTACAAGAGGCATTAGTGTACGGCCCCCTATACTGCATGCTGTACCAGAGGCATTAGTGTACGGCCCCCTATACTGCATGCTATACAAGAGGCATTAGTGTACGGCCCCCTATACTGCATGCTGTACAAGAGGCATTAGTGTACGGCCCCCTATACTGCATGCTGTACCAGAGGCATTAGTGTACGGCCCCCTATACTGCGTGCTATATAAGAGGCATTAGTGTACGGCCCCCCATACTGCATGCTGTACAAGAGGCATTAGTGTACGGCCCCTATACTGCATGCTGTACCAGAGGCATTAGTGTACGGCCCCCTATACTGCATGCTGTACCAGAGGCATTAGTGTACGGCCCCTATACTGCATGCTGTACAAGAGGCATTAGTGTACGGCCCCTATACTGCATGCTGTACAAGAGGCATTAGTGTACGGCCCCTATACTGCGTGCTGTACAAGAGGCATTAGTGTACGGCCCCTATACTGCATGCTGTACCAGAGGCATTAGTGTACGGCCCCCTATACTGCGTGCTATATAAGAGGCATTAGTGTACGGCCCCCTATACTGCATGCTGTACAAGAGGCATTATTGTACGACCCCCTATACTGCATGCTGTACAAGAGGCATTAGTGTACGGCCCCCTATACTGCGTGCTATATAAGAGGCATTAGTGTACGGCCCCCTATACTGCATGCTGTACCAGAGGCATTAGTGTACGGCCCCCTATACTGCATGCTGTACAAGAGGCATTAGTGTACGGCCCCTATACTGTATGCTATATAAGAGGCATTAGTGTACGGCCCCCTATACTGCATGCTGTACAAGAGGCATTAGTGTACGGCCTCCTATACTGCTCCTGAGCTCCCTCTAGTGGTGGCTGTATATATCTGTATGCAGTAATCTCCTGAGCTCCCTCTAGTGGTGGCTGTATATATCTGTATGCAGTAATCTCCTGAGCTCCCTCTAGTGGTGGCTGTATATATCTGTATGCAGTAATCTCCTGAGCTCCCTCTAGTGGTGGCTGTATATATCTGTATGTAGTAATCTCCTGAGCTCTCTCTAGTGGTGGCTGTATATAAACCTGCAGTACGTTCCTGCGCTCCCCCTAGTGGTGGCTGTATATAAACCTGCAGTAATCTCCTGAGCTCCCTCTAGTGGTGGCTGTATATAAACCTGCAGTAATCTCCTGAGATCCCTCTAGTGGTGGCTGTATATATCTGTATGCAGTAAGCTCCTGAGCTCCCGCTAGTGGTGGCTGTATATATCTGTATGTAGTAATCTCCTGAGCTCCCTCTAGTGGTGGCTGTATATATCTGTATGCAGTAATCTCCTGGGCTCCCTCTAGTGGTGGCTGTATATATCTGTATATAGTAATCTCCTGAGTTCCCTCTAGTGGTGGCTGTATATATCTGTATGTAGTAATCTCCTGAGCTCCCTCTAGTGGTGGCTGTATATATCTGTATGTAGTAATCTCCTGAGCTCCCTCTAGTGGTGGCTGAATATATCTGTATTTAATAATCTCCTGAGCTCCCTCTAGTGGTGGCTGTATATATCTGTATGTAGTAATCTCCTGAGCTCCCTCTAGTGGTAGCTGTATATATCTGTATGCAGTAATCTTCTGAGCTCCCTCTAGTGGTAGCTGTATATATCTGTATGCAGTAATCTCCTGAGCTCCCTCTAGTGGTGGCTGTATATATCTGTATGCAGTAATCTCCTGAGCTCCCTCTAGTGGTGGCTGTATATATCTGTATGCAGTAATCTCCTGAGCTGCCTCTAGTGGTGGCTGTATATATCTGTATGTAGTAATCTCCTGAGCTCCCTCTAGTGGTGGATGTATATACCTGTATGTAGTAATCTCCTGAGCTCCCTCTAGTGCTGGCTGTATATATCTGTATGTAGTAATCTCCTGAGCTCCCCCTAGTGGTGGCTGTATATATCTGTATGTAGTAATCTACTGAGCTCCCTCTAGTGGTGGCTATATATCTGTATGCAGTAATCTCCTGAGCTGCCTCTAGTGGTGGTTGTATATATCTGTAAGTAGTAATCTCCTGAGCCCCCTCTAGTGGTGGTTGTATATATCTGTATGTAGTAATCTCCTGAGCTCCCTCTAGTGGTGGCTGTAAATATCTGTATGCAGTAATGTCCTGAGCTCCCTCTAGTGGTAGCTGTATATATCTGTATGTAGTAATCTCCTGAGCTCCCTCTAGTGGTCGCTGTATATATCTGTATGTAATAATTTCCTGAGCTCCCTCTAGTGGTGGTTGTATATATCTGTATGCAGTAATCTCCTGAGCTCCCTCTAGTGGTGGCTGTATATATCTGTATGTAATAATCTCCTGAGCTCCCTCTAGTGGTGGCTGTATATATCTGTATGTAGTAATCTCCTGAGCTCCCTCTAGTGGTGGCTGTATATATCTGTATGTAGTAATCTCCTGAGCTCCCTCTAGTGGTGGCTGTATATATCTGTATGTAATAATCTCCTGAGCTCCCTCTAGTGGTGGTTGTATATATCTGTAAGTAGTAATCTCCTGAGCTCCCTCTAGTGGTGGCTGTATATATCTGTATGTAGTAATCTCCTGAGCTCCCTCTAGTGGTGTCTGTATATATCTGTATGTAGTAATCTCCTGAGTTCCCTCTAGTGGTGGTTGTATATATCTGTATGTAGTAATCTCCTGAGCTCCCTCTAGTGGTGGTTGTATATATCTGTATGTAGTAATCTCCTGAGCCCCCTCTAGTGGTGGCTGTATATATCTGTATGTAGTAATCTCCTGAGCTCCCTCTAGTGGTGTCTGTATATATCTGTATGTAGTAATCTCCTGAGCTCCCTCTAGTGGTGGCTGTATATATCTGTATGTAGTAATCTCCTGAGCTCCCTCTAGTGGTGGCTGTATAAATCTGTATGTAGTAATCTCCTGAGCTCCCTCTAGTGGTGGCTGTATATATCTGTACGTAGAAATCTCCTGAGCTCCCTCTAGTGGTGGCTTTATATATCAGTATGTAGTAATCTCCTGAGCTCCTTCTAGTGGTGGCTGTATATATCTGTATGTAGTAATCTCCTGAGCTCCCTCTAGTGGTGGCTGTATAAATCTGTATGTAGTAATCTCCTGAGCTCCCTCTAGTGGTGGCTGTATATATCTGTACGTAGAAATCTCCTGAGCTCCCTCTAGTGGTGGCTTTATATATCAGTATGTAGTAATCTCCTGAGCTCCTTCTAGTGGTGGCTGTATATATCTGTATGTAGTAATCTCCTGAGCTCCCTCTAGTGCTGGCTGTATATATCTGTATGTAGTAATCTCCTGAGCTCCCTCTAGTGGTGGCTGTATATATCTGTATGTAGTAATTTTCTGAGCTCCCTCTAGTGGTGGCTGTATATATCTGTACATAGTAAGGTCCTGAGCTTACTGTAAATAACTTCTAGTATCATCAATTTACTATACATGAAAAATTACACTACTTATCCTGTGTTACATCCTGTATTATACTCCAGAGCTGCACTCACTATTCTGCTGGTGCAGTCACTGTGTACATACATTACTTATCCTGTACTGATCCTGTTACATCCTGTACTATACCCCAGAGCTGCACTCACTATTCTGCTGGTGCAGTCACTGTGTACATACATTACTTATTCTGTACTGATCCTGAGTTCCATCCTGTATTATACTCCAGAGCTGCACTCACTATTCTGCTGGAGCAGTCACTGTGTACATACATTACTTATCCTGTACTGATCCTGAGTTACATCCTGTATTATACTCCAGAGCTGCACTCACTATTCTGCTGGAGCAGTCACTGTGTACATACATTACTTATCCTGTACTGATCCTGAGTTACATCCTGTATTATACTCCAGAGCAGCACTCACTATTCTGGTGGAGTCACTGCGTACATACATTACTTATCCTGTTCTGATCCTGAGTTACATCTTGTATTATACTCCAGAGCTGCACTCACTATTCTGCTGGTGGAGTCACTGTGTACATACATTACTTATCCTGTACTGATCCTGAGTTATATCCTGTATTATACTCCAGAGCTGCACTCACTATTCTGCTGGTGCAGTCACTGTGCACATACATTACTTATCCTGTACTGATCCTGACTTACATCCTGTATTATACTCCAGAGCTGCACTCACTATTCTGCTGGTGCAGTCACTGTGTACATACATTACTTATCCTGTACTGATCCTGAGTTACATCCTGTATTATACTCCAGAGCTGCACTCACTATTCTGCTGGTGCAGTCACTGTGTACATACATTACTTATCCTGTACTGATCCTGAGTTACATCCTGTATTATACTCCAGAGCTGCACTCACTATTCTGCTGGTGCAGTCACTGTGTAGATACATTACTTATCCTGTACTGATCCTGAGTTACATCCTGTATTATACTCCAGAGCTGCACTCACTATTCTGCTGGTGCAGTCACTGTGTACATACATTACTTATCCTGTACTGATCCTGAGTTACATCCTGTATTATACTCCAGAGCTGCACTCGCTGTTCTGCTGGTGCAGTCACTGTGTACATACATTACTTATCCTGTACTGATCCTGAGTTCCATCCTGTATTATACTCCAGAGCTGTACTCACTATTCTGCTGGTGCAGTCACTGTGTACATACATTACTTATCCTGTACTCATCCTGAGTTCCATCCTGTATTATACTCCAGAGCTGCACTCACTATTCTGCTAGCATTGAAGCTCAACTCTTTCAGCATTACCTGCTTGTTCAGTATCTGCACAGGTTATTTGCTTTGCCTCAATTCTTGAGGATGATTATTTTTCCTTTAGTTCCAGAGAGAAGAGCCCAGATATTATTGGACGTTCCTTCTGCCGCAGCCTTCATTGATTCCACTGAAGTAGCCGTGGTCGGGTTTTTCGTGGTAGGTTCTTACCGCTGGCGTTTGTCCACATGCTGTATGCCGGGGAGGACGCCTTTACATGGTTCTGCTCTTCTCACAGGATCCGGAGACTCCAGAGTTTGAGTATTTCAATACACTTGTTAAAAATCATCCAGAATGGGATTATGGCTTCACCACCAACACAGACGTCCTGAAGCACTACAAGATAAAGAGTAACTCCGTCAGCATTTTCCGCCAGGTGATTGTTTCTTCCTTTGAAGCTTTTCTTGTTGTTTTCCCCACTTCACTGTTCTGCTGGTTGCCCGTTTGCTCTCTGGCTGCAGTGCCCCACATCACACCGCTGCTCCCTGCTGGTTCAGTTTGTGCACTGAATATGTTGTGCCAAATGCCTATGGTTTCCAGATATCAGGCAGCAGAATCGTGAATGCAGCTCTGGTGGTGATTTTCTTTTTTTACTTTGATTCTAGACAGATTATTTCCGGGATGATTTAGTGGTGGAGGAAACGCCAGAACTTAACACTGCAAAACTTTACCGATTCCTTACGATCAATGATTTGAGACTGGTGACCGAGTATAACCCCATGGTAAGTTCTATTCTTCTGGAATATCAGTGATGTGGACAGTGCGGAGCTGGACGGACGCCACCAGACACTGCACCACGAGGCGAAGTCCACGAGAGGAAGTTTCAAAAGGCTTATTTGGGATCAAACATTGAGTCTCAATTCCTGACCATTTTCAAAATGCTTGCCTGCTTGCTGTCAATGAATGGTAACACTATAAGTTACATAGAGAGGTGACCTAATACTTCTCACAGCTGAGAGGTTGTTGTAATTGTATCTGGTCTGGACAATCCTCTGCGATATAACAAGCCCGCACTCCAGACTGATACATTGTATCAGACAGGGGATTGTCTAGACTGGATATATTGTAACAAAACCTCAGCTGTGAGAAGCATTTAGTCAGGAGCCGTTTTTAATAGTTTTTTACAACCCATTTTGGTAATCACATTTTTAGGTTAGCAAAAAATAATGCCAGAGCGAAGGGAGAGGCACATGACCGAGGGAGCAGACTACACAGGCCTTGTTTGTAGTCTGTTACCATGGAGACACATAAAACATATTGTTTAAACATGACTTTTTATTTGTTACTTAACATTCACAGGGACAATAAGAAATGGTTAGTTAAAAAGGAGGCCACAAAGATATAAATGGGAATTTTCCATTCACTGACAGCAACTACAGATCCTGAAAGTGGTGGGAAGTGAAATATGGACGCAGCAATCGTTACAGAGAATAGAGAAGAAGGAGCCGTGTAGGTTCCACCGCAGGAACAGCAGGGCGTTCTGGGCATAGTGCCGGTTGTCAGTATCTTCTGTGTTATCTTCCCCTCATCAGACGGCCATTGGAATTATCGCCTGCAAGGTTCAGATCCATCTGCTCTTCTTCACACACAAGGATGTGGAAGGACAGGAGGAGATCCTGAAGGAATTACGAGAAGCCGCGAAGGATCTCCGGGGGCAGGTCAGCCATATTGTGAAAGAAGCGGAAACTGTAGATATTAGTACATAAGACGGTAACGTAACGCGCAGCAGTGGAAGGGTTTACTCTTCCTAGTGGTGCCCCCACAGGAAATGTGAAGTACTGCATCATAATCAGTGATCACTGAGCTGAACAGATACTGACAGTCCTCCGGGGGCCCCAAACACAGCACTAATATTCTATATCCCAGACCCCCCAATTCAAACCACAATATTCAGGCCCCAGACCAGACCCCATAATATGAATCCCATAGTAAATCCCAATGTTCAGATCCCATGCGACGCCTCATACCAGAGGAGGTGACACAAATATATGCTGGAGTCAATCCTGCAAGGAGGACAGGCATAACTAGTTGTTCCTGCAGGGACGGCAGACATGACTAATTGATCCTGCACAGAGAGCAGATGTAACTAGTTGATCCTGCAGGGGAGGCAGACATGACTAATTGATCTGGCAGAGAGGGCAGATGTAACTAGTTGATCCTGCAAGGAAGGCAGACACCACTACTCGATTCTTCAGTAAGGGCAGACATGACTATTCAATCAAGCAGGGAGGGCAGACATGCCTAGTTGATCCTGCAGGAAGGACAGACATTAATAGTTGATCCTACAGAGAGGTCAGGTGTAACTAGTTGACCCTGCAGGGAACGCAGACACAACTAGTTGATCCTGCAGGAAGGGCAGACATTAATAGTCAATCCTGCAGGGACTACATATAATTAATGACTCCACTGAATATAGACATGACTAGCCGACCCCCAATCCTGCAGGGACTACCTTTAATTAATGACTCCACTGAATACAGACATGACTAGCGGACCCCCAATCCTGCAGGGACTACATATAATTAATGACTTCCATTCCCCGGCGTCAGGTTCTGTTTGTGAAGATGGACGTCAGCATGAAGAGCAATCAGAAGATCATGGCGTTCTTCAAGCTGACGCAGAGCGACCTCCCGCTCATCTCCATGTACGACACCGAGTCCAACAGGAAACGCATCATGGCATCCGGCGAAATTACCGCTGAGAACGTGAAAAAATTCTGCTTAGATTTCTTGTCCGGCGCAGCGGTGAGTGGAAGAATCAGAGGACCGGACCTGGGGGGCACAGCAAGTCTTAAAGGGGTCCAGTCATAAGGCTAGGAGAAGTATACCCCGCCCCCTGGACTCCTGATGAACATGGCACAAAGAATTATGTCATGTGACCCTCCTGGGCCCTAACTGCACAGGGTCAGAGGGGCGGGGCCTCCACTTGAAATATTCTAATATTCTTGAAAATTTTAATAAAATAAATATTTTTCTTTTTCGCAGGAAGAAGAATCAGAAAGTGTGAAGACTGAATTATAACATCCGACCTTTTGTTTTTTTCTTTTTTTACGTGATTTAGTGTTTTTACAACTTTAAGATTATAATTTTTTCTTTTGTTTATGAAACTAAATTGTCATTAACCCCGAATGTTCTGTGTGGTCTTCTGTGTCCTGCAGTACGGGGTGCACACACTCCAACGCACAAGAACAGGCATGCTCAACCTGCGGCCCTCCAGCTGTTGCAAAACTACAACTTCCAGCATGCCTGAACAGCCTACACCTATCAGCCTATAGCAGGGCATGGTGGGAGTTGTAGTTTTACAACAGCTGGAGGGCCGCAGGTTGAGCATCCCTGCACAAGAACATCAGCAGGAGGAGTAAGGGTTAAGTGGGCCGTCCTAGGGTCAGTCTGCACCAATCTATTGGGTCGCTGCTTCTTAAAGGGGCAGGCGCACAGCCTGACGTCACTCCTCACGTGTTGCGCAGGGATCGTCTCTGCAGCATTTTACCGGCTCCGCCTCTTATCGCCATTCGTTACGACTATTTTAATAACGTGTCAGGTTTACCGTCACATCATGAATGACAGTAATTGTTCTGCGTCTTGTCTTTTCCTGCACTGTCAGTCTTCATTGCAGTTCTAGCATTCTATTCCTGAAGGTGAGATGTAGCAGAGCTGGATGAGGTTGGTGGTGATTATCCAGTGCAAGGTTCGCCCGGTCTCAGGTCACAGAGTATTTGTGGACAATGGCGCTGTGTCCGCTCGTCCTAATTATATTCAGTGCAGAAATATCGCGCCCGCAATCAATTCGCCCCGTTGACTCCTCACCCGTTACCAGCCTGCGGGCGGCAGGGGCTAATTATACACTACTCATCCTAGCGGAGCCGCGTCCACCTGCGAGGTTCACCACAGAAACGGTCAGGAGGGGTCAGCTGGAGATGTGATGACCCGGGTCTGACGGATATTAAAGGGCCGGAGCACACTTCTGCAAATTCCTCACCATTTTCTCTGCTTGTTGCCGGTGAATAATGCTCACAGCTGAGGGTTTGTTACAGTGTACCAGTCCAAGTAATTCTTTGTAGGCTACAAATGACAGCAGCACAGCTGTATGCTGATAGCACTACCTACACTGATACACTGTAACAAACTTTCAGCTGTGTCCCTGGATGGGAACAGGAATGTTTCCACTCACTGACAGCAAAACGTGAAGTTCTTTTAGTATTATATTCAGTCTTTCATTCATGTGACTACTCCCACTCTGTGACTCTCTGCCTCCCACTCTGTGACTCTCTGCCTCCCGCTCTGTGACTCTCTGCCCCCCTGGTCTGTGACTCTCTGCCCCCCTGGTCTGTGACTCTCTGCCCCCTGGTCTGTGACTCTCTGCCCCCTGGTCTGTGACTCTCTGCCCCCTGGTCTGTGACTCTCTGCCCCCCTGGTCTGTGACTCTCTGCCCCCCTGGTCTGTGACTCTCTGCCCCTGATGGTCTGTGACTCTCTGCCCCCCTGGTCTGTGACTCTCTGCCCCCGCTCTGTGACTCTCTGCCCCCGCTCTGTGACTCTCTGCCTCCTGCTCTGTGACTCTCTGCCCCCGCTCTGTGACTCTCTGCCTCCCGCTCTGTGACTCTCTGCCCCCCTGGTCTGTGACTCTCTGCCCCCTGGTCTGTGACTCTCTGCCCCCTGGTCTGTGACTCTCTGCCCCCGCTCTGTGACTCTCTGTCCCCCTGGTCTGTGACTCTCTGCCCCCTGGTCTGTGACTCTCTGCCTCCCGCTCTGTGACTCTCTGCCCCCGCTCTGTGACTCTCTGCCTCCCGCTCTGTGACTCTCTGCCTCCCGCTCTGTGACTCTCTGCCTCCCGCTCTGTGACTCTCTGCCCCCCTGGTCTGTGACTCTCTGCCCCCCTGGTCTGTGACTCTCTGCCCCCCTGGTCTGTGACTCTCTGTCCCCGCTGGTCTGTGACTCTCTGCCCCCGCTGGTCTGTGACTCTCTGCCCCCCTGGTCTGTGACTCTCTGCCTCCCGCTCTGTGACTCTCTGCCTCCCGCTCTGTGACTCTCTGCCTCCCGCTCTGTGACTCTCTGCCCCTCTGGTCTGTGACTCTCTGTCCCCCCTGGTCTGTGACTCTCTGCCTCCTGCTCTGTGACTCTCTGCCTCCCGCTCTGTGACTCTCTGCCCCCCTGGTCTGTGACTCTTTGCCCCCCTGGTCTGTGACTCTCTGCCTCCCGCTCTGTGACTCTCTGCCTCCTTCTCTGTGACTCGCTGCCCCCGCTGGTCTGTAACTCTCTGCCCCCCCCCCCCTGGTTTGTGACTCTCTGCCCCCTTGGTCTGTGACTCTTTGCCCCCCTGGTCTGTGACTCTTTGCCCCCCTGGTCTGTGACTCTTTGCCCCCCTGGTCTGTGACTCTTTGCCCCCCTGGTCTGTGACTCTCTGCCTCCTGCTCTGTGACTCTCTGCCTCCCGCTCTGTGACTCTCTGCCTCCCGCTCTGTGACTCTCTGTCCCCGCTGGTCTGTAACTCTCTGCCCCCCCTGGTCTGTGACTCTCTGTCCCCCTGGTCTGTGACTCTCTGCCCCCCTGGTCTGTGACTCTTTGCCCCCTGGTCTGTGACTCTCTGCTTCCGGCTCTGTGACTCTTTGCCCCCATACCCTCCCGCTCAGTGATTCTTTGCCCCCTGCTCTGTGACTCTTTGCCCCCCCCGCTCCGTGACTCCTTGCCCCCATACCCTCCTGCTCCGTGACTCTTTGTCCCCATACCCTCCCGCTCAGTGACTCTTTGCCCCATACCACCCCCCCCCCCGTTGCCCCCCCCCATACCCTGCTGCTCTGAGTTGACTCTCTGCCCCCCGCTCTGCGACTCTTTGCCCCCCCCTCGTGACTCGTGACTCTTTGATCTAACCCCCCCCCCCCGCTCTGTGACTCTTTGACCCCCCCCCCCCACCCCCGCTTTGTGAGTCGCTGCGGCTTCTGTGCAATTTAGGAACATCTGCTGATTATTATTAGTGCTGGGAAAAAAAAACAGGAAAAGCTAAAAATACGGTGACTGCTTTCTGCTGTTTGTGACGTCCTCCTACATCTGGTTTTATCTGAATCATCTCTGCAGAACATCTCACCTTCCTGCCCCTGACATACCTGTTTGATGGGAGTCCAGAGGGTGGGGCTTACTTATTCTAGCCCTTTGGTATTTTTGGGGGTCATTTACTATGCACAATGGCGCCCCCTAGTTCAGCACAGGCAGGGCATTGTACTGCTACCCTAATCCTAAGGTTCCCTTTAAGCCGGGCCGTTATAAAACCCAGTCCTGTGCAGCGGGCTGGTATTTTTCAGTATAATTCGGGGCGATTCCCCTGTGAAGCAGATTGGACGTTGGCGCCGCGCCAGTCTCTCGTTCCTGGAACATTAGTCCAGTAAATTCCTTCTCTCGGGCAGAGGTGAAATCAGCCGAGATGTTTGCTTTCATGTGGTTTCATCTAATTTCCATACGAAAGACGGAGAGTCTGGACCGGGGGGGGTAGGGGGGTCGGCGGGAGCCGGGGTGACTGACGACTTCAAGGGACTGTCCATAAACACAATGTGAATCAGTGTGTGAGACCCCTACCGATCTCAAGATGTCCCAGAAAATTGAGGAGTGGTATGTACTTTGCAACATTTTCTAGTTCCCTGGATACTGCCTGCAGTGTAAAGCATGGAGGATCTCATTCTCGATGTCAAATTCATGTCTCTGCAGTAACTATGTTTCTTTTATTTATTTTTTATTTAAACAAAGACACTTTTTACTATGTGCACGAAGTGCATTTACAAGTGTCGCAGCCGGATCCTGGACACAGAGATTCCACTAAAACCACTGTGCTTTACACTGCAGGCTGCATGTGACAAAGTGATGTATCAGGTCCCCTTCAGAGCCGCGTTGCGTCCTCCATCTCGGGTTTTCTTCTGATACTGTTACGTTTAGAGATTAGCGGCACCAGCGTTTCGCCTACAGCAGATCCGATGATACGGCGGTGAAGATCCCCTTCATAAAGCAATGGAGGCTGAACTCTACGCTATTGGCCCAAGAAGGGGGGGGGGGTAAGTGCCCCCGTCCCGCTGCCCAATAATAACATAACATTCTCCTTTTTTTTAAAAAAGGCTCCGCCCACGGCGACAAAACCACCTGTAAATCTGGACTCTTGAGGTTTGTTTCCAGTGACGTTTTCTGCAGAATTTCACATGTTCTGCTCGCAGCCTTTGTCACCAGTGGCCCAGTGGCCTAATGGATAAGGCGCCAGCCTCCGGAGCTGGAGATTGTGGGTTCAAGTCCCATCTGGGTCGAAAGTTTTAAAAATTGGAAAAATCCCAGAATAATTCCAGAAACGGAATAAACGTGATTCCGATGATTAATGTTAGTTGTCGGTTGTCACATTTTAATAATGTTAATGTTTAAAACAGTTATCAGCCCCTCCCCTTCACTGGATACAGATACGCCCCCAACCAAGCTCCACCCACATAAGGACAGGTCAAAAAGAGGAAGACTGAAAAAACCCAAGTTTATATTTAGCAATTTTTTCATCTGAATGATCCCTGCCATTCACAGGCTGAGGAAGTGGAGGAAGCAGTATCCCGAGCAGCACAGAGGATTTCAGGAGAGGAGTGTGCTGATCCTGTGGAGGTCACAGGATGAGAGTTACATAGTGGGAGGAGCAGGGTCCCCCCAGCAGCACAGATGATTTCAGGAGAGGAGTGTGCTGATCCTGTGGAGGTCACAGGATGAGAGTTACATAGTGAGAGGAGCAGGGTCCACAGCAGCACAGAGGATTTCAGGAGAGGAATGTGCTGATCTAGGGGAGGTCACAGGCTGAGAGTTACATAGTGGGAGGAGCAGGGTCCCAGCAGCACAGATGATTTAAGGAGAGCAGTGGGCTGATCCTGTGGAGGTCACAGGATGAGAGTTACATAGTGGGAGGAGCAGGGTCCTCCCAGCAGCACAGAGGATTTCAGGAGAGGAATGTGCTGATCTAGGGGAGGTCACAGGCTGAGAGTTACATAGTGGAAGGAGCAGGGTCCTCCCAGCAGCACAGAGGATTTCAGGAGAGGAATGTGCTGATCTAGGGGAGGTCACAGGCTGAGAGTTACATAGTGGAAGGAGCAGGGTCTCAGCAGCACAGAGGATTTCAGGAGAGGGTGTGCTGATCTTGTGGAGGTCACAGGATGAGAGTTACATAGTGAAGGGAGCAGGGTCCCAGCAGCACAGAGGATTTCAGGAGAGCAGTGCACTGATCCTGTGGAGGTCACAGGATGAGAGTTACATAGTGGGAGGAGCAGGGTCTCAGCAGCACAGAGGATTTCAGGAGAGGAGTGTGCTGATCCTGTGGAGGTCACAGGATGAGAGTTACATAGTGGGAGGAGCAGGGTCCCAGCAGCACAGAGGATTTCAGGAGAGGAGTGTGCTGATCCTGTGGAGGTCACAGGATGAGAGTTACATAGTGGGAGGAGCAGGGTCCCAGCAGCACAGAGGATTTCAGGAGAGGAGTGTGCTGATCCTGTGGAGGTCACAGGATGAGAGTTACATAGTGGGAGGAGCAGGGTCCCAGCAGCACAGAGGATTTCAGGAGAGGAGTGTGCTGTTCCTGTGGAGGTCACAGGCTGATAGTTACATAGTAGAAGGAGCAGGGTCATCCCAGCAGCACAGAGGATTTCAGGAGAGGAGTGCGCTGATCCTGTGGAGGTCACAGGGTGAGAGTTACATAGTGGAAGGAGCAGGGTCCCAGCAGCACAGATGATTTCAGGAGAGGAGTGCGCTGATCCTGTGGAGGTCACAGGATGAGAGTTACATAGTGGGAGGAGCAGGGTCCTCCCAGCAGCACAGAGGATTTCAGGAGAGGAGTGTGCTGATCCTGTGGAGGTCACAGGATGAGAGTTACATAGTGGGAGGAGCAGGGTCCCAGCAGCACAGAGGACTTCAGGAGAGGAGTGTGCTGATCCTGTGGAGGTCACAGGATGAGAGTTACATAGTGGAAGGAGCAGGGTCCTCCCAGCAGCACAGAGGATTTCAGGAGAGGAGTGTGCTGATCTAGGGGAGGTCACAGGATGAGAGTTACATAGTGGGAGGAGCAGGGTCCCAGCAGCACAGAGGATTTCAGGAGAGGAGTGTGCTGATCTAGGGGAGGTCACAGGATGAGAGTTACATAGTGAGAGAAGCAGGGTCCCCAGCAGCACAGAGGATTTCAGGAGAGGAGTGTGCTGATCTAGGGGAGGTCACAGGATGAGAGTTACATAGTGGAAGGAGCAGGGTCCTCCCAGCAGCACAGAGGATTTCAGGAGAGGAGTGTGCTGATCCTGTGGAGGTCACAGGATGAGAGTTACATAGAGGGAGGAGCAGGGTCCCAGCAGCACAGATGATTTCAGGAGAGGAGTGTGCTGATCCTGTGGAGGTCACAGGATGAGAGTTACATAGTGGAAGGAGCAGGGTCCCAGCAGCACAGAGGATTTCAGGAGAGGGTGTGCTGATCTTGTGGAGGTCACAGGATGAGAGTTCAATAATGGAAGGAGCAGGGTCCCAGCAGCACAGAGGATTTCAGGAGAGGAGTGCGCTGATCCTGTGGAGGTCACAAGATGAGAGTTACATAGTAGGGGGAGCAGGGTCCCAGCAGCACAGAGGATTTCAGGAGAGGAGTGCGCTGATCTTGTGGCGGTCACAGGATGAGAGTTACATAGTGGGGGGAGCAGGGCCCCAGCAGCACAGAGGATTTCAGGAGAGGAGTGTGCTGATCCTGTGGAGGTCACAAGATGAGAGTTACATAGTGGGAGGAGCAGGGTCCCAGCAGCACAGAGGATTTCAGGAGAGCAGTGTGCTGATCTTGTGGCGGTCACAGGATGAGAGTTACATAGTGGGAGGAGCAGGGTCCCAGCAGCACAGAGGATTTCAGAAAGGGAGTGTGCTGATCCTGTGGAGGTCACAGGATGAGAGTTACATAGTGGGACAGGCAGTGTCCCCAGCAGCACAGAGGATTTCAGGAGAGGAGTGTGCTGATCCTGTGGAGGTCACAGGATGAGAGTTACATAGTGAGAGAAGCAGGGTCCCCAGCAGCACAGAGGATTTCAGGAGAGGAGTGTGCTGATATTGTGGAGGTCACAGGATGAGAGTTACATAGTGGAAGGAGCAGGGTCCACAGCAGCACAGAGGATTTAAAGGGGCTGACTGTGTTTAGAGCTGAACCCAGACATAACCTGTTCTTCTCTCATTCAGCATGAATGAGTGTAGCATTGGAGCATTTCACGCCCCACGCTCCCCGTCGCGCAGAGTCGGGGCTTCCACCTCGCAGTGATGTCACTGATGAGCGGTCTATAGCGCCCATTAGTGCTGGTGACGTCACCGGGATCACTGCTCAGTGGAAATGTCCGCCTAGCATACCCAGAGTGAGACCCGGGACGTCACCAGATCTACATAAAAAGCCTTTGTCCTGCGCGATTCAGATCAGAGCAAGGGAGAGGATCGGAGCACGAAACGCTCCAATGTTCGCTCATTGATAGTAAACCCCTCTGAACCCGAAAACCCCGTTAAGGAGAGGAGTGTGCCGATCTATCACTAAAAAAGTCACAAGTCCCTTTTTTAGTCACACGGCCGGCTTTACACTGTGACCGCCAGTTGGGGCGTGATGGGTATTGGGGCGTGTCACGGGCAAATGGCATAAATGGTGGAAAAAGGCGTAAATGTAAGCAAACTACGCCAGCCAGGGGCACGGACTGCCATAGAGGCGCCAAATTTATGACGAGGCAAAAGCAGGTAAGTCTTAGTAAATGTGCCCCCAATGAGTGTATCCTCGCATTAACCCTTCCCCTCCCTCTGGTGGGCTCAGTACCGCTGCTCCCGGTGTAACCTCCTGTTTCCATTTTGGCGCATGTTTTTCAGACAAGGTAAACAGATATTTTCTGCTCTCCGTTAATTCCTTCCATCTGCCACATCCCGGTCCAATGGTCAAGGTGGGGGAGCGTGAATAAATAAGACATAGGCAGCCCTCTGTGGAGCCCGCATGAGTGACCTGAGGGAACCAGAGGCGGCGCCGCCGCTCACATGGACCCGGTCAGATCCTCTGCCAGTCACACACGGATGTTTGAGTCACAGCCTGACAGCCGGGGGCAACGCTTCTCTCCAAAGTGGGTGGGCGGGCGAGCGGTGCCAAGAACTGCAAACCGACCCATCAGAACATCCAGGAAATGTGTGCAGGATATTAATGGAATCACGCCCACCACTTGCGAACAGTCCGCGGGGATCAACTGCCATTCACTGACATAGAGCAGAGGCCGTTACTAAATTACAATATTCTTATTCATGCTGGAAAACAAAGCAAACATTGAAGAAACCAGAGACGATAAAGCCGTCACCCCCCTGAAACTGCTGGGTCATGAAATGAGAAGTCCTGACATCAGCCTAAAATAAAGCTCCAACCTGGAAAATAACCAAAAAACAGCATATTTAGTGGAATAATATGGAATAATAAGGGAGGGAGCTCACTACATACAGATTATACAGCCACCACTAGGAGGAGCTCACTACATACAGATTATACAGCCACCACTAGAGGGAGCTCACTACATACAGATTATACAGCCACCACTAGGAGGAGCTCACTACATACAGATTATAGAGTCACCACTAGAGAGACCTTACAATATACAGATTATACTGTCACCACTAGAGGGAGCTCACTACATACAGATTATACAGCCACCACTAGAGGGAGCTCACTACATACAGATTATACAGCCACCACTAGAGGGAGCTCACTACATACAGATTATACAGCCACCACTAGAGGGAGCTCACTACATACAGATTATACAGCCACCACTAGAGGGAGCTCACTACATACAGATATATACAGTCACCAAGAGAGAGAGCTCACTACATACAGATTATACAACCACCACTAGAGGGAGCTCACTACATACAGAATATACAGTCACGAAGAGAGAGAGCTCACTACAAACAGATTATACAGCCACCACTAGAGGGAGCTCACTACATACAGATTATACAGTCACCACTAGAGGGAGCTCACTACATACAGATTATACAGCCACCACTAGAGGGAGCTCACTACATACAGATTATACAGCCACCACTAGAGGGAGCTCACTACATACAGATTATACAGCCACCACTAGAGGGAGCTCACTACATACAGATTATACAGTCACGAAGAGAGAGAGCTCACTACAAACAGATTATACAGCCACCACTAGAGGGAGCTCACTACATACAGATTATACAGTCACCACTAGAGGGAGCTCACTACATACAGATTATACAGCCACCACTAGAGGGAGCTCACTACATACAGATTATACAGCCACCACTAGAGGGAGCTCACTACATACAGATTATACAGCCACCACTAGGGAAGCTCAGGAGATTACTACATACAGATATATACAGCCACCACTAGAGGAGCTCAGGTGATTACTACATACAGATATATACAGCCACCACTAGAGGGAGCTCAGAGATTACTACATACAGATATATACAGCCACCACTAGAGGAGCTCAGAAGATTACTACATACAGATATATACAGCCACCACTAGAGGGAGCTCACTACATACAGATTATACAGCCACCACTAGGGGAGCTCACTACATACAGATTATACAGCCACCACTAGAGGAGCTCACTACATACAGATTATACAGCCACCACTAGAGGGAGCTCACTACATACAGATTATACAGCCACCACTAGAGGGAGCTCACTACATACAGATTATACAGCCACCACTAGGGGAAGCTCAGGAGATTACTACATACAGATATATACAGCCACCACTAGAGGGAGCTCAAGAGATTACTGCATACAGATATATACAGCCACCACTAGAGGGAGCTCAGAAGATTACTACATACAGATTATACAGCCACCACTCGGGGGAGATCACTGCATACACATTATAGGGCCACCACTAGGAGGGAGCTCAATACATACAGATTATTCAGCCACCACTAGGGGGAGATCATTGCATACAGATTATACAGCCACCCATAGAGGGAGCTCACTACATACAGATGATACAGCCACCACTGGAGGGAGCTCACTACATACAGATTATACAGCCACCACTAGAGGGAGCTCACTACATACAGATTATACAGCTACCACTAGGGGGGAACTTACTACATACAGATTATACAGCCACCACTAGAGTGAGATCACTACATACAGATTATACAGCCAACACTAGGGGGAGCTCACTACATACAGATTATACAGCCACCACTAGGATGAGGACACTGCATATAGATGATACAGCCACCACTAGGGGGAGCTTACTACATATAGATTATACAGCCACCACTAGGGGGGGCTCACTACATACAGATTATACAGCCACCACTAGGGGGAGTTAACTACATACAGATTATACAGCCACCACTAGAGGGAGCTCACTACATATACAGCCACCACTAGAGGGAGCTCACTACATACAGATTATACAGCCACCACTAGACGGAGCTCACTACATACAGATTATACATCCACGACTAGGGGGAGCTCACTACATACTGATTATACAGCCACCACTAGAGGGAGCTCACTACATACAGATTATACAGCCACCACTAGAGGGAGCTCACTACATACAGATTATACAGCCACCACTAGAGGGAGCTCACTGTTTATAGATTATACAGCCACCACTAGGGTGAGGAGACTGTGGGCATATTACTGTATAATCTGTATGCACTGTGCCCCCCAGTAATATGCCCACATTGTGCCCCCCAGTAATATGGTCACATTGTGCCCCCAGTAATATGCCCACGTTGTGCCCCAAGTATTATGCCCATGTTGTGCCACCCAGTAATATGCTCACATTGTGCCCCCCAGTAATATACCCACATTGTGCCCCCCAGTAATATGCCCACATTGTGCCCCCAGTAATATGCTCACATTGTGCCCCCAGTAAAATGCTCACATTGTGCCCCCCAATAATATGCCCACATTGTGCTCCCAGTAATATTCCCACATTGTGCCCCCCAGTAATATGCCCACATTGTGCCCCCCCAGTAATATGCCCACATTGTGCCCCCCCAGTAATATGCTCACACTGTGCCCCCAGTAACATGCCCACATTGTGTCCCCAGTAATATGCTCACATTGTGCCCCCCAGTAATATGCCCACATTGTGCCCCCAGTAATATGTCCACATTGTGCCCCCCAGTAATATGCTCACACTGTGCCCCCAGTAATATGCCCACACTGTGCCCCCAGTAATATGCTCACATTGTGCCCCCAGTAATATGCCCACATTGTGCCCCCAGTAATTTGCTCACATTGTGCCCCCCAGTAATATGCTCACATTGTGCCCCCAAGTAACATGGTCACATTGTGCCCCCCAGTAACATGCCCACATTGTGCCCCCCAGTAATATGCCCACATTGTGCCCCCAGTAATATGTCCACATTGTGCCCCCCAGTAACATGCTCACATTGTGCCCCCCAGTAATATGCCCACATTGTGCCCCCAGTAATATGTCCACATTGTGCCCCCCAGTAATATGCTCACACTGTGCCCCCAGTAATATGCCCACATTGTGCCCCCAGTAATATGCTCACATTGTGCCCCCCAGTAATATGCTCACACTGTGCCCCCAGTAATATGCCCACACTGTGCCCCAGTAATATGCCCACATTGTGCCCCCAGTAATTTGCTCACATTGTGCCCCCCAGTAATATGCTCACACTGTGCCCCCAGTAATATGCCCACACTGTGCCCCCAGTAATATGCCCACATTGTGCCCCCAGTAATTTGCTCACATTGTGCCCCCCAGTAATATGCTCACACTGTGCCCCCAGTAATATGCCCACACTGTGCCCCCAGTAATATGCCCACATTGTGCCCCCAGTAATTTGCTCACATTGTGCCCCCCAGTAATATGCCCACATTGTGCCCCCCAGTAATATGCCCACATTGTGCCCCCAGTAATATGTCCACATTGTGCCCCCCAGTAACATGCTCACATTGTGCCCCCCAGTAATATGCCCACATTGTGCCCCCAGTAATATGTCCACATTGTGCCCCCAGTAGTATGCTCACACTGTGCCCCAGTAATATGTCCACATTGTGCCCCCAGTAATATGCCCACATTGTGCCCCCAGTAATATGCTCACATTGTGCCCCCAGTAATATGCCCACACTGTGCCCCCAGTAATATGCCCACATTGTGCCCCCAGTAATATGCTCACATTGTGCCCCCAGTAATATGTCCACATTGTGCCCCCAGTAATATGCTCACATTGTGCCCCCAGTAATATGCCCACATTGTGCCCCCAGTAATATGCCCACATTGTGCCCCCCAGTAATATGCTCACATTGTGCCCCAGTAATATGCTCACATTGTCCCCCCCAGTAATATGCTCACACTGTGCCCCCAGTAATATGCCCACATTGTGCCCCCAGTAATATGCTCACATTGTGCCCCCCAGTAATATGTCCACATTGTGCCCCCAGTAATATGCTCACATTGTGCCCCCCAGTAATATGCTGACATTGTGCCCCCAGTAATATGCCCACATTGTGCCCCCAGTAATATGCTCACATTGTGCCCCCAGTAATATGCCCACATTGTGCCCCCAGTAATATGCCCACATTGTGCCCCCAGTAATATGCCCACATTGTGCCCCCAGTAATATGCTCACATTGTGCCCCTAGTAATATGCCCACATTGTGCCCCCAGTAATATGCCCACATTGTGCCCCCAGTAATATGATCACATTGTGCCCCCAGTAATATGCCCACATTGTGCCCCCAGTAATATGCCCACATTGTGCCCCTAGTAATATGCCCACATTGTGCCCTCAGTAATATGCCCACATTGTGCCCCCAGTAATATGCCCACATTGTGCCCCCAGTAATATGCCCACATTGTGCCCCCAGTAATATGCCCACATTGTGCCCCCAGTAATATGTCCACATTGTGCCCCCCAGTAATATGCCCACATTGTGCCCCCAGTAATATGCCCACATTGTGCCCCTCCCAAAATGTAAAAGAAATAACCACATACTCACCTTCTTCCTAGCAGCAGCAAATGCCGGCTCTCTGCTTCATGACAATAACAGCAACTGTCTCTGCCTATGGACGCAGAGACAGCTGCCAGAAAGAAGGACATAGCTGCCCCATACCAGGACCACGGGACAGCCACTGCCCATACATTACTTATCCTGTACTGATCCTGAGTTACATCCTGTATTATACTCCAGAGCTGTACTCACTATTCTGCTGGTGCAGTCACTGTGTACATACATTACTTATCCGGTACTGATCCTGAGTTACATCCTGTATTATACTCCAGAGCTGCACTCACTATTCTGCTGGTGCAGTCACTGTGTACATACATTACTTATCCTGTACTGATCCTGAGTTACATCCTGTATTATACTCCAGAGCTGCACTCACTATTCTGCTGGTGCAGTCACTGTGTACATACATTACTTATCCTGTACTGACCCTGAGTTACATCCTGTATTATACTCCAGAGCTGCACTCACTATTCTGCTGGTGCAGTCACTGTGTACATACATTACTTATCCTGTACTGATCCCGAGTTACCTCCTGTATTATACTCCAGAGCTGCACTCACTATTCTGCTGGTGCAGTCACTGTGTACATACATTACTTATCCTGTACTGATCCCGAGTTACATCCTGTATTATACTCCAGAGCTGCACTCACTATTCTGCTGGTGCAGTCACTGTGTACATACATTACTTATCCTGTACTGATCCTGAGTTACATCCTGTATTATACTCCAGAGCTGCACTCACTATTCTGCTGGTGGAGTCACTGTGTACATACATTACATTACTTATCCTGTACTGATCCTGAGTTACATCCTGTATTATACTCCAGAGCTGCACTCACTATTCTGGTGGTGCAGTCACTGTGTACATACATTACTTATCCTGTACTGATCCTGAGTTACATCCTGTATTATACCCCAGAGCTGCACTCACTATTCTGCTGGTGCAGTCACTATGTACATACATTACATATCCTGTACTGATCCTGAGTTACATCCTGTATTATACTCCAGAGCTGCACTCACTATTCTGCTGGTGCAGTCACTGTGTACATACATTACTTATCCTGTAGTGATCCTGAGTTATGTCCTGTATTATACTCCAGAGCTGCACTCACTATTCTGCTGGTGCAGTCACTGTGTACATACATTACTTATCCTGTACTGATCCTGAGTTACAGCCTGTATTATACTCCAGAGCTGCACTCACTATTCTGCTGGTGCAGTCGCTGTGCACATACATTACTTATCCTGTACTGATCCTGAGTTACATCTTGTATTATACTCCAGAGCTGCACTCACTATTCTGCTGGTGCAGTCACTGTCTACATACATTACTTATCCTGTACTGATGCTGAGTTACATCCTGTATTATACTCCAGAGCTGCACTCACTATTCTGCTGGTGCAGTCACTGTGTACATACATTACTTCTCCTGTACTGATCCTGAGTTACATCCTGTATTATACTCCAGAGCTGCACTCACTATTCTGCTGGTGCAATCACTGTGTACATACATTACTTATCCTGTACTGATCCTGAGTGTCTATTTTGTAGGCTTCGGGGCTGAACTCTCCCAGTATCCCCTGCTTGTCAGTACCCCAGAGTGTGTAGGGTTAATATATAGGAGGATGACCTCCCTCTTGCTCTATAGGCGCCGGTCCTGAGCATATAGCAGCCGGTGTCTGGTCGGGTCTAGATGGTCATGTGACCTCAGAGCTTGATGGGAAATTCTTTAAGGAAAACATTGAGAAATCCCCAGTGGGTGTTGTGTAACATCTATAGGGCGACTGCGCTCACATAATGTTTATAGGAGGAGAGAACAGAGCGCCATTCATTCCGGGTAAACACGAGCCGCGGACGAGTCCAGGTGCCTGGGATTCTGGTCCAGTCACGCAACTGGGTCACGGATTTGGTCATTTTGATGCTGAAAACACAGACTCACGTGTCAACAGAAATAAGTGCGCTGCAATGGGGCTTCGCTTAAAGGGATACTCCACTGAAACAACATAATTCTAGCAGGGACACTTTCAGACCCCCATCATATGTTGGATGCAGCACCCGGTCCTCGCTCCGGCTCCTATGTTCCCCGGTCCAAATATTACATCCATAATAATAATATAAGAAAGCGCCCATAACGTGGCCACATGAAAAGAACTACACGCTGTATCTTATCCCTGCAGTAATAAAGACAAGATCAGTCCACACATACTACAGGACTGTGAGGTTGTCACAGCCCCGCCCACTGCTGATGACATCACTGATAGAATCACATGTGATCAGACATGAGATCCACACCTGATACTACAGGAACATCTATTACTGCTGACAACCTGCCTGTATATCCTGTCTGAGGGGTAGTCACAGCCCCGCCCCCTGCTGATGACATCACTGATATAATGACATGTGATCAGACATGAGATCCACACCTTATACTACAGGAACATCTATTACTGCTGACAACCTGCCTCTATACCATGCCTGAGAGGTAGTCACAGCCCCGCCCCCTGCTGATGACATCACTGATATAATGACATGTGATCAGACATGAGATCCACACCTTATACTACAGGAACATCTATTACTGCTGACAAACTGCCTGTATATCCTGTCTGAGGTGTAGTCACAGCCCCGCCCCCTACTGATGACATCACTGATATAATGACATGTGATCAGACATGAGATCCACACCTTATACTACAGGAACATCTATTACTGCTGACAACCTGCCTGTATATCCTGTCTGAGAGGTAGTCACAGCCCCGCCCCCTGCTGATGACATCACTGATATAATGACATGTGATCAGACATGAGATCCTCACCTTATACTACAGGAACATCTATTACTGCTGACAACCTGCCTGTATATCCTGTCTAAGAGGTAGTCACAGCCCCGCCCCCTGCTGATGACATCACTGATATAATGACATGTGATCAGACATGAGATCCACACCTTATACTACAGGAACATCTATTACTTTTAATATTGATGATCTATCCTCAGCCTAGGTCATCGGCAGTGTCCGACACCCGGCACTCCCACCCATCAGCTGTATGAAGAGACGGCGCGCGCAGTGCATACGTGCCATGTACCGTCTCCCTCCCTGGTCGCTGCCGCTTTGCCGTAGACATACAGCGGTGAGCAGGAAGAGACATTTACGGTAGTACGGGGACTATAGTGTTAATGAAGTTTAAAAACTAATCAGGTTCAGATCCCGCAGTCCAAACCCGACTCACTCAACACTGCTGTTAACTTTCTAGACATTCCCCCCCCCCATATAATCTCTATGGTCTGAGGCCAATTAAGAACCACGTGTGGTTTATGCCTGAAGCGTGGTCTGAGATTTCCTCCAGGAGGGAAGGATGTGCTAAGACGGAGGTATGATCTTAATGATGTAAAGGAAAGCATGTAGGGGGCTGGAGGAGGACTGGCAGGATAAATACCCCCTCGCCCAGACATCTTTACACCAGTCCCAGCGAAGACCAAGAGCTGTGAGTATCACCCGCTATAGAGCTGTATCACCCTCTATAGATCTGTATCACCCGCTATAGAGCTGTATCACCCGCTATAGATCTGTATCACCCGCCATAGATCTGTATCACCCGCCATAGATCTGTGTCACCCGCCATAGAACAGTGTCACCCGCCATAGATCTGTGTCACCTGCCATAGAACAGTGTCACCCGCCATAGAGCTGTATCACCCGCCATAGATCTGTATCACCCGCTATAGATCTGTATCACCCGCTATAGATCTGTATCACCCGCCATAGAGCTGTATCACCCGCCATAGAGCTGTATCACCCGCCATAGATCTGTGTCACCCGCCATAGATCTGTGTCACCCGCCATAGATCTGTGTCACCTGCCATAGATCTGTATCACCCGCCATAGATCTGTATCACCCGCCATAGAGCTGTATCATCCGCCATAGATCTGTGTCACCCGCTATAGATCTGTATCACCTGCCATAGATCTGTATCACCCGCCATAGATCTGTATCATCCGCCATAGAGCTGTATCACCCGCCATAGATCTGTATCACCCGCCATAGATCTGTGTCACCCGCCATAGATCTGTATCACTCGCCATAGAGCTGTTTCACCTGCCATAGATCTTTATCATCCGCCATAGAGCTGTATCATCCGCCATAGATCTGTGTCACCCGCTATAGATCTGTATCACCCGCCATAGATCTGTGTCACCTGCCATAGAGCTGTATCATCCGCCATAGATCTGTATCACCCACCATAGAGCTGTGTCACCCGCCATAGAGCTGCGTCACCCCCCATAGAGCTGCGTCACCCGCCATAGAGCTGTCACCCGCCATAGAGCTGCGTCACCCGCCATAGAGCTGTGTCACCCGCCATAGAGCTGTGTCACCTGCCATAGATCTGTATCACCTGCCATAGAGCTGTGTCACCCGCCATAGATCTGTATCACCCGCCATAGAGCTGTGTCACCCGCCATAGATCTGTATCACCCGCCATAGAGCTGTGTCACCTGCCATAGAGCTGTGTTACCCGCCATAGAGCTGTATCACCCGCCATAGAGCTGTATGACCCGCCATAGAACTGTATCATCCGCCATAGAGCTGTGTCACCTGCCATAGAGCTGTGTTACCCGCCATAGAGCTGTGTTACCCGCCATAGAGTTGTGTTACCCGCCATAGAGCTGTGTCACCCGCCATAGAGCTGTATCACCCGCCATAGATCTGTGTCACCCGCTATAGATCTGTATCACCTGCCATAGATCTTTATCATCCGCCATAGAGCTGTATCATCCGCCATAGATCTGTATCACCCACTATAGAGCTGTATCATCCGCCATAGATCTGTATCACCCACCATAGAGCTGTGTCACCCCGCCATAGAGCTGTGTCACCCCGCCATAGAGCTGTATCACCCCCCCATAGATCTGTGTCACCCGCCATAGAGCTGCGTCACCCGCCATAGAGCTGTGTCACCCGCCATAGATCTGTATCACCTGCAATAGAGCTGTATCATCCGCCATAGATCTGTATCACCTGCCATAGAGCTGTATCACCCGCCATAGAGCTGTATCACCCGCCATAGAGCTGTGTCACCTGCCATAGAGCTGCATCACCCGCCATAGAGCTGTATCACCCGCCATAGAGCTGTATCACCCGACATAGAGCTGTATCACCCGCCATAGAGCTGTGCTAGCCGCCATAAGGCTGTATCAGCCGCCATAGAGCTGTATCATCCGCCATAGAGCTGTGTCACCTGCCATAGAGCTGTGTCACCCGCCATAGAGCTGTGCTAGCCGCCATAAGGCTGTATCAGCCGCCATAGAGCTGTGTCACCTGCCATAGAGCTGTGTCACCTGCCATAGAGCTGTGTTACCTGCCATAGAGTTGTATCACCCGCCATAGAGCTGTATCACCCGCCATAGAGCTGTATCACCCGCCATAGAACTGTATCATCCGCCATAGAGCTGTGTCACCTGCCATAGAGCTGTGTTACCCGCCATAGAGCTGTGTTACCCGCCATAGAGCTGTGTTACCCGCCATAGAGCTGTGTCACCCGCCATAGAGCTGTGCTACCCGCCATAGAGCTGTGTTACCCGCCATAGAGCTGTGTTACCCGGCATAGAGCTGTGTCACCCGGCATAGAGCTGTGTCACCCGGCATAGAGCTGTGTCACCCGGCATAGAGCTGTGTTACCCGCCATAGAGCTGTGTTACCCGCCATAGAGCTGTGTTACCCGCCATAGAGCTGCGTCACCTGCCATAGAGCTGTGTCACCCCCCATAGATCTGTATCACCCCCCATAGATCTGTATCATCCGCCATCGAGCTGTGTCACCCGCCATAGAGCTGTGTTACCTGCCATAGAGCTGCATCACCTGCCATAGAGCTGTGTCACCCCCCATAGATCTGTATCACCCGCCATAGAGCTGTGTCACCTGCCATAGAGCTGTGTCACCCGCCATAGAGCTGTGTTACCTGCCATAGAGCTGTATCACCCGCCATAGCACTGCATCACCCGACATAGAGCTGTATCACCTGCCATAGAGCTGTATCACCCGCCATAGAGCTGTATCACCCGCCATAGAGCTGTATCACCCGCCATAGAGCTGTATCACCCCCCATAGAGCTGTATCACCCGCCATAGAGCTGTATCACCCGCCATAGAGCTGTGTCACCCGCCATAGAGCTGCATCACCCGCCATAGCACTGTGGGCAGAACACAATCTCTCAATACAAACTGTTACCTTCTTACAGCATTAATTGCCATTATGTTACAGCTCCACTTCTAGTTAAGGGGAGGCGCTGGCTCAGTGGTTAAATGCTCAGGCTCAACACTCAGATTTGATTAGAGGGAGTCCTGCAGATGGGACCCCGGTGATCAGCTGTTAGCTGTGGGTTCTGCTGGGCATGATTAGCGCAGGTTGCCTACTGTTGGATGTAAGCAAGAGCGTTCACATTCACTGACAGCAAGCAGAAATCTCAAGAATGGTGAGCAAATGTTTTTCACCTGTTGATCTCGCTTGACAGCGTCTCTGGCGCCCCCCGCCCGCTCTGGCTGTGCCAGCACATACCTCTTTACATTCCTGGCACCGCCCATACCAGATGCTGGGTTTATAGTAACTCCGCTTTCTGACATCCCATAAATTCTCTTCTATCTCCAGCAGAAAGTTTCCTGTGGGAATCAGAGAAAAAAAAAAAGGCAGCAGAGAAGACGGCATGAGGTCCCTGGCACTGCTCCTGGTGGTGGCGCTGGCCACTGCGGTCGCCTACGCTTACGGTACGGAATTACATGAAATGGGAGAATAGAGACTCAGGACAAGGGCTGTGAGCAGAGGCATGAGACAGAATACAGGCTGCTATAATCAGAGTCATAGACAGAATACAGGCTGCTATAATCAGAGGCATAGACAGAATACAGGCTGCTATAATCAGAGGCATGAAACAGAATACAGGCTGCTATAATCAGAGGCATAGACAGAATACAGGCTGCTATAATCAGAGGCATAGACAGAATACAGGCTGCTATAATCAGAGGCATAGACAGAATACAGGCTGCTATAATCAGAGGCATAGACAGAATACAGGCTGCTATAATCAGAGGCATAGACAGAATACAGGCTGCTATAATCAGAGGCATAGACAGAATACAGGCTGCTATAATCAGAGGCATAGACAGAATACAGGCTGCTATAATCAGAGGCATAGACAGAATACAGGCTGCTATAATTAGAGGCATAGACAGAATACAGGCTGCTATAATCAGAGGCATAGACAGAATACAGGCTGCTATAATCAGAGGCATAGACAGAATACAGGCTGCTATAATCAGAGGCGTATACAGAATACAGGCTGCTATAATCAGAGGCATAGACAGAATACAGGCTGCTATAATCAGAGGCGTATACAGAATACAGGCTGCTATAATCAGAGGCATGATACAGAATACAGGCTGCTATAATCAGAGGCGTATACAGAATACAGGCTGCTATAATCAGAGGCATAGACAGAATACAGGCTGTAAAAGGATTTGTGTTCCACTCCATTCTCTTTTGCTGTTACATACACATCTAGTAATGGGGGCAGGGCGGTGACAACTACTCTGTCTCTCTCATAAAACAGCAGTTGTCAGAGATAGTAGATAACTAACACTCATGTTCTTCCCTCTTATCTAGACTCAAGTGAAAGCCACGAGTCCAACGAGCGATACGGTAAAGACCTTTTCTAATGCTAAAAAGAGGGGCTTTGCTTGGATTGCATACAGCTGGGGGTTTGTTACAGCGTATCAATCTCTATGAGATACCTCTTCAACCTGCATCTTGTCTGTCTCTGCTCTCTGTCTCTATCTCTGCTCTCTGTCTCTATCTCTGCTCTCTGTCTCTATCTCTGCTGTCTGTCTCTATCTCTGCTGTCTGTCTCTGCGCTCTGTGTTTCTTTGCTGTCTCTGCAGTTTTTAGTTGCTCTCTAACTTTGCTGTCTATCTCCTCTGTCTCTCTTCTTTCCTTTCTCTCTTCTATCTCGTTTGTCTATCTGTCTCTGCTGTCTCCTCTATCTCTCCTGTCTCTGCTCTCTTTCTCTTCCATCTCTCCTGTCTCTGCTCTCTGTCTCTTCTATCTCTTTAATCCCTCTTTTCTTGGCTGGCTGTCTCTTCTATGTCTGCATTCTGTCTCTTCTATCTCTCCTGTCTCTGCTCTCTTTCTCTTCTATCTCTCCTGTTTCTGCTGCCTCTTCTTTCTCTCCTGTCTGTCTCTTCTATCTCTCCTGTCTCTGCTGTCTGTCTCTTCTATCTCTCCTGTCTCTGCTGTCTGTCTCTTCTATCTCTCCTGTTTCTGCTGTCTGTCTCTTCTATCTTTCCTGTTTCTGCTGTCTCTTCTATCTCTCCTGTTTCTGCTGTCTCTTCTATCTCTTCTATCTCTCCTGTCTCTGCTGTCTGTCTCTTCTATCTCTCCTGTCTCTGCTGTCTGTCTCTTCTATCTCTCCTGTTTCTGCTGTCTGTCTCTTCTATCTCTCCTGTCTCTGCTGTCTGTCTCTTCTATCTCTCCTGTTTCTGCTGTCTCTTCTATCTTTCCTGTCTCTTCTATCTCTCCTGTCTCTGCTGTCTGTCTCTTCTATCTCTCCTGTCTCTGCTGTCTGTCTGTCTCTTCTATCTTTCCTCTGCTGTCTGTCTCTTCTATCTCTCCTGTCTCTGCTGTCTGTCTCTTCTATCTCTCATGTTTCTGCTGTCTGTCTCTTCTATCTCTCCTGTCTCTGCTGTCTGTCTCTTCTATCTCTCATGTTTCTGCTGTCTGTCTCTTCTATCTTTCCTGTTTCTGCTGTCTCTTCTATCTCTGCTGTCTTTCCCTCCTTGCTGTCTCGTTCTCTCTTCTCCTTATATATACCAATCACGAATTATATATTTCTGCCTCAGATTTGTTTCTTAACTCAAGAAGAGCCAACTCCTTCCTGCCGTCCCAGCACCGGAACCCGCGGATGAACGAGAGGTGAGAGCCAAGAGTCCACGTGTCGCCTACGTCTGTACCGAACACGCCGATGACACCCATGGAGAACGGACACAACAAGACTTACCTGGCATTCTATTTTACAAATATCACTCCATTCACATCCTGAGCTGCATTCATAATTCTGCTGTTATGTGTGCTATACTCCAGTCACATCCAGAGCAGCATTCACAATTCTGCTGTTATGTGTGCTATACTCCAGTCACATCCAGAGCTGCATTCATAATTCTGCTGTTATGTGTGCTATACTCCAGTCACATCCAGAGCAGCATTCACAATTCTGCTGTTATGTGTGCTATACTCCAGTCACATCCTAGCTGCATTCATAATTCTGCTGTTATGTGTGCTATACTCCAGTCACATCCTAGCTGCATTCATAATTCTGCTGTTATGTGTGCTACACTCCAGTCACATCCAGAGCAGCATTTATAATTCTGCTGTTACATGTGCTATACTCCAGTCACATCCAGAGCAGCATTCATAATTCTGCTGTTATGTGTGCTACACTCCAGTCACATCCTGAGCTGCATTCATGATTCTGCTGTTACAACATGTGCTATACTCCAGTCTCCTCCAGAGCTGCATTTATAATTCTGCTGTTACATGTGCTATACTCCAGTCACATCCAGAGCTGCCTTCACAATTCTGCATCCTCTATTCTTATGCATATAGATTTGCTACTAGCGCCATCTTTTCCGGTTGCTTTCTATTACGTCTCCTGAACCGTTCCTTGTAGTCTCGAGTGCTGAGCGCTAACAGGAGATCAGAATTGCGCAGCTCTGGATGTGAACAGAGAACTTTTGCTCGCTTTATATAGAAATCTAATCTGTAACATATTGTGGAGCTCATTATGTCATTTCCTTTGGATGCAGAATCCGTGAGCGCGCCAGGAGTCCCCGAGAGCGCCAGCGTGAGACCTGCGAGGACTACGACCCCTGTGAGCGCTACGCTATGAGGCACGGCTGGATTATTGCGTACAAGCGATACTTTGGAGAGCGCATGAGCCCAGAAGTGAATGGATCCGTGAGGCGATGATGGGGCCCCGGGCCCCTGGGATACACTTGTGCAGCTCAGACATTGCTCTGTATTTTTTCTTTCTTTGTGTACATTTTCTGCCCTTTTCACATACAGTTATATATGTGGGGTGGGGGGTGGGGGGTGCAGGGCGGTCTCCGGTAGATCCGGGGACGCGATATCCGCGCTCTGATCTGTACGTCTCTTGCTTGGATGGAAAATCTTATTACCAGAAATAAAAAGCTGCTTTATATAAATGGTGTAACTGGTGTAACTGGTGAGATGGCGCCGATCCATTATTACGAGCGGGGAACCGGGAATGTTTTACTAGGAACCACGTGTGCATTTCCGGATGGAGTGTTTCCATAGTAACCAGGAGGGGGGGGGGTGGCGCTAAAAAGTAGTCACAGCCAGACCTGTCCTCACTAACATCACAATAAGAGTGAATAGATTAGCACCTCTTCAAAAGATCAGTACACACTGAAATCCTCTGTGCTGCTGGGAGGACCCTGCTCCTTCCACTATGTAACTCTCAGCCTGTGACCTCCACAGGAACAGCGCACTCCTCTCCTGAAATCCTCTGTGCTGCTGGGACCCTGCTCCTCCCACTATGTAACTCTCATCCTGTGACCTCCACAGGATCAGCACACTCCTAGCCTGAAATCCTCTGTGCTGCTGGGACCCTGCTCCTCCCACTATGTAACTCTCATCCTGTGACCTCTACAACATCAGCACATTCCTCTACTGAAATCCTCTGTGCTGCTGGGACCCTGCTCCTTCCACTATGTAACTCTTATCCTGTGACCTCCACAAGATCAGCGCACTCCTCTCCTGAAATCCTCTGTGCTGCTGTGGACCCTGCTCCTTCCACTATGTAATTCTCAGTCTGATAATGGAGGAGTAATAACACTCTAAACTGTCTGCAGCATGTTGAGACACGTGTCACCCAGCTTTCCCAGACCCCTGAAGAGCAGATCTACACTGATATGGAAGCAGCAGCTGTATCGCCTCATCATCAGGCAGATTTGCAGTTTAAGAGTCTGGGAAAGCTGGGTGACAACTGTATGTGACAGAGGCCATGGAGGTTGTCACCCAGCTTTCCCAGAGCTGAGAGGCGGCTCTGGGCTGTGGATTATCTGGAAATCCTCTGTGCATAACGTCCGGTGTTTCTGCTGCAGCGCCTCTTTCTCAGTCTCTTTCAGAAACTCTGAAGGAGGAGGCAGAGAGCGGACCCCTCCCCTGGAGCGTAATAACCCCCTCCACTTCCTGCCATTTATATATCTGACAATTGTTGTGGAGACTTCCAGGGATACAAGGAGTAGTCGGGTCTGCACCCTCCTCAAACTACAACTCCTGGTCAGGGCATACTAGGAGTTGTAGTTCACTGCAGGGTCATAAGTCGCAGATTACTGATGCAATGTTTCAGTTTGACTTGAAGTGGATATTAATACAGCATTGTCATCACACAGCACACATATACCGTACTCTTCAGCCTATAAGACGCACCTAGGATTTGGAGGAGGAAGATAAGCAAAAAAATATTTTTCAACAGACCTCAAATCAGACCCCAATTCTCATCCGATCCTCAAATCTGACCCCTATTTTTCATCAGACCCCAGATCAGACACCAAAATCAGACCCCCAACTTCCATCAGACCTCAGATCAGACCCTCATCAGCTTCTGGTCAGATCCCATCAGCCTCAGATCGGACCCCGTCAGCCTCAGATCAGACCCCATCAGCCTCAGATCGGACCCCATCAGCCTCAGATCAGACCCCATCACCTCAGATCGAAATCCATCACCTCAGATCAGACGCCCATCAGCCTTAAATCGGACGCCCACTAGCCTCAGATCTGATCCCAATCAGCCTCAGATCGGATCCCCATCAGCCTCAAATCGGACCCCCATCAGCCTTAGATCGGACCCCCTTCAGCCTCAGATCGGACCCCATCAGCCTCAGATCAGACCCCCTTCAGCCTCAGGTTAGACCCCCAACAGCCTCAGATCAGACCCCTATTAGCCTCAGATCAGATCCCCATTATCCTCAGCTCAGACCCCACTAACTGCAGATAGGACCCCATCATCCTCAGATCGGACACCCATCAGCCTCAGATCGGACGCCCACCAGCCTCAGATCAGACCCCAATCAGCCTCATATCGGATTCCCATCAGCCTCAAATCAGACCCCCATCAGCCTTAGATCAGACCCCATCAGTCTCAGATTAGACCCCCATTAGCCTCCGATCAGACCCCATCAGCCTGAGATCAGACCCCATCAGCCTCAGATCTGACCCCATCAGCCTCAGATCAGACCCCCTTCAGCCTCAGGTTAGACTCCAACAGCCTCAGATCAGACCCCATCAGCCTCAGATCAGACCCCCATTAGCCTCGGATCAGACCATTAGCCTCAGATCAGACCCCATCACCACAGATCGGATCTCATCAGCCTCAGATCAGACCCCACCAGCCTCAGATCGGACCTCATCACCTTCAGATCGTACCCCCATCACCTCAGATCAGACCCCCATCAGCCTCAGATCGGACCTCATCAGCCTCAGATCGGACCTCATCAGCCTCAGATCGGACCCCCATCACCTCAGATCAGACCCCACCAGCCTCAGATCTGACCCCATCAGCCTCAGATCAGACCCCCTTCAGCCTTAGGTTAGACCCCAACAGCCTCAGATCAGACCCCATCAGCCTTAGATCAGACCCCCATTAGCCTTGGATCAGAACATTAGCCTCAGATAAGATCCCATCACCTCAGATCAGATCCCATCAGCCTCAGATCAGACCCCACCAGCCTCAGATAGGACCTCATCAGCCTCAGATCGGACCCCCATCACCTCAGATCAGATTCCCATCAGCCTCAGATCGGACGCCCACTAGCCTCAGATCTGACCCCCATCAGCCTCAGATCTGACCCCCATCAGCCTCAGATCTGACCCCCAACAGGCATCAGACCGAACTCCATCAGCCTCAAATTGTACCCCATCAGCCTGAGATCAGACCCAATCAGCCTTAGGTTAGATCCCCAACAGCCCCAGATCAGACCCCCATCAGCCACAGATTGGACCACATTAGCCTTAGATTGGACCCCATCCGCCTCAGCTCAGACCCAATCAGCCTCAGATCAGACTCCATCAGCTTCAGATAAGACCCCATCAGCCTCATATTAGACCCCATCAGCCTGAGATCAGACTTCCATCAGCTTTAGATCAGACCCCCATTAGCCTCCGATCAGACCCCATCATCCTCAGATCAAACTCAATCAGCCTCAGACATTATCAGCCTCAGATCAGAGACCAACAGCCTCAGATCAGACCCCATCAGCCTCAGATCGGACCCCATCACCCTCAGATCGGACCTCCATCAGCCTCAGATCAGACCCCATCAGCCTCTGATCAGACCCCATCAGCCTCTGATCAGACCCCATCAGCCTCTGATCAGACCCCATCAGCCTCTGATCAGACCCCATCAGCCTCTGATCAGACCTTTAAAAAATATACAAAGCTTACCTCGCTTGTTCCAGACGGTGCACTCACTCATCGCTACCTGTTCTTCTTCCAGCCCATGTTGTACTGTGACCTGACGTTGCACCCTGTCAGGTCATAGTGTGCACCCAGGCTTACTACATCTTGGCGCTGTACACAGTCAGGACACAACAAGACTCGGAAGAAGACCAGGGAGCAGTGAGTAGAGCCAGCGCTTCCCTCGCCTCTCACCGCATGCTGATGACTGCTTGCATAAGGGAAGCGGTCATTAGCATTTGGACTATAGGATGCACTGCCACTTTTGCGTCTTATAGTCCGAAAAATATGGGGTTGGCAACCTTCAGTAAGCCAGCTGTTGTGAAACTACAACTCCCAGCATGCACACTTACTCTTTTCTTCTTAGAGCTTCCATAGAGGTGAATAGAGCATGCTGGTTATTGTAGTACAGGTGAAGTGCTTAACGTTGCAATCCCCTCACTCATATATACAGTATATAGCCTATATCCAGGTCCAATACTCGAAATCCAATAGTCCAAACTTCCAGTCACGATTTACAATGCACTGCATGCTACTATTACTGGACCCCTTGGGGTATCTCATTTCAGGTTGCCTAGCAACTGCCTGTCTTCCTGTCTGAGTGACCACTATTGAATACATGTAGTGAAATGGCTGCTGGCAGGAAGCTGTCTGCCATACAGTGGACTGCCTCGCTCCCTGCGGCACAGGCTGCTTCTATGGGCACTGTATGGCGCTATTATGCCACCCGCTATGGCTGCTGTATGTTCTCGTGATTTCTTTGCTGGACTATCATTCGGACAGTCTTCATATAAGAAATAAATGGTCCCATCAAGCACTTTGGCCGGGGACCACCACAAATTCTGATCTTATCTACTGTTCCCTCGCCAATTACAATGTGTGACGTTCTAGAATCCGCCATTAGCAGAGACTTTGTGACTCTGGGTTTAAGCCTGAAAGGCCGGGACTTCCAAAATCACATCCAAGAATGAGCCGGCACTCGAAGAATTTGGCCACGAAAACACAGAATAAAAGCCTCTGTTATATAAGAAGCCGTAATACAGAGCAGACACGACTGCAAGATAGAGAAGACACGAAACGCAGCAGCGCAACCCGAAGTGACAGGGACCTACTGGGCAGATGGAAGTCACCATGAAGATGCTGTTGGTCCTCTCTCTGCTGGGGTTATTAGCAAGCTGCCTCGCCCTGCAAGGTAAGATACTTAAAGGGCCACTAACCCTCACGGTCTGAAGCTCAGTCACTTATAATGTAAATGTCTCTAAAGGTTATATCAGCGCTGGAGCGTTATAAGATGAGCAGCTGATATCAGTCACATATAATGTAAATGTCTATGGAGGTTATATCAGTGCTGGAGCGTTATAAGAGGGGCGGCTGATATCAGTCACATATGATGTAATGTCTCTGGAGGTTATATCAGTGCTGGAGCGTTATAAGAGGAGCAGCTGATATCAGCACTGGAGCGTTATAAGAGGAGCGGCTGATATCAGTCACATATGATGTAATGTCTCTGGAGGTTATATCAGTGCTGGAGCGTTATAAGAGTAGCGGCTGATATCAGTCACATATGATGTATTATCTCTGGAGGTTATATCAGAGCTCGAGCGTTATAAGGGGAGCGGCTGATATCAGTCACATATGATGTAATGTCTCTGGAGGTTATATCAGTGCTGGAGCGTTATAGGAGGAGCGGCTGATATCAGTCACATATGATGTAATGTCTCTGGAGGTTATATTAGCACTGGAGCGTTATAAGAGGAGCAGCTGATATCAGTCACATATGATGTAATGTCTCTGGAGGTTATATCAGTGCTGGAGCGTTATAAGAGGAGCGGCTGATATTAGTCACATATGATGTAATGTCTCTGGAGGTTATATCAGTGCTGGAGCGTTATAGGAGGAGCGGCTGATATCAGTCACATATGATGTAATGTCTCTGGAGGTTATATCAGTGCTGGAGCGTTATAAGAGGAGCGGCTGATATCAGTCACATATGATGTAATGTCTCTGGAGGTTATATCAGCGCTGGAGCGTTATAAGAGGAGCGGCTGATATCAGTCACATATGATGTAATGTCTCTGGAGGTTATATCAGTGCTGGAGCGTTATAAGAGGAGCGGCTGATATCAGTCACATATAATGTAATGTCTCTGGAGGTTATATCAGCGCTGGAGCGTTATAAGAGAAGCGGCTGATATCAGTCACATATGATGTAATGTCTCTGGAGGTTATATCAGTGCTGGAGCGTTATAGGAGGAGCGGCTGATATCAGTCACATATGATGTAATGTCTCTGGAGGTTATATCAGTGCTGGAGCGTTATAAGAGGAGCGGCTGATATCAGTCACATATAATGTAATGTCTCTGGAGGTTATATCAGCGCTGGAGCGTTATAAGACGAGCGGCTGATATCAGTCACATATGATGTAATGTCTCTGGAGGTTATATCAGTGCTGGAGCGTTATAGGAGGAGCGGCTGATATCAGTCACATATGATGTAATGTCTCTGGAGGTTATATCAGTGCTGGAGCGTTATAAGAGGAGCGGCTGATATCAGTCACATATGATGTAATGTCTCTGGAGGTTATATCAGCGCTGGAGCGTTATAAGAGGAGCGGCTGATATCAGTCACATATGATGTAATGTCTCTGGAGGTTATATCAGGGCTGGAGCGTTATAAGAGGAGCGGCTGATATCAGTCACATATGATGTAATGTCTCTGGAGGTTATATCAGCGCTGGAGCGTTATAGGAGGAGCAGCTCATATCAGTCACATATGATGTAATGTCTCTGGAGGTTATATCAGTACTGGAGCGTTATAAGAGGAGCGACTGATATCAGTCACATATGATGTAATGTCTCTGGAGGTTATATCAGTGCTGGAGCGTTATAAGACAAGCGGCTGATATCAGTCACATATGATGTAATGTCTTTGGAGGTTATATCAGTGCTGGAGCGTTATAAGAGGAGCGGCTGATATCAGTCACATATGATGTAATGTCTCTGGAGGTTATATCAGTGCTGGAGTGTTATAAGAGGAGCGGCTGATATCAGTCACATATAATGTAATGTCTCTGGAGGTTATATCAGTACTGGAGTGTTATAAGAGGAGCGGCTGATATCAGTCACATATAATGTAATGTCTCTGGAGGTTATATCAGTACTGGAGCGTTATAAGAGGAGCGGCTGATATCAGTCACATATGATGTAATGTGTCTGACAGCAGGGAAGCAGGGAGCAATAGATTGAATTCATGCTTACAGTAAGCGGGGAGGGGGGGGGGGGGACATACTGCAGGATTAGGGTCCCTCACAAGCATCTTACAGAGAACAAGTCATTAGGTTCTTGTTTTTGCCACCCAGCTTTCCCAGGAACAGGAAGAATGGAGGGAAGGCTGAATGGATTTCCTGGTAGGTTTTATAAGTTACGATTCCACGAAATCATCAAAAGTTTCTTCTGTGCAGAAAGAGCCGGAGGAATGTGAGCAGCAGGCGGAGCTGAAATCATTAGATACGTGGCGGGATGTGTATCTCACATGAAAGTATTAGATATATGACAGCTGGTAACACATGTCACGGGCTTAGTACACTATCTCAGCAGAGAGTATCACATTATAGGATTAGATACATTGTTCAGCAGACAGTATCACAGGATAGGATTAGATACAGCATGTTTTCCCTGTGTGACAGACGTCATACCCACCAGTGTACAGGGACATATTTTCGCCATTATGTGGCCGCATCATTTTCTCACATTTTCTGAAATCTTACATATCTAATATTAAATGACATAAGTTAACTCTATTATTATTTCTAACCAAAGGTGATGACCCTCCGGCCCAAGATTCAAGAGAGTGGCTAAATAGTCAAGGTAACTGCCATCATCCATACATACAATATCAGCACACTGCTCTCCTGAAATCCTCTGTGCTGCTGGGACCCTGCTCCTTCCACTATGTAAGGCCTCTTGCACACGAACGTATTTTTTCTTCAGTGTTTTGCTGTCCGTTTATAACGGATCCGTTTTTCGCTTCCGTCTTGTTTCCGTTTCGGTTCCGTTGTTCCGTTCCGTTTTTCCGTTTGGCATATACAGTATACATTAATTCCATAATGAAAATTGGGCTGGTCTTAAAATTTTCTTTGTCTTTCCGTATGCTTTCCGTTTTTTTTGCGGACCCATTGACTTGAATGGGCCACTGAACGTGATTTGCGGACAAGAATAGGACATGGTCTATATTTTAACGGAACAGAAAAAACGGAAAAACGGAAATGGAAGGCATACGGAGACACTTCACTATTTTTTGCAGACCCATTGAAGTGAATGGTTCAGTATACTGTCAGTATACTGAACTGAAAAAACTGACAGTATATGGTCCGCAAAATACTGTCGTGTGCAAGGGGCCTAACTCTCATCCTGTGACCTCCACAAGATCAGCACACTCCTCTCCTGAAATCCTCTGTGCTGCTGGGGACCCTGCTCCTTGCACTATGTAACTCTTATCCTGTGACCTCCACAGGATCAGCGCACTCCTCTCCTGACATCCTCTGTGCTGCTGGGGACCCTGCTCCTTCCACTATGTAACTCTCAGTCTGTGACCTTTACAAGATCAGCACACTCCTCTCCTGAAATCCTCTGTGCTGCTGGGGACCCCGCTCTTTCTATTGTGTGACTCTCACGCTGTCTTTGTGTACATTGTATCTGCTGACTGTTGCTACAGTATCCTCTTTGTTCATTTGTTATTTTCCTTCCCCTTTAAGAGGTGATGATGTCACGGAGCGCAGCAAACGCCGTCATCAAGAGGCACCGGCGCTCCTATGACTATTTAGAAAGGTGAGGCTTACACATTTTATTTTGGGGGCTGTGTGGAGCTGGACCCCAGTACTCGTGACCTCAGGTCCTGGCGGTCTTCTTGGTCTCTTCCCACATTTTCTCGTATCTCAGTGGAGATTAGATTGTGAACTCCGGGGGTCAGGGATGATGGGAGTGATACTTGTGTGAAATAAGATTGTGGGTGATGACGGTGATACTGGGATCTGTATCAGGGGCCTGAGAAAGCAGGGTGTCAGGCCTTATGGGACCCAGACAGACGGCCATATTGGCTGTCACCCAGCTTTCCCATGATGAGAAGTTTTACAGGTGTCATAAGACGACTCAAATTCTTCTTACCTGTCTGTCTAATATTTCAGGTTCTTCCCGCAAAGAAAAACTTCCCTGGAGATAAAAATGGAGCAGTGTGAGAACTACCGGCCCTGCGACCAGCTGTCCGAGTGGGTGGGCTTTTACACCGCCTATCAGAGATACTTCGGACCTGTGTGAATGGGGGCGTGACACTGACCCCCTGCAACCCTGTGCTATGCTCTATATATGTGACCTCCTATACCTCTGTGCTATGATCTATATATGTAACCCTACACCCCTGTGCTATGCTCTATATATGTAACCCTACATCCCGTGCTATGCTCTATATATGTAACCCTACACCCCTGTGCTATGCTCTATATATGTGACCCTATACCCCTGTGCTATGCTCTATATATGTGACCCCCTACACCCCTGTGCTATCCTTTATATATGTGCCCCTACACCCCTGTGCTATGCTCTATATATGGGTCCCTACACCCCAGTGCTATACTTTATATATGTGACCCTACACCCCTGTGCTATGCTCTATATATGGGTCCCTACACCCCTGTGCTATGATTTATATATGTGACCCTACACCCCTGTGCTATGCTCTATATATGTGCCCCTACACCCCTGTGCTATGGTCTATATATGGGTCCCTACACCCCAGTGCTATGCTCTATATATGTGACCCTACACCCCTGTGCTATGCTCTATATATGGGTCCCTACACCCCTGTGCTATGCTCTATATATGTGACCTCCAACACCCCTGTGCTATGCTCTATATATGTCCCTACACCCCTGTGCTATGCTCTATATATGTAACCCTACACCCTTGTGCTATCCTTTATATATGTGACCCTACACCCCTGTGCTATGCTCTATATATGTAAACCTACACCCCTGTGCTATGCTCTATATACGTGACCATTGTGCTATGCACTATATATGTGACCTCTACACCCCTGTGCTATGCTCTATATATGTGACCCTACACCCATGTGCTATCCTATATATGTGCCCTACACCTGTGCTATCTTATATATGTAACCCTACACCCCTGTGCTATGCTCTATATATGTGACCCTACACCCCTGTGCTATGCTCTATATGTGACCCTACAACCCTGTGCTATGCTCTATATATGGGTCCTCTACACCCCTGTACTATGCTCTATATATGTGACCCTACACCCCTGTACTATGCTTTATATATGTGACCCTACACCCCTGTACTATGCTTTATATATGTGACCCTATACCCCTGTGCTATGCTCTATATATGGGTCCCTACACCCCTGTGCTATGCTCTATATATGTGACCTCCTACACCCCTGTGCTATACTTTATATAAGTGACCCTACTCCCCTGTGCTATCCTTTATATATGTGCCCCCTACATCCCTGTTCTATGCTCTATATATCTGACCCCTACACCCCTGTGCTATGCCTTTTATATGTGACCTCCTACACCCCTGTACTATGCTTTATATATGTGACCCTTGTGCTATGCTTTATATGTATGTCATTATTCAGAAACCAAAGACACGTACTATTACTGATGTACAGATGAGTACAGGAGAAATGTTATTTATTTCAGCCCAATACCTTTGATGCTTTGAAATCTAAAGAGCTGAAGGTGTTGTCCAGGATTAGAAAACCATGACTGATTCCTTCTAGAAACAGCGCCATGCCTGTCTACAGGATGTGTAGTGGTAGTGCAGCTCAATCTCATTCAATTCAGTAGAGCTGCAATACCAGACACAACCTGTGAACAGGCGTGGAGCTGCTTCCGCTGTGGAGCCGTTAACCTAAACCCAGACAGCACAAGTAGACACCAAGTCATTGATCTGCAACCAGTGCCAGATGCCCTAAGCTGTCAGTAACCACTTGGGCTTCGGAACACTCCAATGGACAGTGCCGCAATCTACTTCTAAGGCGCAGCTGTAATCAGAAGAAATCCCATGAACAGCAGCTGTTAGAAGAGTTGTCCCCATCACCTGTCACATTCATTTTACAGATCATAAAAATGGAGTATAATTGCCATTTACACACTGTGCAGAAATGATCCAACTGAGAGTTCTGATAGTCACTTACACACTACTGCCACCTGCTGTTCATTTACTTACATTCTATGACAGTGATGTCTAACCTCCGGCACTCCAGCTGGGGTGAAACTACAACTCCCAGCATGCTCTATTCATTTCTATGGAGTTCTGAGAACCGCGAAGCGAGTGTGTATCTTCGGAGTTGTAGTTTTACCACAGCTGAGAAGCCAAAGGTTAGACATCAAAGTTCTATGATGACTTAGTGTTCAGTTACTTACATAGTATAGCTACACCTGGAGTTCAGTTACTTACATAGTATGGCTACACCTGGAGTTCGGTTACATAGTATGGCTCCCCCTGGTGTGCAGTTACTTACACAGTATAGTTCCTTCTGGAGTTCATATACTTACATACTACGGCTTCACCTGGTGTTCAGTTAATTACATAGTATGGCTCCACCTGGTGCTCATTTACTTACATAGTATGGCTCCACCTGGTGTTCAGTTAATTAAATAGTATGGCTCCCCCTGGTGATCATTTACTTACATAGTATGGCTCCACCTGGTGCTCATTTACTTACATAGTATGGCTCCACCTGGTGTTCAGTTAATCACATAGTATGGCTCCACCTGGTGTTCATTTACTTACATAGTATGGCTCCACCTGGTGTTCAGTTACTTACATAGTATGGCTCCACCTGGTGTTCAGTTACTTACATAGTATGGCTCCACCTGCTGTTCAGTTACTTACATGGTATGTCTCCCCCTGGTGTTCAGTAACTTACATAATATGGCTCCCCTAGTGTTCAGTTAATTATATAGTATGGCTCCACCTGGTGCTCATTTACTTATATAGTATGGCTCCACCTGGTGTTCAGTTACTTACATAGTAAGGTTCCCCCTGGCATTCAGTTGCCTCCATAATATGGCTCCACCAGGTGTTCAGTTACTTACATAGTATGGCTCCACCAGGTGTTCATTTACTTACATAGTATGGCTTCCCCTGGTGTTCAGTTACTTACATAGTATGGCTCAACCTGGTGTTCATTTACTTACATAGTATGGCTCTAACTGGTGTTCAATTACTTACATAATATGGCTCCCCTGGTGTTCAGTTACTTACATAGTATGGCTCCATCTGATGCTGATTTACTTATATAGTATTGCTCCCACTGGTGGTCAGATACTTACATAGTATGACTCCACCTACTGTTCAGTTACTGACATAGTATGGCTCCCCCTGGTGTATAGTTACTTACATAGTATGGCTCCTCCTGGTGTTCAGTTACTTACATAGTATGGCTCCACCTGGTGTTCAGTTACTTACATAGTATGGCTCCCTCAGTTGTTCAGTTACTTACATAGTATGGCTCTATCTGGTGTTCATTTACTTACATAGTATGGCTCCACCTGGTCTTCAGTTACTTACATAGTATGGCTCCACCTGGTGTTCAGTTACTTACATAGTATGGATCCACCTGGTGTTCAGTTACTTACATAGTATGGCTCCCCCTGGTGTTCAGTTGCCTCCATAATATGGCTTCCCCTGGTGTTCAGTTACTTACATAGTATGGCTCCACCTGCTGATCAGTTAATTACATAGTATGGCTCCACCTAGTGTTCATTTACTTACATAGTATGGCTCCACCTGGTGTTCATTTACTTACATAGTATGGCTCCACCTGGTGTTCAGTTACTTACATGGTATGGCTCCCCCTGGTTTTCAGTTACTTACATAATATGGCTCCTCTGGTGTTCATTTACTTATATAGTATGGCTCCAGCTGGTGCTCATTTACTTATATAGTATGGCTCCAGCTGGTGCTCATTTACTTATATAGTATGGTTCCAGCTGGTGTTCATTTACTTACATAGTAAGACTTCCCCTGGCATTCAGTTGCCTCCATAATATGGCTCCCCCTGGTGTTCAGTTACTTATATAGTATGGCTCCACCAGGTTTTCAGTTAATTACATAGTATGGCTCCACCTGGTGTTCGGTTACATACATAGTATGGCTTTCCCTGGTGTTCAGTTACTTACATAGTATGGCTCCACCTGGTGTTCATTTACTTACATAGTATGGCTCTACCTGGTGTTTGGTTACTTACATAATATGGCTCCCCCTGGTGTTCAGTTACATACATAGTATGGTTCCACCTGGCGATCAGTTACTTACATAGTATGGCTCCCCCTGGTGTTCAGTTACATACATAGTATGGTTCCACCTGGCGATCAGATACTTACATAGTATGGCTCCACCTGGTGTTCAGTTACTTATATAGTATGGCTCCACCAGGTTTTCAGTTAATTACATAGCATGGCTCCACCTAGTGTTCATTTACATACATAGTATGGCTCCACCTTGTGTTCGGTTACTTACATAGTATGGCTTTCCCTGGTGTTCAGTTACTTACATAGTATGGCTCCTCCTGGTGTTCAGTTACTTACATAGTATGGCTCTACCTGGTGTTCTGTTACTTACATAGTATGGCTCCTCCTGGTGTTCAGTTACTTACATAGTATGGCTCCTCCTGGTGTTCAGTTGCTTACATAGTATGGGGCCACCTGGTGTTCAGTTACTTACATAGTATGGCTCCACCTGGTGCTCAGTTACATAGTATGGGGCCACCTGGTGTTCAGTTACTTACATAGTATGGCTCCACCTGGTGTTCAGTTACTTACATAGTATGGCTCCACCTGGTGTTCAGTTGCTTACATAGTATGGCTCTACCTGGTGTTCAGTTACTTACATAGTATAGCGCCCCCTGGTGTTCTGTAGCTTACATAGTATGGCTCCAACTGGTGTTCAGTTACTTACATAGTATGGCTCCACCTGGTGTTCTGTAGCTTACATAGTATGGCGCCCCTGGTGTTCAGTTACTTACATAGTATGGCTCCACCTGGTGTTCAGTTACTTACATAGTATGGCTCCACCTGGTGTTTAATTACTTACATAGTATGGCTCCACCTGGTGTTCAGTTACTTACATAGTATGGCTCCCCCTGGTGTTCAGTTACTTACATAGTATGGCTCCTCCTGGTGTTCAGTTACTTACATAGTATGGCGCCACCTGGTGATTAATTACTTACATAGTATGGCTCCATCTGGTGTTCAGTTACTTACATAGTATGGCTCCCCTAGTGATCAGTTACTTACATAGTATGGCTCCACCTGGTGTTCAGTTACTTACATAGTATGGCTCCACCTGGTGTTCAGTTACTTACATAGTATGGCTTCACCTGGTGCTCAGTTACTTACATAGTATGGCTCCCCCTGGTGTTCAGTTACTTACATAGTATGGCTCCACCTGGTGTTCAGTTACTTACATAGTATGGCTCCACCTGGTGTTCAGTTACTTACATAGTATGGCGCCCCCTGGTGTTCAGTTACTTACATAGTATGGCTCCACCTGGTGTTCAGTTACTTACATAGTATGGCTCCCCCTGGTGTTCAGTTACTTACATAGTATGGCTCCCCCTGGTGTTCAGTTACTTACATAGTATGGCTCCTCCTGGTGTTCAGTTACTTACATAGTATGGCGCCACCTGGTGATTAATTACTTACATGGTATGGCTCCATCTGGTGTTCAGTTACTTACATAGTATGGCTCCCCCTAGTGATCAGTTACTTACATAGTATGGCTCCACCTGGTGTTCAGTTACTTACATAGTATGGCTCCCCCTGGTGTTCAGTTACTTACATAGTATGGCTTCACCTGGTGCTCAGTTACTTACATAGTATGGCTCCCCCTGGTGTTCAGTTACTTACATAGTATGGCTCCTCCTGGTGTTCAGTTACTTACATAGTATGGCTCCCCCTGGTGTTCAGTTACTTACATAGTATGGCTTCACCTGGTGCTCAGTTACTTACATAGTATGGCTCCACCTGGTGTTCAGTTACTTACATAGTATGGCTCCTCCTGGTGTTCAGTTGCTCACATAGTATGGCTCCACCTGGTGTTCAGTTACTTACATAGTATGGCTCCACCTGGTGTTCAGTTACTTACATAGTATGGCTCCACCTGGTGTTCAGTTACTTACATAGTATGGCTCCTCCTGGTGTTCAGTTACTTACATAGTATGGCTCCCCCTAGTGATCAGTTACTTACATAGTATGGCTCCACCTGGTGTTCAGTTACTTACATAGTATGGCTCCACCTGGTGTTCAGTTACTTACATAGTATGGCTCCACCTGGTGCTCAGTTACTTACATAGTATGGCTCCACCTGGTGTTCAACCACTTACATAGTATGGCTCCCCTGGTGTTCAGTTACTTACATAGTATGGCTCCACCTGGTGTTCAGTTACTTAGGTTACAGAGGTTACACATACAGAGAGTCCTCTACTAACTGGTCATTACAGGGAGCAGTGCAGTGAGGGATCCCGTGTACCCTATTGTCTTATACTCAAAGGTCGCTCTATTATCAGACACTGTACACACACCGATCCAGCTGAACACGTCACAAATTCAGGTGAAATTACATGCACCGCATTCTGCTGCAGGGATCTTGTTCCTACTCCTGAGTCTGGGAGTTGCAGACGTTGAATGACTCTGTTCACCTGAAAAGAAGGAATCTGCTGCACATAAACCACAACAAACATCGAAACTGATTCAAGTCATTAAAGGGATTCTCCATTATCAATATCAGATCGGTGGGGATCAAACACCCGGCACTGATCAGCTGTTTCAGCCTGCCGTGGTGCCGGGAGCTGTACCGTGTCACGACTCTCCAAAACAGCTGATTAGTGGAGGTGCGGAGAGTCAGACTCCCACTGATTGATGAGCTATCCTGAGAGGAAGCCCAGAGAATCCCTTTAAATAATATACAGTTTGGAGTTCCATGTATGAAGGCCCTCACTTGCTGCCTTGTCACTGCCAGGCCCTGTCAATCAGAGTAGCCATGGAGCGGCTAAAGACAGAAATAGGTGAAGTTGGGAGCAACAAGAACAATATTGAAACCCTCATTCCACCAAACCTAATCTGCATATAAAGAAAGAGCATCAAGATTCGATAACGGAGCCTTGGATCAACCAAAGAAAATCTGATCTTTAATCAGGTCTCGCTGAACTGTATCAAATAACGGAAACGGACTACCCCTGGCGGACCAAACTATAAAATAACCGCCTCCTGACGGACCGCACTGACTATAAACTGATCTCCTCCTGACGGACCGCACTGACTATAAACTGATCTCCTCCTGACGGACCGCACTGACTATAAAATGATCTCCTCCTGACGGACCGCACTGACTATAAAATTATCTCCTCCTGACGGACCGCACTGACTATAAAATGATCTCCTCCTGACGGACCGTACTGACTATAAAATGATCTCCTCCTGACGGACCGCACTGACTATAAACTGATCTCCTCTGACGGACCGCACTGACTATAAAATGATCTCCTCCTGACGGACCGCACTGACTATAAACTGATCTCCTCCTGACGGACCGCACTGACTATAAACTGATCTCCTCCTGACGGACCGCACTGACTATAACATGATCTCCTCCTGATGGACCGCACTGACTATAAAGTGATCTCCTCCTGACGGACCGCACTGACTATAAAATGATCTCCTCCTGACGGACCGCACTGACTATAAAATTATCTCCTCCTGACGGACCGCACTGACTATAAAATGATCTCCTCCTGACGGACCGTACTGACTATAAAATGATCTCCTCCTGACGGACCGCACTGACTATAAACTGATCTCCTCTGACGGACCGCACTGACTATAAAATGATCTCCTCCTGACGGACCGCACTGACTATAAAATTATCTCCTCCTGACGGACCGCACAGATTATAAAATGATCACCTCCTGACGGATCGCACTGACTATAAAATGATCACCTCCTGACAGACCGCACTGACTATAACATAATCTCCTGACGGACCGCACTGACTATAACATGATCTCCTCCTGACGGACCGCACTGACTATAAAATGATCACCTCCGTATGGACCGCACTGACTATAAAATGATCTCCTCCTGACAGACCGCACTGGCTATAAAGTGATCTCCTCCTGACGGACCGCACTGACTATAAAATGATCTCCTCCTGACAGTCCGCACTGACTATAAAATGATCTCCTCCTGACGGACCGCACTGACTATAAAATGATCTCCTCCTGACGGACCGCACTGACTATAAAATGATCTCCTCCAGACGGACCGCTCAGACTATAAAATGATCTCCTCCTGACGGACTTCACTGACTATAAAATGATCTCCTCCTGACGGACCGCACTGACTATAAAATTATCTCCTCCTGACGGACCGCACTGACTATAAAATGATCTCCTCCTGACGGACCGCACTGACTATAAAATGATCTCCTCCTGACGGACCGCACTGACTATAAACTGATCTCCTCCTGACGGACCGCACTGACTATAAACTGATCTCCTCCTGACGGACCGCACTGACTATAAAATGATCTCCTCCTGACGGACCGCACAGACTATAAAATGATCTCCTCCTGACGGACCGCACTGACTATAAAATGATCACCTCCTGACGGACCGCACTGACTATAAAATGATCTCCTCCTGACGGACCGCACTGACTATAAAATGATCTCCTCCTGACGGACTGCACTGACTATAAAATGATCACCTCCTGACGGACCGCACTGACTATAAAATGATCTCCTCCTGACGGACGGCACTGGCTATAAAGTGATCTCCTCCTGACGGACCGCACTGACTATAAAATGATCTCCTCCTGACAGTCCGCACTGACTATAAAATGATCTCCTCCTGACGGACCGCACTGACTATAAAATGATCTTCTCCTGACGGACCGCACTGACTATAAAATGATCTCCTCCAGACGGACCGCTTAGACTATAAAATGATCTCCTCCTGACGGACTTCACTGACTATAAAATAATCTCCTCCTGACGGACTGCACTGACTATAAAATGATCTCCTCCTGACGGACCACACTGACTATAAAATGATCTCCTCCTGACGGACCGCACTGACTATAAAATGATCACCTCCTGACGGACCGCACTGACTATAAAATGATCTCCTCCTGACGGACCGCACTGACTATAAAATGATCTCCTACTGACGGACGGCACTGACTTTAAAATGATCTCCTCCTGACGGACCGCACTGACTATAAAATGATCTCCTACTGACGGACGGCACTGACTTTAAAATGATCTCCTACTGACGGACGGCACTGACTTTAAAATGATCTCCTCTGACGGACCGCACTGACTATAAAATCATCACCTCCTGACGAACCGCACTGACTATAAACTGATCTCCTCCTGACGGACCGCACTGACTATAACATAATCTCCTGACAGACCGCACTGACTATAACATGATCTCCTCCTGACGGACCGCACTGACTATAAAATGATCACCTCCGTATGGCCCGCACTGACTATAAAATGATCTCCTCCTGACAGACCGCACTGGTTATAAAGTGATCTCCTCCTGACGGACCGCACTGATTATAAAATGATCTCCTCCTGACAGTCCGCACTGACTATAAAATGATCTCCTCCTGACGGACCACACTGACTATAAAATGATCTCCTCCTGACGGACCACACTGACTATAAAATGATCTCCTCCTGACGGACCGCACAGACTATAAAATGATCTCCTCCTGATGGACCGCACTGACTATAAAATGATCTCCTCCTGACGGACCGCACAGACTATAAAATGATCTCCTCCTGACGGACCGCACTGACTATAAAATGATCTCCTCCTGACGGACGGCACTGACTATAAAATGATCTCCTACTGACGGACGGCACTGACTTTAAAATGATCTCCTCCTGACGGACCACACTGACTATAAAATCATCACCTCCTGACGAACCGCACTGACTATAAACTGATCTCCTCCTGACGGACCGCACGGACTATAAACTGATCTCCTCCTGACAGACCGCACTGACTATGAAATGATCTCCTCCTGACAGACCGTACTGACTATAACATGATCTCCTCCTGCAGACCGCACTGACTATAAAATGATCGCCTCCTGATGGACCGCACTGACTATAAAATGATCTCCTCCTGACGGACCACACTGACTATAAAATAATCTCCTCCTGACTGTAATAGGATCTGGTGTGCATTAATTTATCGGACAATTAACTGACTATAAAATGATTTCCTCCTGACGGACCTCACTGACTATAAAATGATCTCCTCCTGACGGACCGCACTGACTATAAAATGATCTCCTCCTGACGGACCGCACGGACTATAAAGTGATCTCCTCCTGACGGACTGCACTGGCTATAAAATGATGTCCTGCTGATGGACCGCACTGACTATAACATGATCTCCTCCTGACGGACCGCTCTGACTATAAAATGATCTCCTCCTGACGGACCGCACTGACTATAAAATGATCACCTCCTGACGGACCGCACTGACTATAAAATGATCTCCTCCTGACGGACCACACTGACTATAAAATGATCTCCTCCTGACGGACCGCACTGACTATAAAATGATCACCTCCTGACGGACCGCACTGACTATAAAATGATCACCTCCTGACGGACCGCATTGACTATAAAATGATCTCCTCCTGCAGACCGCACTGACTATAAAATGATCGCCTCCTGATGGACCGCACTGACTATAAAATAATCTCCTCTTGACTGTAATAGGATCTGGTGTGCATTAATTTATCGGACAATTAACTGACTATAAAATGATTTCCTCCTGACGGACCGCACTGACTATAAAATGATCTCCTCCTGACGGACCGCACTGACTATAAAATGATCTCCTCCCGACGGACCGCACGGACTATAAAGTGATCTCCTCCTGACGGACTGCACTGGCTATAAAATGATGTCCTGCTGATGGACCGCACTGACTATAGAATGATCTCCTCCTGACGGATCGCACTGACTATAAAATGATCACCTCCTGACAGACCGCACTGACTATAACATGATCTCCTCCTGACGGACCGCACTGACTATAAAATCATCACCTCCTGACGAACCGCACTGACTATAAACTGATCTCCTCCTGACGGACCGCACGGACTATAAATTGATCTCCTCCTGACGGACCGCACTGACTATAAAACGTTCTCCTGACGGACCGCACTGACTATAAAATGATCGCCTCCTGATGGACCGCACTGACTATAAAATAATCTCCTCCTGACGGACCGCACTGGCTATAAAATGATCTCCTCCTGACGGACCGCACTGACTATAAAACGTTCTCCTGACGGACCGCACTGACTATAAAATGATCGCCTCCTGATGGACCGCACTGACTATAAAATGATCTCCTCCTGACGGACCGCACTGACTATAAAATAATCTCCTCCTGACTGTAATAGGATCTGGTGTGCATTAATTTATCGGACAATTAACTGACTATAAAATGATTTCCTCCTGACGGACCGCACTGACTATAAAATGATCTCCTCCTGACGGACCGCACTGACTATAAAATGATCTCCTCCTGACGGACCGCACTCACTATAAAACGTTCTCCTGACGGACTGCACTGACTATAAAATGATCTCCTCCTGACGGACCGCACTGACTATAAAATGATCTCCTCCTGACGGACCGCACTGACTATAACATGATCTCCTCCTGACGGATCGCACTGACTATAAAATGATCTCCTCCTGACGGACCGCACCGACTATAACATGATCTCCTCCTGACGGACCGCACTGACTATAAAATCATCACCTCCTGACGGACCGCACTGACTATAAAGTGATCTCCTCCTGACGGACCGCACGGACTATAACATGATCTCCTCCTGACGGATCGCACTGACTATAACATGATCTCCTCCTGACGGACCGCACTGACTATAAACTGATCACCTCCTGACTGTAATAGGATCTGGTGTGCATTAATTTATCGGACAATTAGACACACCATGCTGCACTATTCTGTCTTGTATTTGATAAGATGCCATGACTGTACAATACAATGAGATGTTGTTTGCAGCGATCCTAGACGCCATGGACAGAGGAACAAGAGCTGACATTTACACTCAAGCATTGCACTAGAAGCATCACTATTCACAGTGCACAGCAGATCTATAGCAAGAGCAAAGTAGGACGTGCTCATGTCATTCCGATGTCCAGTAGCTCTTGCACACTATACGCCACGTGTGCCGTAGCAAACCGAATACAGTTGCTCGCTGTGCTTAAAATTAAGGTAATAACTATGTAAAAAATAAGAAATTGGCATCTAAATGGAGAGCTCCGGGCTGCCGTGCCTATGAGCGATGCCATCAATTGATCGCTCTCGATGGATCCTTGATGGAACATGGACTTCTGTGCCTGTAATCATCCCCCCATCGTTTATAGCAGGGGAGCACAACCTTTCTGGTTGGGGGCCACATTGTCAGACTGAAGGAATCCCAATCCGAAATGTCTGGTTACACCTCCAGGACTCCCATATAATGGATGAATACATGAAAAATCCACGTGAGCAGCCACAAGACATAGACATACATGTCTGCTCCAGAAGGTTGGGGGCCACACAGAATGATATTGAGGGCCCTGGTTTATAGCATACCTGCAGTCTATTTCCAGATCAGCAGTGAGAAGATGATCGCTCTCCATCTAATCCTTTCTGCTCTTCATTAAACCGTTTTAATGAGGCCCCACCCCAGATATTTCCCAGCGTCCGGATCATAGCGTCAGATTCGTGGCAACAGACAGACGGACATCAGTACAGTCTCCATGTTACCCCGTCCTCATGTCCATACTGGATCTGTGGTTTAAATCTGCGGAGCGCCTCTCTAGTGACACCCGTTACCCGCTGCAGTAATGGCGACTATCACTAGAGGAAGATCTGAGGTTTCTGATAGATGGGGGAGGTTCCCGGCAGAACAGACATTTCCTCACTGACTGACGGCAGAAACCCTTGTCTTCTATAAGTTTTACAGAACAGACCAGTATAACAAACCAGAGCAAACTGGGCTCCTGTATAGGGCCACACGGTTCAGGGGCCACCTGTTCACACGAGGCCGGAGCCGGTTGTGCAGTGGGTTAACAATGATGACGTATCCTGAGGCTGCACACTCTCTTTAAAAAGAGGAAAAATTAGTATTAAAAAAAAAAAAATGCACAAAATTCAAAATATGAAACCACACACCCTTTTACTGGTTTGGTGTAAACTTGGCCGGTATTTTCTGTTGGAAAAGTTGGTGAACCTACCACCTACAGCGGGCGCTCGGGACCACTGCGCTATGAGGGTATATGACATCACCACCAGGCTCGCCACTTACGACCGGCGCTTTCTAATGTACATAAGTCAGGACGTATCGTGACTAGGGAGGCAGCGAACTTGTGTTTCAAGTTCGGCGTACAAAGTTCAGATTATCTCAGAATTCCGTTATGGATTCCGCTACCATGGACCATACCAGCAGTATAGAAAGTTCCAACTTTCTATACTTCTTATGTTTATGAATGTGGCCAATAAATTGACAAAAAACCGCCCATCATTACTGGTGCCACTACCTCTGCCCTATTGGTGGTGTTGGGGGGGGGGGAGGAACAAACATAATTACTCATTAAATAAATTGTAGTAGTAGAAGTAATAATAGTAATAGTAATAGTAATAATAATAATAATAATAATACTAACCACTAGGAAATGTCCCGGGTTCCTGGAGTCATTTTGTTTTCGTCTGCGCCTGCATAATAATTAAACTTGATCGATAAGAAAATGGCCGTCGCCGCGTTCAGAAGTCACTTGGGCCTCTAGTGACAGGAAATGATCTATTCATGCCACACGTGATTCGTTTCTGCTTTTTGCCCCGGAAGTAGATGGGTTCGTTGCCTGGACACGGAAGCGGAAGTTGAGAGGTGTCTGCTTCGGAGCTGATGGTGGAGAGAGCGGGGAAGTGAATGGTAGAGTAGCCGCAGAGGTGAGGAGGTGGCGGGTTATGTGCAGGGGGCTCTGTGCGACCCTCCCCCGGTCACATGGACGGCAGAATGCCCCAGGCTGCGGCTGTAATAATGGCAGTTCAAATCATTTATCATTTTGGTGATTATCAAAGGCCATTTCAAGATCTCTGCTGCCTGTCAATGAATTAAATCGACCATACTTGCATTCAGAGGCCGAAGTCCAGGGCAGACCTTATCCTTCTCACAGCTGAGGGTTTGCTACAGTTGTATCCGGTCTGCACAATCCTCTGCGAGTTGAACAGCCTGGATTTAGACTGTTACACTGCAACTAAAAGGAGAGACATTGGTGCTGCTGGGCTGTTCTTACTGGATACAACTGTAACGAACCCTCAGCTGGGAGCAGTGCTCGGACATGAGGGTTTGCTGCCTCGGTGTAAACAGGATTGTTTCAATTTGCTGACAGCAAGCGCTGATCTTGAATGGCTGATCTCTCTATGTATTGCATGGTTGGCCGTTGATATGAATGAACGCGGTGTTTCCCGCCTGTGACAGGTTCATCGCGGCTGATTACTGGGTGCTCTATGATGAGGATGCCCATAATCGATTCCCGGGGGTGTGCCCCTTTCTCTGTATTATGCTGAGTGCAGGGTGATGTCATTAATGGTGGGGCCGAGTCTCCGGGCAGCACTCTTTGGTGGTCACCCCCCCTTTAGCTTCTCTCTGCCCTCTGTATTCAGGGGTCTCTGGATGGTACATGCGCCCCCCCCACAGTGACGCGGCCCCCCATGGACACGCGGCGGCCCCGTGGCAGTGTGAACCCGATAGGAGCCGCGTTATTTAGCTTCCGGCAGATCTACCCGCCCATCGGCTCCACCTTTTATTATGCAGAGGGGAATGATCCGCTGTGGGCACCGCTTATCTCCTGTGAGGGATCAGCGTGTAGGAGTGCCATCAGTCAGGACCCCCGCACACCGTATGACCACCCCGTGACCGATCACTGCCCTCTCTTTTCAGCAGATCTCTCATTTCTCAGTGGGGGGTGAACGAAAAACTGCAGCAAGATGGGGCGCAGGTCGACGTCCTCCACCAAGAGCGGGAAGTTCATGAACCCCACAGATCAAGCAAGTAAGTGAGATACACGGGGCACAGCGCAGCCGCTCCCTGCAACCTGCGCACTACTACCAGCTATTTCACACTGGAGGACTGAAACAATGATTCACTTTACGTCTCCCATAATTATCCAGTTGTAATGTCTGCTTTATACTCCAGAGCTGCACTCACTATTCTGCTGGTGCTTGCAGCTCTGGAGTATAATACAGGATGTAACTCAGGATTAGTACAGGATAAGTAATGTATGTACACAGTGACTGCACCAGCAGAATAGTGAGTGCAGCTCTGGAGGATAATACAGGATGTAACTCAGGATCAGTACAGGATAAGTAATGTATGTACACAGTGACTGCACCAGCAGAATAGTGAGTGCAGCTCTGGAGTATAATACAGGATGTAACTCAGGATCAGTACAGGATAAGTAATGTATGTACACAGTGACTGCACCAGCAGAATAGTGAGTGCAGCTCTGGAGTATAATACAGGATGTAACTCAGGATCAGTACAGGATAAGTAATGTATGTACACAGTGACTGCACCAGCAGAATAGTGAGTGCAGCTCTGGAGTATAATACAGGATGTAACTCAGGATCAGTACAGGATAAGTAATGTATGTACACAGTGACTGCACCAGCAGAATAGTGAGTGCAGCTCTGGAGTATAATACAGGATGTAACTCGGGATCAGTACAGGATAAGTAATGTATGTACACAGTGACTGCACCAGCAGAATAGTGAGTGCAGCTCTGGAGTATAATACAGGATGTAACTCAGGATCAGTACAGGATAAGTAATGTATGTACACAGTGACTGCACCAGCAGAATAGTGAGTGCAGCTCTGGAGTATAATACAGGATGTAACTCAGGATCAGTATAGGATAAGTAATATATGTACACAGTGACTGCACCAGCAGAATAGTGAGTGCAGCTCTGGGGTATAATACAGGATGTAACTCAGGATCAGTACAGGATAAGTAATGTATGTACACAGTGACTGCACCAGCAGAATAGTGAGTGCAGCTCTGGAGTATAATACAGGATATAACTCAATCAGTACAGGATAAGTAATGTATGTACACAGTGACTGAACCAGCAGAATAGTGAGTGCAGCTCTGGAGTATAATACAGGATGTAACTCAGGATCAGTACAGGATAAGTAATGTATGTAAACAGTGACTGCACCAGCAGAATAGTGAGTGCAGCTCTGGAGTATAATACAGGATGTAACTCAGGATCAGTACAGGATAAGTAATGTATGTACACAGTGACTGCACCAGCAGAATAGTGAGTGCAGCTCTGGAGTATAATACAGGATGTAACTCAGGATCAGTACAGGATAAGTAATGTATGTACACAGTGACTGCACCAGCAGAATAGTGAGTGCAGCTCTGGAGTATAATACAGGATGTAACTCAGGATCAGTACAGGATAAGTAATGTATGTACACAGTGACTGCACCAGCAGAATAGTGAGTGCAGCTCTGGGGTATAATACAGGATGTAACTCAGGATCAGTACAGGAGAAGTAATTTATGTACACAGTGACTGCACCAGCAGAATAGTGAGCGCAGCTCTGGAGTATAATACAGGATGTAACTCAGGATCAGTACAGGATAAGTAATGTATGTAAACAGTGACTCCACCAGCAGAATAGTGAGTGCAGCTCTGGAGTATAATACAGGATGTAACTCAGGATCAGTACAGGATAAGTAATGTATGTACACAGTGACTGCACCAGCAGAATAGTGAGTGCAGCTCTGGAGTGTAATACAGGATGTAACTCAGGATCAGTACAGGATAAGTAATGTATGTACACAGTGACTGCACCATCAGAATAGTGAGTGCAGCTCTGGAGTATAATACAGGATGTAATGAGGTCAGTGGCTGGTGTATCTGTACTGACTCTGCTCCGTTCTGCCCTCTACAGGAAAGGAGGCGAGGAAGCGGGAACTGAAAAAGGTGAGAATTAGTAACTTTTGGCTCGGCCTCTGGCAGCGGTGATTGAGAGCGGTGACTGTGGACGATGTGAGGCTCTGTGTGAACGGCGCTGTGTCTTTCTGTTTCCATTGTAGAACAAGAAGCAGAGGATGATGGTGAGAGCCGCGGTGCTGAAAATGAAGGATCCGAAGCAAATCATCCGGGACATGGAGAAGCTGGATGAGATGGGTGAGTCTGACAATAAACCCCCAGCACTGTTCCATGTGACTACCCCGTTACCAAAACGTGATGCAGCAGAAAATACCGCTGCAGATTTGAGGGCGTGTCCTGTCAGTGACATGCACGAGTCATAGTCCTCCGAACAGTCTTTATTTAACACTTGTAGATGTTGCCGCATTTTTCAGCCACTCTCTGGTACCTGGAATTACTATGTGCTGCATGACAACTCGGTCTGTGAGCGATCCATAACTATATTCAGCCAGAGCCTGCTGGTTCATGAGGGGAATCACAGGTGTACAGTTAAGACTGACAACTCCGGGATATTTACTGGGACCATCGTCAATAAAGGATATTGCGGAGCGTTGTCTTCAGGACCCCTTACTGATGGATCCTCCTCCTCTCTGCAGAATTTAACCCCGTGCAGCAGCCGCAGCTCAACGAAAAAGTTCTCAAAGACAAAAGGAAGAAGCTGCGGGAGACGTTTGAGCGCATTCTGCGTCTGTACGAGAAGGAGAACCCCGAAACGTACAAAGAATTGCGCAAAATTGAACTGGATTACGAGCACAAGCGGTCGCAGCTCAGCCAGTATTTCGATGCTGTGAAGGTCGGTGCAATTTCTCTCCAGTCTTTAATCCTGATAGGGCTTTGCTGTTTTCAAGATCTCTGCTTGCTGTGAATTGCACTCCTCCTTATTGAATGCGGTTTTCTCTCTCAGTTCAGCATCTAACGGTTCAGAAATTGTGAAAATCCAGCAGAGAACTGCGCAGTAATCTCCATTTTCATACGCCATTCTTGGTACAAGTGTAAGAAGCATGCCTTGTAATGATTTCTGCATATGTCGGGAAGTCTGTGCGCCAAAAACGAACCCTGCGCCGCCAAGGAGCTGGTGACGATCCCAGAGGGTCCTTTACGGCAGTTTTCTGGCTTAAAGGGGTTATTCAGGAAATAACGGGGTAGGTCATCATTATCAGATCGGCTGAGGTCCGTGTCCCGGCACCCCCGACTATGCCCGGAGCTCTGCTGAGTGATGCAGCTTACCAGGTAGAGCGCCGTATAGTGGCAGTGCTTGGTATTGAAGCGCAGCCCCATTCACGCCAATGAGCTGCAGCTAGGTCACGTGACCAATGAACAGTGATGTCACGTGACCCAGGAAGAGGCTGCTGCACTCAAGGCCTCTTCTAGCAGCTGATCAGCGGGGGTCCCAAGGCAATCTCTCTCCCTGGATAACCCCTTTAAGTAACCTTAAAGGGGTTTTCTTATGACATACAATTGGGGCATATCGCTAGGATATGCCCTCATTATCTTATAGGTGCTGGACCCACTGCTAGGACCTGCACCTATATCCAGAACGGAGCCCCAAAAGTGAAGGAGGGCGCACTGCGCATTTTCTGTGGGGCCCGTTATTTCCGTTGAGCCCATAGAAGTGAATGGGAGCGGTGGGCAGTCATGCGCGGTGCGCTCCCATTCACTTCTATGGGGAGGCGGCTGGTGGCGGCGGACCGGAGTCCTCCAGCCAGCACCTTTGTGGGGCTCCGTTCTCGATAGAAGTGGGACCCGCACCTATAAGACTGTGGGAGGGTATCCTAGCGATATGCCCCCATTGTCTATGATGAGACAACCCCTTTAACCCTGTTGTGCCCTATAGATCCTGCCCGCGCCTCACCCACTTTTTGAAGCGACGAGTGCAGCACAGATCAGCAAAGTATCTGACGTTTTTGTACCAACCGCGGCTTGTGCAAATACTTGGGACTTTTTCTGCGCCAGAAATCTGCCATAAAAGCTTTCATCAATCAATCCCACCTCTATGTCCGTCCAGAACGTCTGATAATCCGATACATGAGATCCACTTAACGGCGGAGTAGAGGAATTTTGTTGTACTTCTCACAGCTGAGGGTTTGTTACAACTGTATCAGTCAAGGCATTTCCCAGTGAGCTAAATAGAGCAGCAGCACATAAAGTATTACAAACGCATCCGCTCTGTAAGCAGTTCTAGGTCAGATGTTTCCATTTGCTGACAGCAAGCAGAGATCCCAATATTTGTGATGAGATGTCTGAAGTATACGTGTTTCCTCGTGTTTAGAACGCTCAGCACGTGGAGGTGGAGAGCATCCCGCTGCCGGACCTGCCGCACGCTCCGTCTAATATTCTGATTCAGGACATCCCCCTCCCCGGAGCCCAGCCCCCCTCCATCCTGAAGAAGACGTCTGCTTATGGGTGAGTGTACTCGCCTGAGTAGGGCTCGTTCTGCTGCTTCCTTCGGCTGCCGTGCTGTAACCGTGGACTGTTCTGTATTCCTAGACCTCCCGGCCGCGGTGTTGCAATGCCGTTCCCTCCAGGCCATGGGGTTCCTCGTCTACCCCCCGGCAGGAAGCCTCCTGGGCCTCCCCCAGGTCCTCCCCCACCACAGGTCCTGCAGATGTACGGCCGCAGGGTCGGGTTTGCTTTGGAGAACATCATGAAAAGACGCGAGGAGGAGAGGTACAGCCCCGAAGGAGGTGAGTGGAGACGGAAGCGGCAGCGCAGAAACCGGCTCCATCTTCTACACGGTGGACGGAGTTGTGCGGCCTCGGCTCCGGAGATCGGGGGAGGACCCCGCCGATTAGATATTGATGGACTGTCCTGAGGATGAACAGTAAAGGAGCGGGCAACCCTATTAAAGCCGCCATAATGCCTGGCAGGGCTAACCCCGCTGAGTAATGAAGCCGCTCTCCCCTGATCCGTTGCTACATTGGGGAGAATTAAGTGTTTTTAAAAATAAGCAAATTATTGCTTAAGTGCACTGAGGGCGGGCTCTCGCCAGATGGTGCACCTTGTCTCCATCAGAATGCCTGGCCGGTCAATCAATCAAGTGTAGGGGACATGGCAAGGTAGGCGCTGAGGTGCACTGTCTGGCTAGTGCACTTAAGCCATCATTTGCATATTTTTTTTTTTTAAACCATTTATTTCTCCTAAACGTAGCAATGGATCGGGGAAAGAAAGGTTTCATTTTAATCAACAGAACCAGCCCTACCTGGCCTTATGACTGCTTTAATAGGGCAGATCCTGCTGACAGATGACCTTGATCAGCTCCCTCCACTCCTTTACTATTGATGGCCTGTCCTCAGGATACGTCATTAGTATCTAATCCGTGGGGTCCAACACCCCGCAGCACACCGGCGGTTTAATAGGGTTGATCCTGCTGACAGAGTGCCCTTTAAGAGAGTAAACACCCCCAGGGGTTTGTGCATTTTGCTCCTAATAAAACAAAACCAATAAAAACTATTGTATCATGAAAAACCATGATTTTGGTAGGACAACATATAAAGCAAGGACCAGTGAACAGTCACATGCGTAAGATCCGTAAAACTGCCTGGTTACTTAGTACCAAACCCCTCTGGTTGTTAAGGGGTTAAAGGGGTTTTCTCATCAGTCGACCCCTTTAATATGACGCGGCTTCTGACCGCCACTCTAAATGGATTTTTCGGTTGCTCTTTTTCCCCGCAGCGGCCTCTACAGGGGGAGTGCGGTATTACATGTGGCTGCCTTCTGCTCAGGCTTATAGAGAGGGGGAGGTCACATGGGCCAGGATTGTCCTGCGGAGACCACCCCTTTAATAGACGCCCCCTTGGAGCCATGTAGCACCTGTCTGTATTTATAATTGTCCTCTGTGATCTTCAGGGCTGAAAGGTCACCATGACGCCTCCAGTTCAAGTGAGGATGATGACTACCCCGAGATGGAGCAGGATAAGGATGATGAGGGCAGCAGTGACGAGGACAGTGATAGCAATCCGTCAGACGGCCAAGAGAGCGACAGCGGCGAGTACACTCAGCGGGAAGATGAGACGAAAAGCAGCGGGGACAAGAAGGCGGCAGGTGAGTCGCCAAGTGATCCAGTTATTTCTTCTTCTGGGTCTGTAGTTTATGATTTAACCCTTTCCATCTCATGTGTTGCTGCTATAATGTAACCTGTCGGTCGTCTTATCTCCACAGGTCACAACGTGCGGTTTTCTGACGCTCCAGAAAAGCCTCGCAAGAAAAAGAAGAAACGCGTCAAGGATCTGACTCCCCTTCAAGCCATGATGTTGCGTATGGCCGGTAAGCTCCTCCTCGTCTTTTATCATGACTCTTAATGAGCACGTCCTCGTAGCGTTAAGACATCCCTCTCTGCCGGGGTAAAGATGGCTGCTTCTCCTCTGTAGCTCTGTCTGCTGCTCCATTCACATCTGATGACCGATCCACTCACTTTTCTGGTAACCCATCTTGAATATGCAGGTCAAGAGGTCACAGAAGAAGAGGAGGAACATGAAGCTGAAGAATATTCCTCCTCTTCCTCATCCGAGGACGACTCCGGCTCTGAAGACGAGCAGAAGAACGAGGAGTCTAAAGCCGAATCTGCTGAGAGTAGCTCCTCCTCTGCACCGATCACTGTACCTCCACCTGTCACGGTCCCACCACCACCCCTGCAGATGCCACCGTCCATCATGACCGGGCCACCCCCTCTAGGTCCACCTCCAGTTCCACCTCTTCGACCACCAGGACCCCCAACAGGAATGCCCCCAGGGCCACCTCCAGGTGGGTGAAGTCAGACATGACAGTGATGCACTGCTGCCTCAAGACAAGATGAAATAATGAGTCTTCACTGTTTGGCCTTAACATTTTGTATCTATTACAGGAGCACCCCCATTCTTAAGACCCCCAGGCCTCCGTGGTCCTCCTCCACGCTTGTTACCTCCTGGGCCTCCTCCTGGCCGTCCTCCGGGCCCACCTCCAGGTCCTCCTCCTGGCCTGCCACCAGGGCCTCCACCCCGTGGACCCCCTCCACGCCTTCCCCCACCTGCACCACCAGGTAAATGTCCCGTTCTGCTTGGTTATAGCTTTGTCTATAGCCTCAGAGGGTTTTTTTGGACTTGTTTTACTTGAATTCTTCTAAGATGTAATTCAGTCGCCCAAGAAATTTCTATATGAGATGCGCTAGAAGTTGTCATGGGTGGTGGTCCCATAATATACTATAGTGGGCCACGGTTACTGCATGGATCCCCACAGGAACCGGTGGTATGTCAGAATTACAATGGATGTAAACAGTATAGCACCAAACATCTGCTGTACACTGTGACGACACCCCAGCAGTGACTGCATCCTCCATTCTGGTAGTGTGACACTGGTTAACTCCATTGTGACGTACTTGAGGATGATGTTGGCGGGAGATTTTATTTCTCTCATTAACCATCTTCGTCTCTTATGCTCTTGATCGTGCAGGCATGCCGCCTCCTCCTCGACCCATGATGCGTCCTCCCCTGGTTCCTCCTCCTGGCACTGCCCCTCCAGGCCTTTACCCTCCAACATTGGCAAACCCTGGCGTGCTGAGTGCTCCCCCCAGCTTGATACAAAGACCCAAGACCGATGACGGAGGCGCCACCATTGAGAAGAAAGCCACCGCCACAATCAGTGCCAAACCCCAGATCACCAATCCTAAGGCTGAAGTGACGCGGTTTGTACCGACCGCCCTTCGAGTGCGCAGAGAAAATAAAGGCGCCCCAGCTTCTGCTCCAGCCAGGAAGCAAGAAGAGGAGGTGGTCCGGCCGCCAGTGAAAGCGGGCCCCAAGGCTGGAAACCCGATGCCTGTGCAGACTAAGGACGATATGTATGAGGCGTTTATGAAAGAGATGGAAGGGCTACTATAGAGCGGAGAGTGACATGTACTCTTGTCCTGTGGTCGTCCCCTGTACACAGCCGCCAGTCTCGCCATCTGTGCCCGCACACATCACCAGGCGCTCTGTAGAGCTTGAAGCCCCTGTGTTAGGATTACACTGCATCGTAGTCCGATCCTATGTTCTCTCCAGATCAGTTTAGGTCCATTATGTCGACCGTTTGTTTTATATTTTTATCGTCTTATTAAACGTGTGATATAAATGATGCGGCGCTGTGTACGCCTCCGACTCTGCGAGACCTGCAGGGATGAGCAAGCGCTGTGCTGTGGACCTGGACCCGGCAGCTCTGCTGTGCAGAATGGGTAAGAAGCAGCAGTGATTACCGGTTCTGACTTCTCTCCAGGGTGTCCAGCGTTCTCTGTCAGCCGGGCGCGTGACCTGTTAAACCCAGGCTATAATGGTGGCGGTTTAAAAATCCAGATCCACGTGCTGTACGCTTATGAAGGTGATCTCTGTCCTGCCATTAGATATGGTATTTATTGTGTAGATCATGAGAAGTTACCAATATTTGCCATTTCCACGCGTCAATGCAGAGTTGTGACATTTTCTTAAATGGTTTATGGCCCCCTGGTGTTCAGTTGCTGACATAGTATGGCTCCACCTGGTGTTCAGTTACTTACATAGTATGGCTCCACCTGGTGTTCAGTTACTTACATAGTAAGGCTCCCCCTGGTGTTCAGTTACTTACATAGTATGGCTCCCCCTGGTGTTCAGTTACTTACATAGTATGGCTCCACCTGGTGTTCAGTTACTTATAGTATGGCTCCCCCTGGTGGTCAGTTACTTGCATAGTATGGCTCCACCCGGTGTTCAGTTGCTTGCATAGTATGGCGCCACCTGGTTTCAGTTACTTACATAGTATGGCTCCCCCTGGTGTTCAGTTACTTGCATAGTATGGCTACACCCGGTGTTCAGTTACTTACATAGTATGGCTCCACCTGGTGTTCAGTTCCTTACATAGTATGGCTCCACCTGGTGTTCAGTTGCTTGCATAGTATGGCGCCACCTGGTGTTCAGTTCCTTACATAGTATGGCTCCCCCTGGTGTTCAGTTACTTACATAGTATGGCTCCACCTGGTGTTCAGTTACTTACATAGTATGGCTCCCCCCGGTGTTCAGTTACTTACATAGTAATGCTCCTCCTGGTGTTCAGTTACTTACATAGTATGGCTCCCCCTGGTGTTCATTTACTTACATAGTAAGGCTCCCCCTGGTGTTCAGTTACTTACATAGTATGGCTCCACCTGGTGTTCAGTTACTTATAGTATGGCTCCCCCTGGTGGTCAGTTACTTGCATAGTATGGCTCCACCTGGTGTTCAGTTGCTTGCATAGTATGGCGCCACCTGGTTTCAGTTACTTACATAGTATGGCTCCCCCTGGTGTTCAGTTACTTGCATAGTATGGCTCCTCCTGGTGTTCAGTTACTTACATAGTATGGCTCCACCTGGTGTTCAGTTGCTTGCATAGTATGGCGCCACCTGGTGTTCAGTTCCTTACATAGTATGGCTCCACCTGGTGTTCAGTTGCTTGCATAGTATGGCGCCACCTGGTGTTCAGTTCCTTACATAGTATGGCTCCCCCTGGTGTTCAGTTACTTACATAGTATGGCTCCACCTGGTGTTCAGTTACTTACATAGTATGGTGCCAGCCACTTACCTAGTATGGCTCCACCTGGTGTTCAGTTGCTTACATAGTATGGCTCCACCTGGTGTTCAGTTACTTACATAGTATGGTGCCACCTGGTGTTCAGTTGCTTACATAGTATGGCTCCACCTGGTATTCAGTTGCTTGCATAGTATGGTGCCACCTGGTGTTCAGTTGCTTACATAGTATGGCTCCACCTGGTGTTCAGTTACTTACATAGTATGGCTCCCCCTGGTGTTCAGTTACTTACATAGTATGGCTCCACCTGGTGTTCAGTTGCTTACATAGTATGGCTCCACCTGGTGTTCAGTTGCTTGCATAGTATGGTGCCACCTGGTGTTCAGTTACTTACATAGTATGGCTCCACCTGGTGTTCAGTTACTTACATAGTATGGCTCCACCTGGTGTTCAGTTACTTACATAGTATGGCTCCACCTGGTGTTCAGTTACTTACATAGTATGGCTCCACCTGGTGTTCAGTTACTTACATAGTATGGCTCCACCTGGTGTTCAGTTACTTACATAGTATGGCTCCACCTGGTGTTCAGTTGCTTACATAGTATGGCTCCACCTGGTGTTCAGTTACTTACATAGTATGGCTCCACCTGGTGTTCAGTTGCTTGCATAGTATGGCTCCACCTGGTGTTCAGTTACTTACATAGTATGGCTCCCCTGGTGTTCAGTTACTTACATAGTATGGCTCCACCTGGTGTTCAGTTACTTACATAGTATGGCTCCACCTGGTGTTCAGTTACTTACATAGTATGGCTCCACCTGGTGTTCAGTTACTTACATAGTATGGCTCCACCTGGTGTTCAGTTACTTACATAGTATGGCTCCACCTGGTGTTCAGTTACTTACATAGTATGGCTCCACCTGGTGTTCAGTTACTTACATAGTATGGCTCCACCTGGTGTTCAGTTACTTACATAGTATGGCTCCACCTGGTGTTCAGTTGCTTACATAGTATGGCTCCACCTGGTGTTCAGTTACTTACATAGTATGGCTCCACCTGGTGTTCAGTTACTTACATAGTATGGCTCCACCTGGTGTTCAGTTACTTACATAGTATGGCTCCACCTGGTGTTCAGTTGCTTACATAGTATGGCGCCACCTGGTGTTCAGTTACTTACATAGTATGGCTCCACCTGGTGTTCAGTTGCTTGCATAGTATGGCGCCACCTGGTGTTCAGTTACTTACATAGTATGGCTCCCCTGGTGTTCAGTTACTTACATAGTATGGCTCCACCTGGTGTTCAGTTACTTACATAGTATGGTGCCAGCCACTTACCTAGTATGGCTCCACCTGGTGTTCAGTTGCTTACATAGTATGGCTCCACCTGGTGTTCAGTTACTTACATAGTATGGCTCCCCCTGGTGTTCAGTTACTTACATAGTATGGTGCCACCTGGTGTTCAGTTGCTTACATAGTATGGCTCCACCTGGTGTTCAGTTGCTTGCATAGTATGGCGCCACCTGGTGTTCAGTTACTTACATAGTATGGCTCCACCTGGTGTTCAGTTACTTACATAGTATGGCTCCACCTGATGTTCAGTTACTTACATAGTATGGTTCCACCTGGCGATCAGTTACTTACATAGTATGGCTCCTCCTGGTGTTCAGTTACTTACATAGTATGGCTCCACCTGGTGTTCAGTTGCTTGCATAGTATGGTGCCACCTGGTGTTCAGTTCCTTACATAGTATGGCTCCACCTGGTGTTCAGTTACTAACATAGTATAGCTCTACCTGGAGTTCAGTTACTTACATAGTATGGCTCCCCCTGGTGTTCAGTTACTTACATAGTATGGCGCCACCTGGTGTTCAGTTACTTACATAGTATGGCTCCACCTGGTGTTCAGTTACTTACATAGTATGGCTCCCCTTGGTTTTCAGTTGCTTACATAGTATGGCTCCCCCTGGTGTTCAGTTACTTACATAGTATGGCTCCCCCTGGTGTTCAGTTACTTACATAGTATGGCTCCACCTGGTGATCAGTTACTTACATAGTATGGCTCCCCCTGGTGTTCAGTTACTTACATAGTATGGCTCCCCCTGGTGTTTATTAACTTACATAGTATGGCTCCACCTGGTGTTTATTAACTTACATAGTATGGCTCCACCTTGTGTTTATTAACTTACATAGTATGGCTCCACCTGGTGCTCATTTACATACATAGTATGGCTCCACCTGGTGTTCAGTTACTTACATAGTATGGCTCCCCCTGGTGTTCAGTTACTTACATAGTATGGCTCCACCTGGTGTTCAGTTACTTACATAGTATGGCTCCACCTGATGTTCAGTTACTTACATAGTATGGCTCCACCTAGTGTTCAGTTACTTACATAGTATGGCTCCACCGGGTGTTTAGTTACTTACATAGTATGGCTCCACCTGGTGTTCAGTTACTTACATAGTATGGCTCCACCTGGTGTTCAGTTACTTACATAGTATGGCTCCACCTGGTGTTTAGTTACTTACACAGTATTATTCCTCTAGTGCTTACTGTGTACAGCAATGTGCGGGTCCACCTCATGAGCTGAGTACTGGTGGTCATGCATGCGCAGTCACTCTCCTCACAGCCAGGTCTCTGCACAGAGATCCTCTGTTCTCTGCAGGGCATCCAATAGAAATATGCTTCTGTCCTGCAGGAGCAGAGACTGCACTATGTGGCAGTATAGCAGAGGAAGTAAGAAGGGAGCTTGCAGTCAGCTGCCAGAATGGGAAGGAGACTGATTCCAACCAGAGCCTGTCCGAAGCAGCACCTAGGAGGACGTATGATAAAAGCCGCCAGTGTCCCCATGTGTGATATGATTCCTATAATGCTGCAGTTAGAGACGAGTGGATTGATGCTTCTCTAATCAAACTGGTTGAAAACTTCAGTAAATTGGAAACACTTAGTTCTGCATCAATCACTGAAAGAGGACGAAGAGTAAAACACTAAATACCGAGGGTTTAGTGTCGGTGAGAAGGATAGCTTAGAGAGACTGGAGAGCGGAGTCAGTGTGGTACTCAGGCAGGCAGCCATTGCTGTGACTGCAGCTAATGCGATGCAACAAGCCTTTATATGGCGCCGTTATATTTCAGTTTGTGTCCAAGTGACAGGTGTTTTTTTTTTTCAAGAAATCTTGAACTTAAAAGTAAATCCTTTACTTAACACGACACCAAAGCTGCTGCTCCTCGGACAGGAGCCGCTCCTCAAGTCATTAGAGGAGCTTCCATGCACCAGACTGCCGGGCGTAGATTTTAACTATCTTTTACACCAATTCCTAGTGTAAGTGATAGTAAATCTGGTGGGGGGCCACGCCCCTCCCATTGAGCCACGCCCTCTTTTCTCACTACTTTTAACATGGGTTGAGAGAAGTTATGATGCAGATATGGTTTGGAAGGCGCTGGACACCGTCTTAGGAGACCCCAGAGTCTCATACATGACCCGAGCAAGTGGGGCACTCGATTCAGATGAAATTTATTTGCACCAATCACTGTCACAAACGTAACTTATGATGCAATTACTGTACATATATAATGAAGAGGAAACAAATGCAATGCATATTTGAAGAGGACACGTCCCCTCTCCTGACATGTCTGCTGTAGTGACTCCTTGCATTCCCCATGTAATACCAATTCTGGAGCATCTGTGCCTCTGACTCTATGTTGTCCCATTCCTCTGGTATTCCTTCTAGAAGTTATGAAAGTATTTTATAGCATTTGCAATGAAAGTCCAGCTGGCGTTAGAGTTCTGCACAGGCTGACACTATCCAATCACACATCTCAACTGGTAAAACCCATCTGGACCTTCATTGCAAACTGCTATCAATTCATTTATAACTTCTAGTAGGAATAACAGAGGGACAGCACAACATACAATTATATGTGGAATTCAAACAGTTACTAAGATGTGGGGGGGGGTTGAGGTCTTCTTTAGGCTATTTTTACACTAGCGGTTTAGTTTTCCGGTATTTAGATCCGTCATAGGGGATCAATACCAGAAAAAATGGGGACAAAACTGAACACAACAGAATTCTCCAAAATACATTCCGCTCCGTTTAGTTGCGTTCCCATATCGGAGAGCAAACCGCAACATGTATTTTACTTTCTATCCTGGGATGCGGAGCAAGACGGATCAGTCATGACCCACAATGCAAGTCAATGGGGGGCAACCGTTTTCTCTGCCGCAATAGAAAACGGATCCGTCCCCCATTGACTTTCAATAGAGTTCATGACGGATCCGTCTTGGCACTGTTAAAGATCATACAACCCGATCCATTCATAACAGATGCAGACGGTTGTATTATCAGTAACAGAGCCCTGCCGGATCCAGCAGAAACGCTAGTGTGAGAGCAGACTTAAACCTCCCCTGATCTGTCATTGACACCAACACCGCATTTTGGATGCTATCGCCGGGTTCGCTTGGTCATACATCCAGGATAAGAGTCCATGTTTGTCTTCTGATTAATCATTGTCGGCTAATGCACATATTTTGAATTCTGCACACACAATCGTCCTCGTATCTGAAAAAAAAAAAGTTGTTTTTTTATCTGTTCTGGAAACTTTCCATTTGGGTCTGATATTAAAGGCGGTCTATTCATGTGAATACTGCATCAGATAAATACTGCAGAGCAGCATCAAATGATTTAGCCGTATAGCGTCCAGCTTGTCATACAGCAGCTAGATAAACCATTCCACATATAGTGTCCAGAAAACTAGTGTCATATAGCGTCCAGATAACTAGTGTCATATAGCGTCCAGATAACTAGTGTCATATAGTGTCCAGATAACTAGTGTCATATAGCATCCAGATAACTAGTGTCATATAGCGTCCAGACAACTAGTGTCATATAGTATCCAGATAACTAGTGTCATATAGCATCCAGTTAACTAGTGTCATTTAGCGTCCAGACCACTAGTGTCATATGGCGTCCAGATAACTACTGTCATATAGCGTCCAGACAACTAGTGTCATTTAGCGTCCAGGCAACTAGTGTCATATAGTGTCCAGACAACTAGTGACATATAGCGTCCAGATACTAGTGTCATATAGCGTCCAGATAACTAGTGTCATATAGCATCCAGACAACTAGTGTCATATAGCGTCCACACAACTAGTGTCATATAGCGTCCAGACAACTAGTGTCATATAGCATCCAGACAACTAGTGTCATATAGCGTCCAGCTAACCAGTGTCATATCGCGTCCAGACAACTAGTGTCATATAGCATCCAGACAACTAGTGACATATAGCATCCAGACAACTAGTGTCATATTGCGTCAAGCTAACCAGTGTCATATAGCGTCCAAATAACTAGTGTCATATAGCGTCCAGACAAGTAGTGTCATATAGCATCCAGACAAGTAGTGTCATATAGCGTACAGGCAACTAGTGTCATTTAGCGTCTAGATAACTAGTGTCATATAGCATCCAGACAACTAGTGTCATATAGCGTCCAGACAACTAGTGTCATATAGCATCCAGATAACTAGTGTCATATAGCATCCAGATAACTTCTGTCATATAGCGTCCAGGCAACTAGTGTCATATAGCGTCCAGGCAACTAGTGTCATATAGCGTCCAGGCAACTAGTGTCATATAGTGTCCAAATAACTAGTGTCATATAGCATCCAGACAAGTAGTGTCATATAGCGTACAAGCAACTAGTGTCATTTAGCGTCTAGATAACTAGTGTCATATAGCGTCCAGATAACTAGTGTCATATAGCGTCCAGCTAACCAGTGTCATATAGCGTCCAAATAACTAGTGTCATATAGCGTCCAGATAACTAGTGTCATATAGCATCCAGACAAGTAGTGTCATATAGCGTCCAGATAACTAGTGTCATATAGCGTCCAAATAACTAGTGTCATATAGCGTCCAGATAGCTAGTGTCATATAGCGTCCAGATAACTAGTGTCATATCGCGTCCAGATAACTAGTGTCATATAGCATCCAGATAACTAGTGTCATATAGCGTCCAGATAACTAGTGTCATATAGCGTCCAGACAAGTAGTGTCATATAGCGTCCAGATAACTAGTGTCATATAGCGTCCAGATAGCTAGTGTCATATAGCGTCCAGACAACTAGTGTCATATAGCGTCCAGACAACTAGTGTCATATAGCGTCCAGACAACTAGTGTCATTTAGCGTCTAGATAACTAGTGTCATTTAGCGTCTAGATAACTAGTGTCATTTAGCGTCTAGATAACTAGTGTCATATAGCGTCTAGAAAACTAGTGTCATATAGCGTCTAGAAAACTAGTGTCATATAGCGTCCAGATAACTAGTGTCATTTAGCGTCTAGATAACTAGTGTCATATAGCGTCCAGACAACTAGTGTCATATAGCGTCCAGACAACTAGTGTCATATAGCATCCAGATAACTAGTGTCATATAGCGTCCAGGCAACTAGTGTCATATAGCGTCCAGGCAACTAGTGTCATATAGTGTCCAAATAACTAGTGTCATATAGCATCCAGACAAGTAGTGTCATATAGCGTACAAGCAACTAGTGTCATTTAGCGTCTAGATAACTAGTGTCATATAGCGTCCAGCTAACCAGTGTCATATAGCGTCCAAATAACTAGTGTCATATAGCGTCCAGACAACTAGTGTCATATAGTGTCCAAATAACTAGTGTCATATAGTGTCCAGATAACTAGTGTCATATAGCATCCAGACAACTAGTGTCATATAGCATCCAGATAACTACTATCATATAGCATCCAGACAACTAGTGTCATATAGTGTCCAAATAACTAGTGTCATATAGCATCCAGGCAACTAGTGTCATATAGCATCCAGATAACTAGTGTCATATAGCATCCAGACAACTAGTGTCATATAGCATCCAGACAACTAGTGTCATATAGCGTCCAGACAACTAGTGTCATATCGCGTCCAGACTAACCAGTGTCATATCGCGTCCAGACAACTAGTGTCATATAGCATCCAGACAACTAGTGACATATAGCGTCCAGACAACTAGTGTCATATAGCGTCCAGACAACTAGTGTCATATTGCGTCCAGCTAACCAGTGTCATATAGCGTCCAAATAACTAGTGTCATATAGCGTCCAGACAAGTAGTGTCATATAGCGTACAGGCAACTAGTGTCATTTAGCGTCCAGACAAGTAGTGTCATATAGCGTACAAGCAACTAGTGTCATATAGCGTCCAGATAACTAGTGTCATATAGCGTCCAGATAACTAGTGTCATATAGCGTCCAAATAACTAGTGTCATATAGCGTCCAGACAACTAGTGTCATATAGCGTCCAGATAACTAGTGTCATATAGCGTCCAGATAACTAGTGTCATATAGCGTCCAGATAGCTAGTGTCATATAGCGTCCAGATAACTAGTGTCATATAGCGTCCAGATAACTAGTGTCATATAGCATCCAGATAACTAGTGTCATATAGCGTCCAGATAACTAGTGTCATATAGCGTCCAGATAACTAGTGTCATATAGCGTCCAGATAACTAGTGTCATATAGCGTCCAGATAACTAGTGTCATATAGCGTCCAGATAACTAGTGTCATATAGCGCCCAGATAACTAGTGTCATATAGCGTCCAGATAACTAGTGTCATATAGCGTCCAGATAACTAGTGTCATATAGCGTCCAGATAACTAGTGTCATATAGCGTCCAGATAACTAGTGTCATATAGCGTCCAGACAACTAGTGTCATATAGCGTCCAGATAACTAGTGTCATATAGCGTCCAGATAACTAGTGTCATATAGCGTCCAGATAACTAGTGTCATATAGCGTCCAGATAACTAGTGTCATATAGCGTCCAGACAACTAGTGTCATATAGCGTCCAGATAACTAGTGTCATATAGCGTCCAGATAACTAGTGTCATATAGCGTCCAGATAACTAGTGTCATATAGCGTCCAGATAACTAGTGTCATATAGCGTCCAGATAACTAGTGTCATATAGCGTCCAGATAACTAGTGTCATATAGCGTCCAGATAACTAGTGTCATATAGCGTCCAGATAACTAGTGTCATATAGCGTCCAGATAACTAGTGTCATATAGCGTCCAGACAACTAGTGTCATATAGCGTCCAGATAACTAGTGTCATATAGCGTCCAGACAACTAGTGTCATATAGCGTCCAGATAACTAGTGTCATATAGCGTCCAGATAACTAGTGTCATATAGCGTCCAGACAACTAGTGTCATATAGCGTCCAGATAACTAGTGTCATATAGCGTCCAGATAACTAGTGTCATATAGCGTCCAGATAACTAGTGTCATATAGCGTCCAGATAACTAGTGTCATATAGCGTCCAGACAACTAGTGTCATATAGCGTCCAGATAACTAGTGTCATATAGCGTCCAGATAACTAGTGTCATATAGCGTCCAGATAACTAGTGTCATATAGCGTCCAGACAACTAGTGTCATATAGCGTCCAGATAACTAGTGTCATATAGCGTCCAGATAACTAGTGTCATATAGCGTCCAGATAACTAGTGTCATATAGCGTCCAGACAACTAGTGTCATATAGCGTCCAGACAACTAGTGTCATATAGCGTCCAGATAACTAGTGTCATATAGCGTCCAGATAACTAGTGTCATATAGCGTCCAGATAACTAGTGTCATATAGCGTCCAGACAACTAGTGTCATATAGCGTCCAGATAACTAGTGTCATATAGCGTCCAGATAACTAGTGTCATATAGCGTCCAGACAACTAGTGTCATATAGCGTCCAGACAACTAGTGTCATATAGCGTCCAGACAACTAGTGTCATATAGCGTCCAGATAACTAGTGTCATATAGCGTCCAGATAACTAGTGTCATATAGCGTCCAGACAACTAGTGTCATATAGCGTCCAGATAACTAGTGTCATATAGCGTCCAGATAACTAGTGTCATATAGCGTCCAGACAACTAGTGTCATATAGCGTCCAGATAACTAGTGTCATATAGCGTCCAGATAACTAGTGTCATATAGCGTCCAGATAACTAGTGTCATATAGCGTCCAGATAACTAGTGTCATATAGCGTCCAGACAACTAGTGTCATATAGCGTCCAGACAACTAGTGTCATATAGCGTCCAGATAACTAGTGTCATATAGCGTCCAGATAACTAGTGTCATATAGCGTCCAGATAACTAGTGTCATATAGCGTCCAGATAACTAGTGTCATATAGCGTCCAGACAACTAGTGTCATATAGCGTCCAGACAACTAGTGTCATATAGCGTCCAGATAACTAGTGTCATATAGCGTCCAGATAACTAGTGTCATATAGCGTCCAGACAACTAGTGTCATATAGCGTCCAGACAACTAGTGTCATATAGCGCCCAGACAACTAGTGTCATATAGCGTCCAGATAACTAGTGTCATATAGCGTCCAGACAACTAGTGTCATATAGCATCCAGATAACTAGTGTCATATAGCGTCCAGATAACTAGTGTCATTTAGCGTCCAGATAACTAGTGTCATTTAGCGTCCAGATAACTATTGTCATTTAGCGACTATATAACTAGTGTCATATAGTGTCCAGATAGCTAGTGTCATATAGCGTCCAGATAACTAGTGTCATTTAGCGTCCAGATAACTAGTGTCATATAGCATCCAGATAACTAGTGTCATATAGCGTCCAGATAACTAGTGTCATATAGTGTCCAGGCAACTAGTGTCATATAGCGTCCAGATAACTAGTGTCATATAGTGTCCAGATAGCTAGTGTCATATAGCGTCCAGATAACTAGTGTCATTTAGCGTCCAGATAACTAGTGTCATATAGCGTCCAGATAACTAGTGTCATATAGTGTCCAGATAACTAGTCCAATCACATGGTCCATCACCATGGTAAGATGGACCATGTGATTAGACCATGTGATGTGACGTCATCACAGGTCCTGTAGATCTTAGATGATGCAGGGAAAGAGAGGAGAGATCGCAACTACGCGATCAAGTGGCTAAGGTAAAATAACTTTTATTATTTTTAACCCCTTCCTCTTCATTTTACTATGCATTCTTTATTAAGAATGCTATTATTTCCCCCTATAACCATGTTATAAGGGAAAATAATAGAGATCGGGTCCTGTTGCTAAGCAACCATGCGGTAAAATCGCAACGCATCCACACTTGCTTGCGGATGCTTGCGATTTTCCTGCAGCCCCATTCACTTCTATGGGGCCTGCGTTGCGTGAAAAACGCACAATATAGAGCATGCTGCGATTTTCACGCAACGCAGAAGTGATGCCTGAAAATCACCGCTCATGTGCACAGCCCCATAGAAATGAATGGGTCCGGATTCAGTGCGGGTGCAATGCGTCCTCCTCACGCATTGCACCCGCGCGGAAAACTCGCCCGTGTGAAAGGGGCCTTAGAGTTCTGGAATGTATTGGAGAACAGTAACAGCATTATGCCAGTGTTATCCAATACATTCCAGAATTGTAAGGGTTACATAGCATCATAAAGCCATATAATGCTATGCCACCCGTCAGTGCTGGGAGGTCAGGATGGCAGCTGTCTGATACTCATGTTGCCAGGAACTCGCTTTTGCATCAGTATTTGTAAGCCAAAACCAGGAGTGGGTCCAAAACAACGGTAAAATGTAATGGAAATATTTGCATCTCTTCTGGGGTTTGGACCCACTCCTGCTTTTGGCTTACAAATTCTGATCAAATACTGATGCAAAATACTGAGCATGTGAAAAAGGCTTTATGGATGCTTAAAGAGGACCTTTCACCGCTCCTGCCATGTCTTTTTAATAGCTTCCTGCATTCCCCGTGTACTGACCATTCTGGAGCATCTATTCTTATGGCGCTATGATGTGTCATTTCTTTATTATTTATACTAAAAGTTATGAATGAATTGCTAGCAGTCTGCAGTAAGGGTACAGAGGGGTGGAAACCAGTTGGGGGTGTGTCCCTGCATAGTATGAAAATGGCAGCGCTGATTGGATAGAGTGAGTCTGTGCAGGGACACGCCCCCAACAGGTTACCACCCGTCTGTACCCTTACTGCAGACTGCTAGCAATTCAGTCATATCTTCTAGTAGAAATAATAAGAGAATGGTATAACATAGAGCCATACTCATAGAAAAAAATCCAATCCAGCTTTCCTTAAAACCGATTCCTTTATTGATTTCTTGTATACGTAAAATCCACGGACAATGTCAGAGTACACACAAGGTGACGCGTTTCGGGCTTACAGAATCATGCCCTTCATCAGACATAGAATGTGCATAAAACCAGAACTTATATACATCAGCATAAAGAGGCAGATAACCACCCCCATCTTGATTGATCTAATAGTCCTCACCTGGGACCTGGGTCCTAGCTACCTCCCCAGGCTCCAGGGGAGGAGATCAGATCAGACAGGTGATTTATCACATTAAAAACAAAGGAAAAAAAAACACTAATCATATTGCAAGATCAGGTCATGTTTCCTGTTTAACCCCTTAGGTATACATGTATCTAAAGAGAACATCCAAAAAGTTTCCCTACTGAGGAGCTTCCGCTTTCTGTCTCCCCTCTCATAGGTAGTGTCACAACTTCAATGCCCTGTGCACAAAAACCTGCAGTATTCCCTTTGTGAACAGTGGCAAAGTGAAGTGTTGCTGCAGAGACATTCCGTGTTGAAAAATGTGGGATGTCACTCAGATGTTTCCTAATACGTGTTTTCAATTCTTTTGTAGTGCATCCCACATATTGAAGTTTGCACAGCTTGCACGAGATGACATAAACTACAAATTCAGTATTGCAATTAATATACTGTTTGAGAGCAAATACATTGTTATTAGCCATTGAAACAACCTCTTTTGTCACATGCATATGTTGGCAGCAGATGCATCTCCTGCTACCACATTTATAATTGCCATGCGTTTTTGGCCATGGACATATACGTGGAACATTGCTGACAAACAAACTTGGACTTACTTTTTGTCCTATTGTGGGAGCTTTTCTAGATATGCATCTAATGCCATTTGACACTGTATCCTTCCATTCCTCATCAAAATTCAATACTGGGAGATGTTTCCGCAAAATACGGCAGATTTGATAATACTCCTGCTATAGCTAGTAATAAATGTTGTGGGTGTGTCCTCACGTGGTCTACACATTTTTCCATTCAGTTTTTTGCATTGTGATTCCTTGTATTCATTCTCTTATTCTTATTATCTGTAGAAAAAATCAGGGACTCTCTATCCTTGGATTTAACATATTCTATACTTTTAAGTATGTTATCCTTAATGTAACCTCTGACAGTGAGTCTACGCATAATGTCTACTGCTTCCTGGTCAAATAATGCTTCTGTGGAGCAGTTTCGTCTAGCTCTCATCATTTCTCCTGTGGGAATATTTTTAATGACATGCGGTGGGTGGCAGGAGGAGGCCTGGAGAATGGTATTCCCCGACGTTTTCTTTCTGTAGGTACAAGTATTGACCATATTATCAGAAGAATTCACTTCCAGATGTAGGTCCAAAAAGTCAATTTTGACCTGATCACTTACATGTGTCAATTTTATAGAATCAGTGCAACCACTTAAATAGTGTATGCACTGAGTCAAAATCTCCACCTCCCCTGCCAGACCCACAGCATATCATCAATATATCTCCCATACCATTTAATGCAGTTTGCAAAGGGTTTTCTCCGAAAACAAAAATTGCCTCTCCCACCATGCCATATATATGTTTGCTATTGAGGCGAATGCTTCGCCCCATAGAAACACCAGTCAATTGAAGGTAGTATTTTCTATCGAACATAAAAAAATTATGTCCCATAAGAAAAGAAACACTTCTGCATAAAAATCTTGTAGTTCTATCGTGTAATTGCTGTAATGTACCAAAAACCATTTTAAAGCTATGATAGCCTGGTCCTGAGGGATGCTGGTGTATAAGGCAGTGATATCAGCAGTTACCCACATGTATTTCTCACACCATTCAAAATTATAAAAGTTTTTTAATACTGAGCAGCTATCCCTCAAATAGCCAGGTATCAAAGGCACCAGAGGTTGAAGCAGGGAGTCGGTCCACTCTGACAATTTCTCAGAGTACGACCCGATACCCGCTACAATTGGTCGCATGGGGGAGGGAAACCCTCCTTGTGAACTTTGGGAAGTGCGTGAAATACAGAAATTATAGGGAATTCCACATACATGTATTCAGATTCCTTATTTGACAATATGCCTAGTCTACATCCCTCCAACAAAACGTCAGAAAGTTTTTCTGATAAAGGAGGAGTGGATTGGATCCAAGCAGCAAATATGTACTATTATCATTCAACATTTTTCGGATCTGTTCCTCATATACATTGCTGTCTAAGATCACAACCGCCCCCTTATCTGCTTTCCGAATAACAATCTCATTCATATTGTACAGTTGCTCTAGTGCCTCAGTTTCCTCTTTACTGAGGTTATAATGTTTGTGTGTAAATTTATTTTTCTTTTTAGTGCACAGAGATCTTTCTCTACTAGTTCCTGGAATCTATCCAGGGCAACAGATCGTGATTGTATGGGATAAAATCCCTATTAGAGACTTTAAAAGTCTCTGAGGTATTTTGTAAATTGCATGTTTCTGTTGCCTCAATAGATTCCTGGAGTAGTGATATACACGCTAATTCAGAAAAATCAAACATAGGCATTTGCATTGATTCACTTCCCATGGTCAAATTTGCATGTAATATTGACTGATTATTTAAGTCCTCATTCACACCCATTGCGTTTTCTTTTTCAAATCTGAAAAATGTTTTTTCAGGGTAAGATTTCTTGCAAATTTGTTCACATCTATAATCGTGCGATATAAATCAAAACTGCAGGACGGGGAGAAAGAAAAACCTCTCTGCAGTACCCGCTCCTGAACAAGGGAGATAGGCACAGCAGAGAGATTCAATACCTGTATATCCTGGGCTTCTACCTCCGACGATTCGGATATCGCCGATTTTCTGCGGTGCTTTCTCCCCGCCCTGCGTTTTTGTCTGCTGTTTATGGCTTGGTTTATCCTTTTCTTTCTTTTCTTCACTTCTATCGCTGTTCTCTGGTTGAATTCCCGCAGCTGTGGAGTTCCCCTCCTCTGAAGCAGATTCCCGGACTCCATGTCCGTGGAACTAAAAGAGACATATGAATTGCGTTTCCCTCTTTTTATTATTATTCTTTTTCTTAAGGATAGATTTTGGAGTGCCGACTTTTTCATTAGACCAAGTATAGACTGTATTTGTGCTATAGTCCAAAAGGTCTCTATTGAATTTGCTCTGCTTGAATTCCATGAGACTATCCTCCATTGCACTCAGATTTTCTTTTAATTTTGCATCCATAGTTAAAAAGTTTTCATCTTGTTCATACTGCTTTAAACATTCCTGAGACACCTTTATTTCCTCATGGATTTCCTTGAGACACTCTTCTTCATGTTCTACAATTAGTTGCATCAATTTCAAAGAACATTCTGTTAATACATTATACCAGTGTGCTGTGAAAGATTCCGAATATACCGTGGTTGGTTTCTTTTTAATCGCAGTCCTCTCGGGACCATGCCCTTTTCCATATATTTTTTTAAGGATGTGCAGTCCCACCACGTTCGTAATTCTTTCATAAGTAGTTTCTCCAATAATGTCATCTTAACCTTCAGATTTATGTTCCCCTGTTTAGGGTATCCGAGATATTAAATATGTCATCCATTTTTTTCATGCGGTCCTCACACTGTTCCACAGACCGTAATGCAGCTGACATCATTACTGAGTTAAGATCACACACTGACAGTCCAATGGATCGTATATCATATATTGAAATCTGTTATATTCAGTGAAGGGAGTGCACGCTGTTCAGTCTATGATACTCATACAAACAAATTGCTGCAGCGCTCACCTCCACCCTTTAGTTCTGGAAGCACGGATGAGAGACCCGAACCAGGTCCTTGCGGTATATTCATAGAAAAAAATCCAATCCAGCTTTCCTTAAAACCGATTCCTTTATTGATTTCTTGTATACATAAAATCCACGGACAATGTCAGAGTACACACAAGGTGACGCGTTTCGGGCTTACAGAATCATGCCCTTCATCAGACATAGAATGTGCATAAAACCAGAACTTATATACATCAGCATAAAGAGGCAGATAACCACCCCCATCTTGATTGATCTAATAGTCCTCACCTGGGACCTGGGTCCTAGCTACCTCCCCAGGCTCCAGGGGAGGAGATCAGATCAGACAGGTGATTTGAGCCATACGAATAGAGGCTCCAGGATTGTTATTACACAGGGAATGCATGAAGCTAATAAACAGACATGTCAGCAGCGGTGAAAGGTCCTCTGTAATATGCAGCATCCTTTTTTTAATGTCAACACGGACAGTAGTGGCCCCATAAGAGTGTGTGTGTGGGGGGCAGCAGCAGTGGCAATAGTGGCCCCATAACAGAGTGGGGGGGGGGGCAACAGTGGCCGTGGCCTAAAATATAAGTAGGCCAGGAAGCCCCGTTGTAGGAATGGCAGAAAAGGCAGCAGGCGTGTGGCATCAGGTGGGTGGCAGCGGCACGTGGACAGAAACAATGGCCCATTTTGCAGAATATTCCGTTGTGGCAGAATGTTCTATTCAGAATGGACTAACTATGAATGTCGCAGCAAGTGGCGAGATATTTCCTGCCCTTCAATACTGAGGCACCGTAACTCTGTAAAAGAAAAAAAAAATCACTCATTACCATATAGTGCACGGAAATTCAGATTCGTGGGAAATCAAACTTTTCCTAAACTTCGAATCAAATTCCACTTCAGATGCTTTAATTCACTCAACATTAAGGCCTTTTTCACACAAACGTTTTTTTTGCGAGTGTACGGGCCGTTTTGCATTGCGTATACGGTCCGTATACAGAACGATTCATGTCAATGGGTCTGCAAAAAAAACGGAAGGTACTCCATATGCATTCCGTTTCCATTTTTCCGTGCAAAGATAGAACATGTCCTATTATTGTCCGCATTACGGACAAGGATAGTACTGTTCTATTAGGGGCCATATGTTCGTTCCACAAAAAACGGAATGCACACGAATGTCATCCTTTTTTTGCGGATACGTTTTTTGCGGACCGCAAAACCATACGGTCGTGTGAAAGAGGCCTAATCCATATAACTAGTGCTATAAAACATCCTGATAAATGGTTCTACATAGTATCCAGATGACTAGTGGCATATAATGTCCAGATATCTAGTGTCATATAATGTCCAGATATCTAGTGTCATATAGTGTCCAGATATCTAGTGTCATATAATGTCCAGATATCTAGTGGCATATAATGTCCAGATATCTAGTGTCATATAATGTCCAGATATCTAGTGGCATATAATGTCCAGATATCTAGTGTCATATAATGTCCAGATATCTAGTGTCATATAATGTCCAGATATCTAGTGTCATATAATGTCCAGATGACTAGTGGCATATAATGTCCAGATATCTAGTGTCATATAATGTCCAGATATCTAGTGGCATATAATGTCCAGATGATCTAGTGTCATATAATGTCCAGATATCTAGTGTCATATAATGTCCAGATGATCTAGTGTCATATAATGTCCAGATATCTAGTGTCATATAATGTCCAGATGACTAGTGGCATATAATGTCCAGATATCTAGTGTCATATAATGTCCAGATATCTAGTGTCATATAATATCCAGATGACTAGTGTCATATAATGTCCAGATATCTAGTGGCATATAATGTCCAGATATCTAGTGGCATATAATGTCCAGATATCTAGTGTCATATAATGTCCAGATATCTAGTGGCATATAATTTTCAGATAAATGGTGCCACATAGTGTCCAGATGACTGGGTATAGTGGTCCCTCCTTGGAGCAGGGAATGAAGGCATCTTCTTATTTATCTGATGACCAGAGAGCTATTCTGTAATACTGCATATAAAGTCCCTGTTCAGACTTGTATCCTGGTGGGCACAGGCAGGACATTGCAGCAGGTATACTGCCAGACACACTACCTTTACACCGTGACAGCTGGGTGCACTGAGTACTGTGTGTATAGCACCGTCATGGAGGACACATCCCCATAGGTTTCTGCTCATCTCCGGGGTTGGGATGCCCTCTGGGCCAGCGTCATCACGTATGGAGGGGTTTCCCAGAAATCTGTGCGGGAGGCACTTGTTTGGGCCTGGACACACTGGGGCATATTCACATGTAACAGATCTGACAATCACTTCCATTCACTTGACTGGGGCTGTCTCTGCAGCACATGCATTTCTACAAGCAGCAGCCGTGTGTGAATAGACCTTACAAAATATCCATAATGAGGTGACTCCAGAACATCAGGACGTGCGGTCAGCTCCCCTGCGGCTTCTGCCAGAGGTGACGTTTGTGAAACAGCAAATGAATATTTCGACAGATTTATGTTACTTTGACCTTTTCACTGTCTCTCTGCAACATATAAAGAAGAAGAACCAGTCCAGGTAGTGGAAGCTTCCTGCGGAAACTTCTCTGCTCGACACCATGACCAGAGCTCCGGCGTGTGCCATCATTGTGCTCCTCAGCATCTGGGGATCATATCATGGAGGTGGTGAGTTACAGGAAGGAAAGGAGATAAATAGATAGATAGATAGATAGATAGATAGATAGAAGAGATTAGATGATGTATCTATTTTGATAAATGCCCCACATTTTTATTTCATGTTCTTCTTGACAGGTGCGGTGAGTCCTCCGAGGGCTGAGGGTTTTGCTCAACCAGGTGAGGAGATGATGTTTATGTTGTGGTCGTCAGTCACATTGTATCTCTTCTTCTCCTTCTTCTTCTTCTTCTCCTTCTTCTTCTTCTTCCTCTGATACTGGATACAATTTCGTGGCGCCGTCTTGTCTTGCAGCTCCCAACCTCGCCCTGCAGGGGATCGCCACTCAGTCCTCCACTAATTCTTATTTTGGAAGCGCTCAGAACGCCAATGACGGATCTTTGGCCGCAAATTATTTAAGGTCACAATGTTCTTACACGAAGAAGGAGTTGAATCCGTGGTGGCGGGTGGACCTCAGAGCCCAGTTCAGGATCATGTCCGTAGCCGTTACTAACCGGGTCTTGGAATGCTGCAGAGATCGGATTTTCAGAGCAGAGATCAGAATAGGAAACAACCCGAGTGATGGAGGAAAGTTAAACCCCAGGTAAGATTAAAGCCCCACTCAATCTCCAACCCAGTCTCCTGGCACTCCCTGCGTGTTCAGTGTCTGCAGAGTTCTTTCTGATGATTTGTATCCCTGGAAATGCTCTCTTTACATTGGGTTCTGGGCGGTCACTTTATGTAGGACAGTCTTTTTGTCCTGCAGATAGCTTATGGGTGAGACTTGACAATGGGTCCGGTGTTGCCTTTATAGTTTTCTATTACAGACAGAGCAGTGGGGGAGGGCTCCTAATGCAGCCAGTTGCCTTACTGCTCCATGCAGGCTGAAGAGGAGGTGGGTGGCAGATCAGCATTGATACGTAATAAGACAGAAGGAAGGAGGAACTGATCAGAGCTTTCTTGTCATTTTCTGAATTTTACCCCATTCTATGACCTTTTTCCAGGTGTGGTGTCATCTCATCCATTGAATCTGGAGAAACTGTGTCGTTTTCTTGCCAAGGGATGGTCGGTCAATATGTGACAGTGACAATTCCTGACCGGGAGGAACATTTAGTTCTGTGTGAAGTCCAAGTCTACGGATTTCCTTCCGAAGGTTCAGGTGCGGTATATGATAGACAGAAAACATGAAAATGTCCAGATAATTACAATTACAACAGTGGATGCTGTTCACTGATTACAGATCCGCCGTTAACACCAGCCCTCCAAACAAGTTGGCAACGAAATTGAACAACTTGGGTCTCAAAAAGACCACAAATCGTACGCATGGGCAAGCACTTCATCCCTAACAGTAAACACTGGGGTACCGCACTCCTGAGGTGCTTGCCGTGCCCCAGCTGCGTTGGCGACTTCTTCCTCCTCCTCCGCCTTCGTCTTTTGCTTCCACTGTCCCCTCGGTGTCAGGTGGGAATGCCATCAGCAGCGCGTCTACCAGCGTGCAGAATATATTTCCCAGTCAGGTGTGCAGTGCAGCAGGAACCCACCCTCCAAGCCACTTGTGAATGACTGGTCTGATAACTGTGGAAATGTCCACCAACAATCTAAGAGCTGGATTTACTGATTAAATTTCACTCTCAGAAGTGCAGTGCAGGCCGAAAATGTACTTTATGGGGAAATTTTTTTTAATTTGTGCCCCCAGAATCTAACAGATGGATTTACTGAATTGCTTACACTGTCACATATGCAGTAGGGGATACTTTACAGAATAAAATGTGAATATGTCCCCCCCTGGGTCCCTGAAGTCACAGACGGATTACCTATATTACTTTCCCTTCCCCTGGCACATATGCAGTGCAGGTGCACTTAAAAAATGAGTATATGTCGCCCTGAAAGCTTTATTAATCGGCCGAACAACGAACTCGAACCCGAACCTTTACGGAAATGTTTGGGTTCAGGTCCGGGTACCAAAAAGGCTAAAGTCCGGTACGAACCCGAACTCGCTCAACACTAGTCAGGAACAGTCATGGATAAAAAACACAACAGAAATTACCAAAAAAGGCCTTCAGAGGCTTCATTTTCTGAGGAGTCTGAAGAAAGCACAACTCCCAAAACGCTGCAGTTCTCACAATACTGCATTACAGGGTGGTCCTCCGGCTGCTCTTCTGAGGACAGAAAGACCCTCAAGCGCATCATCAGATGGCTGGAAGAATGACAGGTACTCGCTTACCATCACTGGATGACATCTTCACGGCAAAGATTATCCGTGGGGATCCAACTCCCCCCGGCCACAGCCTTTTCACCCCTA